>WBMW01004937.1:405225-426224 GCA_013396635.1 Penelope pileata
CCCCAGTAGTTAATAATTACATGATTTATCAGAGAAAGATAACACCAATAAAAACACGGCAAAAAGACAAAACCCATACCCTCCCTCCAAGCCATTTTCAGGGAAAAGATTATTAAACTGTTCTTTTTGAACAAGGGCTTTTGTAGCTGAGCACAAATTGCCAAACGGTTAGAAAAAAGTTATTAGGCTCAGAAGAATTCAGCAGAAGTGGGAAGTTATATAAACAAATCACTCCAGCAGATTTGGAAAGATCGCTTTCATCTCACTTAGAGTCTTAGGAGACTTGCATTAATTACCCTTTAAAGGTCTTTCACATGGACTATTTAAAATAAATGCAATTTATTTATTTATTTCAAATGAGGTGCCTCTTCTGAAAGAATTAAGTAATCTCAACAAATTTAAAAACGTTTTTATAAACAGGTAATTAAAAAGAAGACGGGAATTAAGGCAAGCTGGAAGACATTACCCAGGATTTGCTGCAATTATTTTCTTAAGACTCAATTTTTGTTACCCGCAGCCCAGTCGCTGGGAAGGATAGTCTCCCTGAAAGCCATAAGACAAAATAAAGACTAGCCAAACAAAAAAACGAGATCATTCACAGGATTTTCCCTACAGCACAGTTTGTCACATTGCAATTACACCTTGCCTAGCGTGAAAGCCAGAGTCCTTAATATTGCCACTAGAGGGGAGAAGTGTCTCAACACATGGCAGTGGTAGTTGGGGAGTGGGTTTTTTTGAGCAATTACCACAACAAAGCTCCCTTGGCTGTGTGTACCTTCTAATTACTCAGTACAATTAAAATGACTTACCTAAAACAAACAGCAGAAAGAGAGGCCCCTAAAACAAAAAACCTCAAGACAATACAAACAAAAAGCCCTACTCCAATCTGCCTGATATCTGAAATTACATTAAAGCTGAAGATCTTTTTTTCCTCATCCATCAATGCACAGGGGAAAAAAAAAAGACTAAGTCACAATGCCCAAACACCACAGGGTTGTTCAGCCAAGTAAAAGCATTACAACCAACAAAAACAAAGTGCAAAGAGAACTAAGTCTCTTGTTAAAATAAAGAACAAAAAAAAAAAAAAAAAAAAAAGGGAAATGTCGTGGTATTTAGCCATCTGGTAGCTGCTTGAAAACAAATTGTCCTCAAAAGAGCAGAAATACAGTATGTCTTCTCTCAGTTCACTGGCTTATGAATCAGACTTTTTTTTTTTTCTTTTTTTTAAATACAGGCACAGCAATGTCAGACTCCTGCACTGCTGCTCTCATTCCCCCCCGTCCCGCCGTGCAAAAATGGCCATCCCCATCAGAGCCGGCGACTGCAACGCGGATGCAGCATTTGCAGTCTTTCAGGATACATCTCGTTGGGCCCATTGTTCAAAATCCCTCCGGATTTTTCTTTTCCTGACAGCTACTCGATGATTTTTTCTACCCTTAAATCTTTCATTTTATAAGGCGCGTCATTAAGGGAAGATGGCAGCCAAGCGATTTTTCTTTCCATTGACAATTGGTGACATTTCTCCAGCAGCGTGCAAGGTGTTGAAAACCTGGCAGCTGTTACCTCCCGGGATGAAGCTCCTTTTTTATCCTCCCTTGACAGTTTAACTCAATGGGTCAGCACCTTTAAAGACTGCAAAGTACCACTGAAGTGGATGGAGGCTTGAATTACTGCTCCCTCCCTAATCAATGTAAACCCTCACTGCAGGTGAAACTCTTCATCTATAGAGGTGCATGGGGGAGGAAAATGTAATGCCCTGAGCCAGATGGTTTTCATCTTGTTTTTTAAAGAAGAAAGGAACAAGCTAACAAGGGGACAGCTACTTTGTTAGCTTCTTGGCCTCTCTCATGGCTTTGGATCCCCAGGGTTCCAGCCACACAAGAGAAAGAATACAGAAAAACATAAACACTTAAAGAAATATAACTAAGGGGCTGGCAACACGCTGCTTTCAAAGAGTTGAGAGCCCTGTTCGGCGCTTTATTTATCACTGCCCACGTTCTTTGGATGGTAAGTGGACACGGACACAAAGGGCAGGGGGAGCAGACAACACTCGCAATTTACTCAATTACAGAGGAATGCAGAAATGCAGCGGGGTGACAGATTCCTATTAGCACTGCTGCTGAAAGAGCCCAGTGGCCTTTCTGCCACGAGGAGGCATTCCCATTGTAACTGGCTCCAGCACGGCCCAGGTTGGCTCTTTCTCCAACATGCATGAAGTGTTACAGAGGAATTGAAGGTGTTTCTTTTATTTTGTTTGAGAAGAACTTTTTTTTTTACCAAAAAAAAAAAAAGAATAGTTTTTAAGCAAGCCCAGGATGTGCCTCTAGCAATTTCAGAAGGCTTTTCAACCAGCAGCTCCCTACTTGCAAGCACTGACAGGGTAAAGGCTGAGGCGAGCAGGACAACGTTACCTACCACGTTGACCAAAAGGTGAATTGGAATGGCAACACCTTCCCTCAGGGCTGGAGGGAGCTGAAGGACCCTTGCTCCTCCCCACCATGTAAGGACAGAAGAAACACTCCTGGCAGCACTGCTGAACGCCCAGCCAGCAGCCCCACGGGCAGGACGAGCCGGCAGGGAAGGGTTGGCTGTTGCTGCTTTTTGTTTCTCCTTTGCCTTCTTTAGCTGCTTTCTGTTTCTTACAGTTGGCTCTTGTGTTGACTTTAAGCCCTTTAAGAGCAGAGTGTGTCTACTTCAACACTGAAACAGCGCCCAGAGCATGTTTGAGGTGCTACATGTAATTTTCCAAAACGATCTCCAATCTGTAAGAGCGGATGGAGGGAACATTCTGTGCCAAAATGCTAACAGGGAAAAACCCTGAAAACGCTGAGGGGCCTGTGTGAATGGGGAAGCAGGCAGGGATTTTTTCCTCCAGACTTCCATCTGGAGGCTTGCAGAGTGACAGCAAAGAGCAAGGCAAGGGGTTTGTGGGAGGGAAACTGCAGCAAGCTGCCCGCTGCCGGCATCTCCCCCCGGCACCCCCAGAGCACAGCACTTCGTCATCGCCCCGCCGAAGGGGAGGGAGGGCTCGAAGCAAGCTGCATTGTGCCCGTCTTCTTTAAAAACCAGCGGGGTAATCAAGTTCAGGGCAGCCCTGGACAGCTGCCCTGTGACCTATTCATGTTGACCCCCGCTATTCATCACTTTCCTTAGGACTGCGAGGGCAAGCTCCCGGGGAGTGACCACCACAATAGACAGATAGGAGCCAACAATAATACGGTTCCTGCAAAAAAAAAAAAAAACAGATGGCACCGCAATAAATTTACAAATCTGCATTCATGGCTCTGTTAAAAACACCCAGAAGCTAAAAGGCTGGAGGGGCCCCCAGAGAGTTTCCCTGCCCGGTTTCTAAAGGCCGGCTCTCTCCCCAAGACTATTGAGCTCGTGTTCTTCATAAATGAAGAATGGAGACGTAGCCCTTAAAATAACAAATGCCTGACCTAATCAATCTAGCGTTTGGGGCTAACACTAAATGATAGGCACTGAAAACTAATTATGTTTTTTGGCAAGGAGGTTGCATTAAAATGGAAACACACAGGTTAAAAAGGCACTGAAGCATTCGCCAGCCCCTTTGAAAGGGCAGCACGCACACACACACACGCTCACACGCAGGGCTTCAAACAGGAACCTGATTCAATAACTCATGCATTTATTTTTAAAATGAATCAGATTAGTCCCATGTGTGACCTGCCGGTCCATCTGTATGAGCTGGACTTAATGGGCACTCTTCTCACGCTTACTTCAGTTTGAAGTATGAGAGAGATAAATTTAGTTTAATTTTCAACAGATCAAGCTATCCATTTTCCAAATGGACCATCTGGATCAGCCTATTAAAATTAATTTATAACTTTGCAGTGTGAAAATTCGTTTGTTAGCTTAAATAAAGTTGCCAAAAACTTTTGCCACTCATCATTGCTTTTTTTAGGAAGTTTTCATACGACGATTTGCAGTTTACCCCTTCAAAATTTAATTTTGCCAGATCGAGCGCTTAACAAGAACTGAACATTTGCATCCATAATTCAAAATCTGTCACAGCTTACATCTTTTTCTCGTTCCAGCTAACAGTGTCAAGTTCATTGCTGAACTTGTGGGGGTCTGTGAACATGGCTGTGGGGGTCTTCAGCCTCTGCTTACGACTTCAGGAGCTTAAGGAACCGCTTTTTTATTACCTCCACCTCCTGATACGTCTGTTCCACAAACCTACCTGAGGACATACTTATGGCCAAGGCTGTATACCAGCACCACAACCAAGAAACTGTACTGCACCTTTACATAAACATGTTAGCAGCTGAACATATCAACACACCATCCTTCCCCTGAAGCAGTCTGATGCATCTCATTCACTTTCTATAACTAAACAGAAAGGACTAAAGACATGGCCACTTTCACCAGAAAGACCATTGAAATAAACACATTTCCCCCCTTCTCCACATACACACATTCATTTCTTCTGTGCAGGTAGGTCCATGTTTCCCAATAATGAAATTTTAACAGCAGTGTCTTAAGGGAGGGACAGAAAATATGAAGTCGTATACTCAATATTTACCAAGTTAGCATCTTTCCACTAAGGTACTAGTACTCTGAATTCAGCACTTTTTGTGTATTACTGCTTTGACAGCACTTGCAGGACAGATCTTTTTGGTATTACAAAATATGCAAAGATGTAAGACAGGATAATCACTCTGCACACCTTCCTCGAGGATATGCAGATCTTCACTCATTGACTAGGACAGAAAAAAGCACAAGGCTGCATTTGTGTCTGATTTCTCCAGCTAGAGCTGGAAAATTCCCAACTGCTTCTTGTCCGTCATTAATAGAGAAAAGGAGCAATCTGGGCTTTCAAAATGCTTTGACAGTTCCATTTGTGCCTATATAAAGAACCAAAATTCCTTCCATCACAGGCACAAAATCTTGGGCAACCACCTCTTACGATCTAGACGGGGGCATTTGCTTTAAGACCAGCTTGACCTTGTCCACAAACACTTCTCAACAAATAAGGTGCTACACAGTAAGCAGAAGACCCAAGGGTTTTGTCCTGCATCTGCCATGCTAAAGACTGGGCACAAAGATGAAGGCTATGAAGGCTCAACAGCATCCTGAAACGCAGCTATCACTGCGTTCTGAACAATCTCTTCCTTTGATGAACTGGTAAGAAATCTGCTTTACTATATGTAAATGACAAAGATATTATGTTTTACCAGCCTGCTCTTCCTCCTTTCTATCCATTAGTAACATACATGAATGTATAAGAAAATAAACTAGTCATTTTTCAGGTTATTAACCTGGACATCACCTCCAAGAAAATTCACCTTCAAGGGTAATGGAAAATCTAATTGTTCTAGAATGCTCTGACATTCTTGAACGTATGACCTAAAGCAAGATAAAATATACTACAAACAAGGCAGGAACAAGAGCAGAAGAAAAGGCTGAAGAGCACTTGATGAACACCAACTGGAGAAAGGTAAAGCTAGAAAGTCCCAGTTGGCTCCACTATGCAGAAGTCTAGATTTCCTTAGGAAGAGTCAGCAGACTCTCCTGAAAGCTGAATCCATACAGCTGATTTTTCTGGGTACGCTGTGACTTGCTCAGACTTCAAAGGAGAAAGGATTTCCACGAGCATAAGTCAGACTTCAGCTTCCAAAAGCATTTAAGGATTCAAATAGCTAGAAAGTTTTATTGCATTTTTAAAGAGACTGATCACATACCTGTCTAAGTGAATTCTTCTCAGGAATGATCTTCCTAGGGGGCTCATCATTATTACAGTCTTCTCTCTCAGAGGAGTTCTGTGAAAGAAAGTAAGCTTTAATTCAGTTCTTATCCCTAATATTACTCTGTGAGGAGAAACGAAACAGAATATTTGTACTATGCAGGCTGCAGTATTTTATGCATACGCATACCGGAGGCTAACTTGTACTTTGAAGCCAAACAGCTCGTTATGGCAGAGGAAGAATCTCTCCTCCTCAACGCAGCAATGCACCACCGTGCAGGTACCTACTGAAGAAGTCTCTGCTTTGGGGATTTGCTCTGAAATGACCAATAACCGCCTCTGTGAGAAGCTGGAATAGTGGTCGGATCAATATGGTAGCACCAGTGCTCCCAGAGACAGCAGAATACCTATTTAAAACAGTGGAACCTGATGAAAAGACTGTTAAAGGGTGCGACTTTTCCCTGTGCTGCGGTGCTTTTCATCTGCCTAACAATTACTGATTGCACTGAGCCAAAAATCACAGAGAAATTTAATTCAGCTAAATTCCGGTGAAAGAGGCTGTCAAGAGTTCCTTCAAAAAAAAACCAAAAGTGTAGGTAGTGTATGATACCATGGCTATGTTTCTCCCTCCTGTCCCTGCCCCTACACCCATGCACCATTTCTAGGAAAACCAAGAGAGCTACCACCTCCAGAGAAGAGCATCAGCAAAGCAAGGGAAGGGGATGGAAAGAAGAAATACGAGGGCTTTTCCAGCATGAGTACCAGGAGAATTTTTTGTGTTCTCCTCACAGTTAAAGCCAATTATTACTTCCCTTAGAGTAAAGATAGGCTACAGTTTATCTCAGGATAGGCACGAACTTTAGCAAATATTTGGTTAAAGTTGCTGGGTACGCGGGGACTCCTGTCCTTGCAGAGGAAGGCAGCGTTCTTTTGCATGGCTTCAGCCATGGCAGTGACAGCCAGCTTTGGGGGAATCCCACACACTCATCTCAAATCAGTTTGATCACCACAGTATTCACAGCCTTAGGCCACATTCCCATGCATTCAGTAGTGAGTAACTAAACAGGTTTTAAAGAGAGACAGAAAAACTGCTTAGGGAGAGCTCTGCCAGGAAAAGGGCGGTTTTCCAGCTCCTTGCAGACAAGCTCAGGAGTGCAGAATTTTAAGCAGAAGTTTGCATGTTGTGCTTCTACCTCCTTGTCCCTCAAAGAACCTGCCTGGCTTCTCTCAGGGCCAGCTTCCAGCCCTGCACCTTGGAGCATGGAGGTGGCATCTGCTGACAAAGGAGGAGCTGGGCCCCATGAACAGCATGGCAAAGCTGGGCTGTAGGCAGCGGGCAGCATTGGAAGGCAATGGGCAGCATCCCAGGGCAGGAGGCAGCATCCCAGAGCAGAGGGCTGCTGGGCCCAGGGAGCGGCCATAGAATCACAGAATGGCCTGGGTTGGAAGGGCCCCCAAGGATCACCAAGTTCCAACCCCCGTGCCACAGGCAGGGCCACCAACCTCCAGATCTGGTACTAGCTCAGCTTGCTCAGGACCCCATCCAACCTGGCCTTGAACACCTCCAGGGATGGGGCATGCAGAACCTCTCTGGGCAGCCTGTGCCAGCACCTCTCCACCCTCTCGGTAAAGAACCCAGCACAGTGCTGCAGGGAAAAAAGGCACAGCCAGGAGGTACAGGCAGCAAAACAGCAGATAAGGGGAAAAAATAACAATAAAAAACCAAACACTTAGGATGTCATAAATCGGTCAGGAGGATTCCGTCTAAATCATGGCTTGCAGACCAACTAGTCATCTTTTTTGTGGCTTTTTTTTTTTTTGGTTGGTTTTCCAAACAAGATATAGAACTCGCAAGGCACCGTGACATCTGGGATGCCGTAACCAGGGTTTTATAATGGAAATCAATCCTAAACAGCCCTGATAAATCGCTGCAAGAGGTCAGTTTTTAAAAGTTTTCATATGAGGCCTCTGCCAAGACCCAGTTATTGCATTAAATCCAGCTTAGGAAGGACTGCGATCGTAAAAACATACACGCTAGAATCACATATCTCCAAAAAGGAAGGTCAGACATTAAAGCTGCTCTCTTGTACTCATGAAATACAGTTTGGTAAGTGGTTAAATTCAAGGGAGGATTTTAATTTTTGTGCTTTGGAGAAAAAGACCAAATGCAAGAAACATAAGAATGGGAGGTGAGTGCTGGAAATGCATTTTGTTGCGAGGGCTGGGGGGGCTGGAGGGGACCGTTTACTCTTCCTGGAGGCTTTTCCAGCAATCATCCCCCTCCATGCTGCAAGCACCAAAACATTCTTCCACTCTAAATAATCTTTTCTACAGCACTAAAATCTTGCATCCATCTTGCCTCTAAAATCATTAAAGATTCTCCCTCCAAAGACATCGAAAAGGAGGAAAATCAGTGCTGACGGAGAACCGCCAGCCGTTATTCTGAAATTCCTGGTTACTGCAAAGCATCAAGTTATCCACTTCTCCTTTAAGCTGAGCATCTGATTTTAAGAGCGAGCAGAGGACCATTTTGCATTCATTATCTTTATAGGTGGCGAGGCTAAGAGGTTGGCTGAACAAAGACCAGACAAAGACTGCCAAGTGCATATGGTGGTTCACAGCTTGGCGCCTCACCATCCTACAGCACCAACACAGCAGCTCCAATCGCAGCCTATTAAAGAGGAGCGCTGCTCATGCACTTTTGTCGGCAAGTAAGTTACGCTTGGTGAAGACAGAATGGCTGGAAAGCATCACACTTAAGGAAAAGCACAGATGTTTGTAACTCCCACTCATTTCTCAGGAATAGGAAACCCATCGATCCAGGTGCGGGTCCGAGACCCCGCGTCTTTCAGGACTGACTGTAGCTGAGCGGATGCGGATCGCACTTGATAGGGCAACACTTAGGCACAGCCATGGGAAGAGCACAACGTAATCGACTGAAACGGCACATCTATATATTTCTCCTCGCTGAACAAGGTGGGAGGAGGGATAAACACGTGCGAGGTCAGAACAAGGTTTGCCTGGGCTGGACTTGGGCGATGCTCCCGGCCACGGGAGAGGAGACAAAGGGAGGAACTGCTCCGAGCACCCTCTCGTGGCTGCTGAAATGCACATCCCAGGCACGGAGCTGGAAAGGAGCAGTTGGTATCCAGACGGTACCTTGGGTGTACTCGCTGGGAATATTAAAGAAGTGCAGCGATTGTACTTGATACAGAGGAGACGAACGATGAAATTTATTAGGGTGAAAGGAGCGAAGAGAATCAGTGCACACAGAAAGCTGAAATCCGCGCAAACTCTCAGCAGGGAAAACTACAGAATCCTACAGGCAAGCTTTCCTTCATAACCTGGCTAAAACCATCTGCACTTAGATGTGAGGGTCTCTGCTTTAAGACAAGGACAAGCAAGACACAGTGAGAGACACCAAGGTCTCCAAAACACGCGCTGATCAGTCCCGGTGAGATAAACACACACAGTTCCCATAGACAGGCAAAATAAGGTTTTGATTTGCCCAAGGTCACACAATGACAGTGGAAGTGCTGGGAAGAGAAGGCAGCAAACCCACGCTCGTGGTTCTCGTAACCTTCAAAATCTGTCTCTGGCAGGAGTTCCTGCAAAAAGGGGCTTTGCCCTGCGCAGCTCGTTCTTCCTAAAATGGCTACGACTGGAACGAGAGCCTTTTAAATCTGATTTGCATTTAAAACTTCAGCCTGTAATTAACAGAATATAATTCCGTGGCAGGTTGTCTTAAAGACCACTACGAAATGATTACTATTTAACTCTCCCCATGATGCCTCCTCCACCGCTAAACACACCATGCTACACCGCGTACGAAATCCCCAGACCGAGGCGTTTGATGGGAGATGACACGCAGTATTTTGTGTACACAGCCCAGCAAAACACTGCTGGGAACGAGATATAATACATGGATAAATGCACTCCCAGGGACTACCAATTGGGCAGAGCTACCTTTAGTACCGCCTCGCTCGTCGCGGTGGAAATCAGAGCCCAGCCAAGTGGGGGAGGCTTTCTTCGGCGCTGCGCTGCCCGGCACTAATTATAAAGCAGTACAGATGCAGCCTTTTTCCAAGTGCAGGGAGGTGGGGTGGGGGAGAAGTGTGTGTCTATGCGTAGAGCACAACTATTTTTTATGCTTTCAAATTCTTAATCCTGTTTGGAGCTGTCAGTGGGGGTTAATGGAAGCCTTGGATAGGAGAATTCCAATCTGGTTGGCAGATGGATAGGTTGGTTATAGCTGCATAACTATGTCTTGCCTGCAGGCACAATTCAGAACACTGTTAAAGCAATATAAAGTCTCTGTCAAGCTGAACCATTTGGATCAGTAGCAAGGAGAAATAATAATAAAAAAAGGAGTTCATTTCTGGGCCTTGCGCGTTTATGCTACTATGCAGAAACTGATTAATTGTCATCGTGTGCTGGTCTGCTATACCTCGGATTTCTACTTCTGGAGTAGATTTTGCATGCTAATATAATCATTCTCCCTCTTGAGACATTAGCAAATAATCAAATGAAAAACAGGATCATAATTTACTGAGATTTGGGCAATTCCCTATGCAAATTTGACTTGTTATTGCTGCTGCCTCGTTAATCTGAATGCCTTTGACAAACTCCTTTGATTTATGAACTCGTGACAACTCCAATGTGTATATATTTTGCTAGATTGACATTATCATTAAGAGTGGGTGGACTGAGCTCACATGAATGGCTGATTTTATTCGCTGGTGTCTGCTGCTCAACAGCTGAGCATCTCCTTCTCACAAAGCCCCTGAGCGCCAGGCTCTTCCCATCTACCCATCCATTCATCATCTCGATGTTAATTGGCCCAGGCTTTAAGCAAATTTTCAACACGATTTAAAGGCACGATGACACTGATTACTGACCCTCTGCCATACGGTGCCTATTGATTAACCTGACAGAGATGATGAGCTTGAGGGAAACTAGGTGCACGCAGACCTCAGGGGGAAAAAAAAATATATTGTTTATGCAGGCAAAACACTTGTCATTATCCCAAAGGCCAGAATTTGTGCTGCACTGGCCCTTAAAACACACTATTGCTTTAAACACCTGCATCCAATACAGAAAATGCTTGCTTGCTGTGGAAAAATGATTACAAATTTGATGTCATGTGCAGTCTGTATTTTAATCGAGTTCCCTGATAAATAGAGCCCCTCCAGCCAGTCGAGCCTCTCTCCAGCCACAGCGTGTGAATACATCAGCTCCAGCAGCAGCCGGGCCAGGCCGTGCTTTTAGTGGTATCAGCAGATCCAACCGCATGGAGGAAATCTACTTGGGTATTTCAGGTCTCTAAGCAAATAATGCAGAGGGAACACAGCGTCCAAACAGTTACAGTAGAGCAAACGTTTCAAGGGCAAACTGGATGCCAGATGTAGCCGTGGCAGTAGTTGTTGCCACGTTAAAATAGATGCTTTCCTACACACCGGTGAAATACTGCTTTTCCCCTTTCCCAGTGCAAACTGTTGCTAGGACCTGACCCTCAAGCTCCTAGGTGCATTCAGGCATTTTAGTAGGGCTTGAAAATGACTGGCATTCTCTCTGCTGTTTCTTGAAGGGTCCCCACGATGCTCCCACTCCTCCTCACCAAGGGCACAGGGGTGCTGAGTCCAGGGGCTGCCTCCTGGCTGAGAACGCAGGAACATCAGCATTCTGCCTGCAGACTGGTGCTGAATAAAAGGAAAAGGAAGCAGAAGGCCTGCCTAACCCCTGCCCAGCCCCAGGTTAAGGCTGTCACTCACTGCACGCGGCTCTTCCCCAATTCCAGCCAGCCAGCAGCCCAGATGTTTCTCTTGTTTAGTCTGGGGGGCGGGGAAGGGGGGGGTTTTGTTGCCCTAAGATGCTAGGAAGTTGTCTCCTAATTTGCATCATTGATTGCAGGAGTCAGGGCAAGGAATCATCGGGTAAAGGTATGGGGAAATGAGCGGTGATGGTCTGATGCCCGTGGCAGCCAGAGTGCACCGAAAAGGGGAGAGGGAGAGAAGGAGGGGGGAGAGAAAAAAGAGAGATGTGTGGAAATAAGTGCCAGGCTAAGAGTACAGGCACATATAAGCCTTACGTTCCCTTTCCAATAACCTTTGTAAGTGATAGATGAGTCCGAGCCCGTTGTTATCGTTAAGGGACTGTCAGCATCCTGATTTTATAAATGCTGTCTGTCAGTTTATAAATATCTCAGCCATTTCAAACAGTGCTCGGATGAATCCTGGCATAGCCAATGTCAGCCTGAAAGCAGTATTACCGTTAAAAAAATTATGGGCCTAACATCCACTAAAAGCATTTAACAATAGCTTCTCCTTTTTCTCCTACCACGAGGCCTAAAGCATTCAAATTCATGCTTATTTGGCTAGTCACTACTCTATATAAAAGCAGTCCTTAGCATTGGTAATGTTCTTTGAGGAAAAAGAAGTCTAAAAAAAAAATCAAGTTTAAAGGCAATTCTCTGCCTGTTCGGTAGATAAAACAAAAATGACAGCTGTAACACACAGGGAGATCCACAGCAATGAAAATGCAGGGATAAGTATTAGACCCCATTCCTCTCTGGCATTTGCTGCTCCGAACATTCACCGAGATGAGATCCTTTTAGAGAATGCCATAAATTGCAATATGTAGGCACGAGGGGGGACTTCAGCCCGGAACGACGGCGCAGTGAAGTTTCCCAGCCCTTCCAAGTTTCATGTTTAAAGGTTCTCCTGCACAGGGCTTGGGTAACAGCACTGGAGTGATGGCAGCAGAGCAGAGCTGCTGCAGCCTTCCAGCAACTGAGAGCAGAAAAAGCAGTGAGCACGACCGGCTTCCAGCTCAGTGCCTGCCCTGCACACTGGTATTTATGTGTGCCATGGTCCTACAGTTATCATCCTGCTAGCTGCACAGAACCCATTTTGGCTTTTTTCCCCCTCCCATATATCTATGAACTCCTAATGACAGGGACTTCTTTCCCTGCCTGCCCATCCCAAATGTCTGTGTGGTGCCTAAAGAAGTTCCAATTCGTGCCCGAGCAGCTCAGGTGGCCAATAAACTGCATTCTTCCAATGGAAGCTCCGACAGCAGCAAAAATGGAAAAGTACAGCACTGCCCTGCAACCACACACACGCTCACACAAGTCCAGGTTTGCTCTGCACAAGTTTCAAAAACCTTCTTTTGCAGATTGAAAAAAACAGGAGAGGATTCTATTTATGAATTTTTACATCTGCGGAATGGCTCCTAAGTATTTTTCCCTTATTTTTCATTCCTATCCATAGTTTGCAGATTAGAAAAAAAATACACATTTTCATAGCAATGAGACTTGATACTGGAACTTCATGGCATCAGGAGAAGTTGCTTATCAAGTTAATTCAGTGTCTTATCAAGTTGATTTAACTTATTAATTATTGGTTTGTTAGAAAGGGTGACCTAAAGACGTAGGAAGATTTAATGTTCTAAGAAAAAGCAAATTCAGTTGGATGTTAAAATCCCAAAAGCCAGTCTAAATATCCAAGACACCATAAAGAGACGTATTGAAGAGCACGAATCTGAGTCGTAGTTAAAAAATACAACAGAGATCCAGGTGCTGGAAACAAGCCATTTAGGGAAATTCTAAAAAGCCAGCCTCACTTCATAGACGTTTCTCAAACGAGAGTGGGAGAGAGAGAGAGAAAATATGGCTAATGAGAACAGCCTTTCCGCGTTCCCCGGGAAGCAGCCCTGCTTAACATTCCTGTTCTGTGAATTTAAGAGAGTCAGCAGTGGTAAATTTGTTTTTAATATTCAAGCTTTCGAGCTTTGCAAGCTAGTTGGCCAATGGCCCTTTCTATTCCAGTGTTTGTTGGTGCCTTATTTACACAAGCATTACATCCGGAGAGCCTTTGAATATAATTTCACGTGGATTAAGGGAAGAACATTTGCTTCTGCTAATCAGGACATCTGGTTATTTTTGTAACTCAGACATCTGCATTAGGCAGTTCGACTTCGCCATTCCTCATAACAAGGTTAGAGCTGAAGAAGCCTTAAGGACCTCTGGCTAAATGTTACTATTTGCATTTTTTCACAGCCAGGCCTGTTTCAGAATTTCCTTTCCTGAACAGCACAGATCGATCAGCACCTTTGCAGGTATACACATGCCTTTATAGCCAGCACTTTCTATGTGTGGCTTTATAGAGTTCATCTTGTACTCAAGATTTTATAGCGGTGCAAAGCCATCTACGTCTTTTTAAGGAACAGAAAGCACATATTCCCAGAAAGCTTGGATGAAAACATCCAATTACCCTTATGATACACATAATACGGGGATACTTCCAAATATCCAACCAAGCCACTTGTGTCACATTGGTCTCAGGACCCATTTTGAACCTGATCACCATGGTGCTTTTGGTTGTCTCTTACCAGCGCGTTACCCTGCGTACCTGCTCCCACACTGCACAAAGCAGAGCTCCTCCGTTTCCATTCCTTAGGACAACCCCAATGATTTCTCCAATCTCGGAAATCCTTGCTCAAATTCTTCTTTAAACAGTTTCAGCTGAGGTTAATTTGTCTGCGAGACTGCAGAATCGTGGCACACATACTTCAGGAAGACGGATTTCGCATGCAACAGAAGCTCTTTAAAGAGGAACAGAATCAATCACTGCTTGGCTCTCGCTTCTTTGTTGGTTTCATTTTGCTACATTCCTTTCACAAAAATTCATTTGCAACACTCATCTCAGGGTGCTAAAGCACTGAATTCTGAAATTACACATACTCATTCCGAGTTTGTAGGATTCTCCCCTCCCATGAATCACAGCTTTTATCGGTGCCTTTTTTTTTTTTTTTTAAAAATCTTGGAATAAGATGTTTTGCTGATTTTCTCCCAAACAAAGGAGGAAAAAGAAAGACAAAGCCAGATTTTGCAGGCTGTGGACACAAGCCAGCATCCAAAAAAGGTGTCAAAAACATATTTCTACTACTAACAAGAACCAGAAAGATCCAACAGATCTTGGGAGAATTTTTTAAAACTTTTTATTTATTAAAATTCTCCAGATACAGATTAACTTTCTTTGTGCAATATTTATTACAGATTCATCTGCATAGGAGCTGCAAGTGCTCTGAGAAATGGGCTGTAAAATTGGCCAGTTTTGCTGTAGCTTTCACATCCTTCTTGAAGAAGGATTTTCTAACTTGTTTATAGGCACCTCCATCAGAGGACAGCAGTCTCATCAGTCTCACCACAAAGCCCCTTTCCCCTCTCATCTCTGGTCATCTCTTACCTTCATTATTTTAATCTTTTTTCCCAAAACCTCTCATTCTGAGCTCTCCTATCAAGAAGACCAAAACACCTCCAAGACTCATCACACCCCTTCCCTAGAGCCCATGGCTTGCTCACTCCTACACATAGAATTCAACCACCCTGCCCTCACCTTTGTGTTGTTTCATGCTTTTCTAGGTCAGTTTTTTCTTATTTTTCCCTTCCCATTTTTTCATTGCAGGAAAGGAGGTACAGAGATACCAAAAAAAAAAGCCCAGAAAAAAGTATGTAGCAAATACTGTCTGCTCAAAGTCAAAATAGCATCATCAGGGAAGAACCCCAAAATTCTGTGTCCTGTGCTGTGCTAACTTTTTAATCACCATTCCTCCTAAAACAGCAACTGAAAGCAGCTCATTTCTTTATGGGAAGGGCTACTCAGTGAACTCACTGCAGTGTTAGACTGATAGGAATTCACACCACAATACACAGAGGCACCCATGTCTTTATGTCTTCATGTTTATAGGGTGATCCTACAGCCAATGAGACTTGGCATCTGGAAAAGGTTCCCAGCACCAGGGAGTCACCGTGGAGCCACTTTGGTGACACAGCCCCCACTCCCTGGCATTGGGAAAGGATTTGCCCAGGCAGGGCTGGGTGCTCTGTCCAGCCTTCAGTTACGCTCACCACAGGAAGCATCATCCACCACCACCGTGGGCAAATGTGGTGAGTCCGCTGCCATACAGCACTGCTGGAAAAGCTCATGGTCAGTATACAAAATGATGAGTCTAAACGGTTCCCAGCCTTCCATCCCATCAAGCAAAAATAAAATTATACATTCTAATTTTTTTAAAAAAGGGAAATCACAGATCAGGCACTGCATATTTTAAGATTTTGCTAGCCAACATCGTGGCCTTGTAATAACAACTACCACTCAATTAAAAATCCTCCCAGTTTGGCTACATCAAATTTAAATGTGGTAACACAACAGTCCCTCCTGTAACATTCCAGTTGGAAAGCTCACTAGTGGGTTCTGCTATTACAAAATAATTCCAACTCTGAAACACCATTTTCTTGCGGAAGCAGAGCAAGGAGGCACAAAATGTCACTGCCAATCCGGGTAAGGATGAAGAGTTGGAGACCATCAAATCAAGCGGGAGCCAAGCAATCAAAGAATGAAAGATAAAGGTGTATGTAGCAGCATGTCTTTGGATACCTTGGGGCTAGCAAACATTTTGTTCCTATAGGAAATTATGCAGCTCTAGATGACCGGCTATTGAGATCCACTCCTTGCAGCTTTTTGCTACAACATGAATGGCTTATTAAACCTACAACATATCTGTTTTAGTTAACTTCTTGGTGGAGAGGGGCCAGGAAAACAAAATGTACTTAAATGCTGATTTTTTTTTTTTCCAGGCTGAATGCCTTTCATCCAATAAGACATTCAAAGCAGTGACCCAGCAAATGGATTGAAAAAGCAATCTTCCGTCTCAGTGCCACATTATCATTCCTATTCAGTATTCTCGGTGAGATATCTCAATCAGCTGGATGTGTGTGTAAGTGACAGCGCAGCCCATTGCTGGGTTAATTAAACATTTGACTTTAACACCCTCCCCGTCATTAAGCAAATAAAAACAGATAATTCAAACTGCACTTCATCCACGGGGTACACAACATACATGTCAAAATTAAGAGAGTCCAAGGCCCTCGGGGAGTTCTACTCGGGGAGGTAATCAGTTTAAATCTTATCTGGTTTATCAATTATTCTATTGATTAAAGCAGGGTGATTATACAAAACTCCTTCTTGCCACATGGGATACATGTCAGCAAAGCAGGACAACACAGGGAGGCTCAAAAACCATTTGAAGGAAATGCAGACAGATGAATAACCGGCTATTAGTACATGCCAGCAATCCATAGATGGAAAACATGATCCTTCCTTTTAAGCAAGTCCTTCCAAATTAGACTGCCAACGTTGTTACTTCATCTGCTCGAAAATCAGATCTATACGTTGAAAGGGCAACGTCTCTTCATTTTAAATGGACAAGTTCTTCGCCGGTATTTGAAATGTGTTTTATTGATACTGGCCCTGGAACACAACAAAGACACCAACCACGAGAAATTCCAGACTTTTAAAGGCGTTATGCTTACCCACCTATGGCTCTCCAAAAGCAGATGGAAAGGGCATTCTCAGGACTGGAATTCTACCACATGCATCCACGACACAGCCATAAGTAAAATGCTGTATTTTGATGATTAAAGTGTGACAGCTCACTCAGAATTAAAACCTTTGTGCTCTGGGGTTCCAGAGATTTTTTTGCCTCACTTAGAGGTTTGCAAAATATTAGCAACTGTGGGAGCTGCCATAACCACATTTTCCAAATTTTCACACGAAATCTCCCTACAGCAGTCCTTATTGCATCTTCTCTCCTGCACTCAACCACAGGACACAAAGCAACTCCAGTTACATCTCATTCTGTTTCCAGATGAAGAAAGGTTGACCAGAGGAGCACTCTCCAAGGTCTGTTGGTGCCCTGAGTTTGGGAGCACAGTCCCATCCTCTTCATCTTCCCAGTAACATTTTACTTCAGGTTTTACTCTGTCCTGTCCTAAACTGGATCCTATACTGGCCTGCACATCACCTTGCCTTACCTATACATGCTGTCACAGCTGTTAAAAGCAAAACATTACAGTCTAGGAAAGAAACAGTTGAAATTTATAAGTTCCCTCAAAGCAGGCAATTAGCAGTAGAAGACAGATCAGCCTTAAACCAGGGACCTTTTTCCATTACATCCCTACTATCTGTTTTATATGATCAGCCTGGTACTGCTAAACCTTTATTATTATCTCATCATACCTCAATTTTCACCCAGGATGGAGGGTAGGACCCACAGTGGTCACAACACCAAAGAGCCAGACTCATTAGCAATGCCCTGCTTGCCAGTGTTGTGCAGTTGCAGTCACAAATCTCAGGAAACAAGCCTGAGGTATGCTCCTGCCCTTCACCTTCAGAAGATCATACACCACTCCATACTGCACTGCATCTGCATGCAACCACACTTCAGCCTCTTCTTCACAGCTCTCTTTTCTTCTGTGGAAGCAAACTGGAAGCCCGCATTAGCATGCTGTATTTTACTCTCACCACTAGAAATACTGAGGGTGCTATTTGTAATTGTATTCTTTTAAGAGGTTTGTTCTCTGCAGCTGTTTTCTGCTTGCAGTGTATTTTGTGTAATCAGCACATCATCATAAATACATTGGCTGTTCCCCCGAGGGAAGCTGTCACTGTTTAATTTACAGAACAACCTGGCCAATGTGAATTCTAACACTACAGCACTATGGCAAGAAGTTACCACACTCAGAAAAACAGGTTTCTATGAATTTTTATATCAAAAGCTGGTCCCAGGACAATTTAGGCTCTAGAAATAGATTGTTTTTAAAAGCACTTTATACACTGGATGGAATGGATCCCTTCCCACTTGCCTTCTTAAGGCAGCACCGCACTCGCTCCCGTGTTATTTTCAAGGTGACAACCCCAATCCCCCCCCCCAACACCAGCTCCACTTCGGAGTGCCCCCAAAAGAAGGCACTGCGGGTAGGACTCTTACACTACCCACGTTTTGCTTTGTTAAAATGAAGAACAACCCAAACATCAAGGTGTTAGCTGTCTTCATTTCAACAAGGAAACGTTCTCTGTTGCAAGGTCAAATGTTATTACCTACATCAAAAGGTTGCTGCACAGTTTATTACTCTGAAGATGCCATAGAAGTGCAAAGCATATTGCTGAAAGACTAAAAATGTATGCAGCTTTATTGGCTGAATGAAGAGTTGCTTCCTTTGTTTGCTGGATATAAGGTTGTATTTTGAGACAGAATAAATCACAAGCTTCTTTTTTTTCCTTGTAGATGGTAGAGATGGCTGATCACACCATCCTGACACCATTTAGGAAGTTCTACAACAGTGCCAAATCACACTGGAAAACATTTAAGAACTAAATGTGAACCCCAAGTAAATATTTGGGCTCAATCGATGAGTTACTTGGATACTTCAGTGGCAATGTCTACTGGAAGCAGCCTGCCTGACTGTTTGGAAAGGGACCCAAAGAGGCTGACAACCTGATTATTTTATGTATATATATATACACACACACACACATAAATACACATGTTTTTAGAAGACATATTTATATATATACACATGAATGAATGCTAAAGAGAAGCAACTACAAGCCTAAATAAATGAAAACCGATTTAATACATAACATTGGTTGAGAACTGTCCTCCAAAAGCAACACAACTATTTTATGCTTTTAAAAAACTACATCTATTTTCCCTCAAAGGGGAGATAGATAAATTCCAGTGAAATGGAAAATTCCCAAGTTCTGTGGACAGCAGCACTTTGCTGGCTCTCAGCAGTAATTAGAAGCCCTGTTTAACATCACCAGACACGGGGCAAGTAGACAAACATAATGAAGAATCACTCACATCACAGAATATTGTTTATGTATTTTGACAAGCATAGTTTTGTTTTCCTTAGTTTGCATAGCGTTTTGTAAATTACGTTGGTCTCTTTGAAAAGTAACAACATCTAAGGAACAAACATTAAAGCAGAAATCAATACCAGCTTATATCTGATATGGTTTGTGAGAACAATCCACCGAAAGAACAAAAAGCTGAGTCGAGATGGCAGAAATCTTATGAAAACCTGAGTAATGAGGTTCTCTAGACAAGAATATCTGACTATTTTTATGCTCCAAATAAGCCATAGTCAGCATAAATCTGAAGAAATGAAAAGAAACCCACCTCACACAGTATAACGAAAGAAGTATCTGTTCAAACCAGGAATTGTATAATTCAGCAAGTGTATTTTCAGTCTGAGGGCTTGGGTTTGACCCCTAAAACTTGCATGTAAACAGTTCAATACCTGTTTGCAGTGAAGAAACATTTCATTTTGTTCTCCCTATACATGTGTGCATTTGAAGTTATTTAGAACTCTCTCTCCACGTTACATTTTATGAATTCTGAATTCTGACCAACGCTGGAAAGTTGACCTCGTGCAATGACTGCCGACAGAGTGCTGATGTTCCCAATCATACCCATGCCAAGTGATTTACAACTGACTGTCCTGGCACGAACTCCTGCAGGAATACACCCAAATACTGCTTATTGCTGCTGGGGGGACTGCAGTGGGCTGCGCTTCATGTCAAGTGAGAAAGATTAGGAGATGGTTATAATGTGATTTTGAAGATCATGGAAAAGTCAGTATAATGTTCATAGGGGAAAAAAAGGGGGGAGGAAGGGAAGGNGAGGAAGAAGAAGAAAGGGGAAACGCGAGGAAGAAGAAGAAAGGGGAAACGCGAGGAAGAAGAAGAAAGGGGAAACGCGAGGAAGAAGAAGAAAGGGGAAACGCGAGGAAGAAGAAGAAAGGGGAAACGCGAGGAAGAAGAAGAAAGGGGAAACGCGAGGAAGAAGAAGAAAGGGGAAACGCGAGGAAGAAGAAGAAAGGGGAAACGCGAGGAAGAAGAAGAAAGGGGAAACGCAAGGAAGAAGAAGAAAGGGGAAACGGGAAAAGAAAGGAGAAAAGGAAGGGAAAAGGAAGAAGGAAAAGCCATGAAGAGCCGAGCGCTGCGGGGCCGGGCCAGCAGGGAGCAGCACAGCCCGCACCATCGCTGCGCCCGCGGCTCCCAGCCCCGCACACATGCGCGGTGCCACGCGTGTGCACACACACACAGAGGCTGGTTCTAATTCAATTAGTGCAGTCTGCAACTCCAGAAAAGAGTAATTCAATTAGTGCATTGTGCAGCTCTACAATACCTCCAAGCAGATGTTCGCAATCCTTAGAAGCTGGAGCTTGCTTTAGAAATACCTGTATGCCTTCAATGTGGTGCTGCACATGCTGCTTGCCAAGGCAGCTTCATGCACCCTGCTGGCTTCTAACAAGGGAGGGAGGAGAGGTGGGCTTGGTCGGCAGACCAATTTGGGTTCATTTTTCAAAGTAATCAGCCAAACCAACACGGCGCGCTGAGGACATTGCCCTCTCTGTAGCAGAGAGTGTTGCAAAAAAAAAAAAAAA
>WBMW01004937.1:426263-465929 GCA_013396635.1 Penelope pileata
ACCAAAAAACAGTTTGCACTGATCCTCTCTGCCACCTGCTTTGTTGCTGCTGCTAAATGGGAGCTGGGATCTCACAGCTCAGCCCTGAGGCCGGGGTAGGTGTGCAGCAATGGGATGCACAGTGCTTCAGCAACCGGCCCGACAGAAAGGTCGTTACGTTTAGAAGGGGATAAATCCTAAATACGTTTGCTTACCAAAGCTGTTCTCTAGTCACTGTGCTTTCTTTTTAAAAAAATAATAAAATCCCAGGCTAGGATAGCCCTCCTGGTCCTTCTGTAACTGTGCTCCTTAAAGTCTGAACCACCGATGGAGGTTGGAATCAAGTGCAGAAGTGCAGAAATCAATGCAAGGGTTTAGCTTCGCTTCTGCTCCTTCTCTTACCCCCCCTCCATGCCTTTATAATTGCTCCTGCCAGGTGGTAAGATGAGGAGAAACACGAGAAAGCGATGCCAAACACCTCCAACAAGAAACTTTGCTTAAAAACCCAGGTGTCACGTTGTGGCAGTTCAATATTTCATAGCCAATACGAGGAATGTGCAACACTGCAACTTTAAATCTCTGCCTCTGTGTCAGTCTCTCTCCTCTCATTGTAATGCCAAAGGGAACAGCAATCAGAGTGGAGATGTTCAACGTGATAGAGGTCAGGACACCGGTGGATCAACGTACCAGAAACACGACCTTGTTTATTTTTTTCCCCGGTATTATTGTTTACAGGGTGCTTTGCTCATGTACCTTGTGGTTCTTAGCTAAAAGATGAAATTACAGCCCAGGATGAAGCGCTCAGGCACACATCCAATTTGTGTTTCCATCTCAGAAAACAAAAAGCTTCTGAGGCCCTCGGGCTGCCATTCAAACTTGGAGAGGCTGACATTTTTAACAGCATGAACCAGAGACTGGCAGAGGGAATGATCTAATGCATTTCTGACTTGTCAATCAAAGGCCTCACCTCTGCTGTCTTGTAAACAGTTGGGGGCCACCTAACTACGTCCATAAACAGGGGCGAGCTGCTGCCAGCCGGGGGTTCTGCAGCCGCACGCTCTGGCTCTCAGCCACCAAAACCAGGATTTGGTTTTAGGGGCTCCCTGTAAAGAGCCTGAGGGCACGTTTCATGCCCTCTCTCCCTCTCCTAGGAGAGCACGAGGGGGAGCACAAGGCAGCTTTGGTCGAGGGAGCCACATTTCCAGGCTGGGGAACTGGACACCCATCTCTCTCCCCATTGGGTACCACCTACACCTACCACCAAAGGTCTTCTCCAAGGCCAAACCACCTCCTTCAAATGCATTTCTCACAAACACTTCTGAGCATGCACCCCAAGACTTTGGCTTAAACCTCCTGTAAAACCATAAATCATAGAATGCCTTAGGTTGGAAGGGACCTTAAAGATCATCTTGCTCCAACCCCCTGCTGCAGACAGGGTTGCCACCCACTGGATCTTACAATGCAAGAATGTACAGTAGTACAATAACATCCCACTACTCACATTTACTCTGTATTTCTCAATAAGAAAATGTCACCTTTTAAGGTAAAATGGGCAGGCAGAAATTTACAAAGATGATTATTTCTAATGTACTGACTTCTTTAACAAATACTCTACTTCCTAATAGGGAAAAAAAAAAGATATAAAAATCACACAAGAAACTTGTTCATCTCTTCCTCATGGGTGCAACAGGACTCTATTACTCCGCACTGTTCACACCTTTGACATTCTCACCCTTCTCCAAAAGTGGTTTCTGTCCAAAGAAAAGGAGCAGTGGAAACCTAACCTGTACTGCAGAACCTCAAATGCACTCCTGCTTACTCCAACATAACTAGGACGGGGTGTGCCCGTGCTTTCCTCAGCCAGGACAGAGCTTTCTGCCAACAACAGGGGAGACACTCTGCTTCTGCAAAAACAAGCTGGATGCAGGCCTCTTCATTTGACAAACACTGGTATGCAGCTCTCTATTTTCGAGACCTTTATTCAGGTAGAGTAAAATGTGGATTTCTGGCATTCTGGAGAAAGGCACTTCTGTACTCGTTCAATGGGATGCTGCTATCTGCACCACAGGAAAGTTAATCCTGCTCTTTGATTGCGAGAGCCCATTAGAGAAAGAGTTTTAGATCTGGCAGAACAAAGCTGATTAGATCACTCTTTGCTTTTCCACTGGTGCCTAGGCTGCAGACTAAGAAATTAATGCATGATTCTTGTCCCAAAAAGTTTACAATCTCCACTGGAGCCAATGCTTGTAAGGGGTGTCAACTGGGTAAGAAGGAAGAGATGGACTGTTCTCTGTGATTACCCCAATACACAACCTTTGGCAAGACTTGAAATTGCTCTTTATGTGTCCTCATCCATACAATAGCCTACAGAAATAAATTCAAGGAAATATTATGGTCTTCTGCAAACCTGGGAGGCTTAATACAATCATTTTCTTGGCATAGGTGATGGATGTAATTGTAAATCAGAATTTTCAAAGAACTGCGACTATTAAAAGCAACATAAACTGAGCCCTGTAAGCATGCAAGGAAAGTATTGTAAAAGGGAAAGTAGTTATCTTCAAACAAAAAATGTCACAAAAACAAATACCTGTTGGCACAACTGGAAACTTCAAAAACATTAATTTCGGGGAGAAAATACACTCTTCATAAGTTTATTTTTATTTGAGGAATCTACTTGCAACCTAGTTTTCAGTTGCTCTGCAGAGAGTGACAGTATGGTAAAATCTGGCATCCAAGACACTGGCAATGAAATGGCTGCTCTTTTTCTCTTCCTGAAACAGCCTTTCAAAGCCCTCCGTAGAAAGCCTTAGAGGAGGTCATGTTCCAATTTGCTGCCTTCTTTCACCATGATCTCTATGAAATCCAGTTAGACAGACTATCAGTTGCAAAGCCTTTTGAGATAAAAGATGTTAAAAAAACAAAAACTGTTTCTAGCTCCTTAATCCCTCATTCCTGGGTTTAGCTGTAAAACCTTTCCCACTGTGAGACGATTGCCAAACCGAGCCGAGGAACCAGCAGATCCTGTTTGCACACAAGTGTCTCTGATAATAAAAACATACAAAGAGGAAAAATGAAGTTATCTGACATATCAACAGAATCATCCCTAAATTGACTATCTGCCAATGTCTCCCATGAGGAGTCAGCAGGGCTTTAACTGAGCTATTCAAAGAGAGCCTGTTTCCACATTTCTGTCTGAGCATCTGAAGGTAAGCATGTAAATAACTAGACAAATTCAGCAGTGACTAAGTAGCCTTCCAGATGGCACCTTCTCTTTTGCCACAAGCAAAGAACATTGATATGCTTCTCCAGTTACTTCAAGCTTGCTAGGGAAAGAAATAAAATAGCTTAATATGAGAAAAATTGCTGGGCTACATGACAGTCTTCAATGCTTTCCTGAAGATTCAATACCAAAGAAGACATTAAAGAATGATGAAATACTTCAGCACTGCAGCTTCAAGCAGGCTTCAGACCACTCCCTTTTAGACCACTGCACTTAAATGCTGAAGTCGTGACTCCTAGAGGGGAGCTTTCTTCAGACCAAGTTAATGAGGATCAAAGCCCATTGAAAAAAAATGGGCTGAAATATGGATGACTCATTGCTGCAGAAGCTGTTGCTGGCATTTAGTTTCTCAAGGGGCTCTAAATGAGTTCCTCAATGTTGAGTCAGAGCGCTCTGAAGACTACTAGCATGGCACTCTAGACAGCAAGTGGGGCAGGCTTCCCCAATTCCCATAGTCACTAAATATCCATGGAAATGTCTCACAAAATCTGCAGGAATGTGGACGTCAGAAGCCCTGCTATGCTTCCAACAAGGCACTACATGGTAAGTGGTTCAGCTGCTGACTCAGTTGACCCCAAAGATCAACGCGCTGCATTAGAAGAAAAAGTTACCGTTCATATCTGTGAAGAATCTTGAGCTAAAAGAGGGGAGCTTCCCTTCCTCTTTGGAATACGTGCTTGTTGTGAGTAATCAAAAGGAGTTCAAGTAGAAAGAAAAGTCACAAGTTGAGTTTGTAAACTGCTTCCAGCATTCCGCTAAGGTTCCCTAAAACCTGGGCTTAAAGAGATCACAGATCTATTCAACAGCAGATAGCTCAAAAATGAGGCCCATCCGATTTAGTCAAATTATGCAAATCGGGATTAAAAGTAGGATTCTAAATTCTGCCTGTTGTCTCCAGAGTCCTCTTAGACTAATAAAAAGTCTTCCTTCCCCTCCCCCATGGAAAGCTCCACTAAAAGCTTGCTTCAGCAAAGGAAGCCTGGCAGGACACCTTCCAGAGCCCATCAGTGCTGGTGCTGGGTCAGCAAAAAGAGTTGCAGCAAAATGATGCAGGATACTTAAGCCTCCCCTGAGACCGAGACGATTAGTTCCACAGTGCTCTCCTAGGCCTGGGAGTAGGAAGCCAAATTCAAAATAATCTTTGCATGCTCTCCTTTAGAGGCAGATAAACGTCCATCAAAACGATTCTGAAATTTTCAGAAGAATTCCAGCCTATTTGTTGTCTGGTTTTGCAAGATGCTGGTGAGTACAACATTTTACCACAGGTTAGGTCAACAAATCCAGCAGCACGAACCTTGAAATAAACATTCATGCCACCATGAGCTCCAATGAACACATTCTGCAAAAATATTTCTAAGGTCCCCCAGTGGCTGCAGCTCACACAGAGCCGTCTCAGAGTATCTGACACGGACACCTCTCTGCAGCCTCTGCTGCTCTCCTGTTTATAGCCCCATGCCATCAAGAAATGCTTGCAATGATCTTGAGAATTTTAGTTAGGCTTCTAGACACTAGCCTAACAGCTGCCTCGCTCTCTACCCACAGGAGAGTGGCTAAATTTTGTTAAGCTTCACTGGTCATCCAAAGCACCTGAACAAACCCTGTTTGGCAGAAAGCTGTCTCATGACAGAGAAAAGCTTGAATCTCACAAATTCAGAGACCAAAGAAAGCGATGTTCCTTTATTTGCCACTTGACTGACAGCCTCCTTGTACAATAATTTTCTGAAGTCAGAGTGTCCAGACTGCTGCTAACAAATCTGAAGTAACCAAAGGTTGGCATCAGCTATTGCTACGGCAAGGGACCCACCCCCCCAGTCCTCCAAATGGCACAGAAAGTTGAGATAGGAAGGGAATCACTGTATGAACAGCCAGATTGGAGACTGTGTGATGGATACTGTTTGCCAAATATAATTAAGTGGTATGTTTTTGACACAACTGAAAGCCGATGGAAATGATGATGGTACCAAGCTAGTTTAGACAAAGTAATTGTATGAAATCAAAGCAATGGAAATGTCCCAGTAACGAGCCACCCTGTATCTACACAGGATGGGTTCAAATACTGGAAGAGTTCTGAATGACACAGGAAAGGCATACGTGAAGCAGAATAAATGGAGGTAAAGCAAACAAAGTGAAGAAGCAGATGCACACATACATGGATGGAGAGGAAAAGGAGGCGGGTGGAGAGACAGAAAGTACCTGGAAAGCTGGGAGTGCGCCCGTCCCTGGGTTATACAGGCATCGCAGCGAGGGCATGCTGTCCGCCAGGCTGGAGCAGCCCAGCCACAGAGATCTGGGCATAGAGCACTGCAGAGAAAGGACAACTATGAGATGGGACTGTATGAGACAGGATGGCACAGATTACAGGAATTTTCAAGGCTTAGCCAAATGGCATCAACACGACTGCAAGTGGCCTTAGAGACTGAGACACCTTTGACAGAACACAAATTGCCGGTGAGACTTCTCTTTCAGAGAAGCTTTACTGATGTCAGAATAGCAAGAAAACGCCATTATGGGCCAGGAAAGTCATTTTTTTGATCAATTTTCTAGCACTAACGTGAAAGTTTTTCCACTAAGAAAAGTTTCTTCCCAATTAATCAGACCTCATCCCCATGCATAGCGACGTTCTGGGCACAGCACAACACAAAGCAAACAGTTCCCCAAGGGAAGCAGAAAAGGAAATGACAACTTTAAATGGAACACTGGCAGGGAAGAAAGGTTTTGTACATCTGGGTTTAGAATGAAAAACCTGCAAGCCAAGGTGAATGGGAACTTGGTGATGCTTTGTAGTTTTGTGTTTCTGCTTGCCTTATTATTGATTAAATAAAATACAGTTATTAGAACAAAGAGATTCTGTTTGTCAAAAGCACAAATACAAAAAAAAGGAGCCAAAGCAGCCAGACAAGGAAAATGCCAGCCATGTTGTGTAGTTAAAGCCATTATTTCCTGAGATATAGGGAGTTGCTTGTTCATTTTCAACCACTACTATTAAACTTAGGGATGCATTAGGACAGCTATTGCCTTTACCAGCCAGAGTTTTTGATGCCATTAGCACTGCTGCATTTGTCTAATTACTCTTAAGGCAGGAAAAAAAAAAAAAGCAAGTCTATTTTAAATGGGCAGCTAGCTATGAAATCTGTAGGATGTGACAGATTAGATGCTGGAGATTTCAAACCCTTGCACTCTTCTTTTTTGCAAGCCTCCTGTCTTTTTTTTTTTTTTTTTACAGGGGGGATGGGAGGAAATCTGAGTGGAAAGGGCAGCTGGAATGGGTATGAAATGACAGCTGCCTTTTGAGCCATCACTTCTTGCTGCTCTTGCAAGGGCTAGAAAACCTTGCACTAGATTACTACGGAGGAGCAATGCAACCCATCTTTGACTAAGCAGAAAGATGATCACCAACATCCATAATTTGGCACCGTGTAGACAGCCACAAAGAGATTAACCCTGTCCATCACCACGTTCTTTGGTGTGCTTTGTTGCAATTTATGCTGCTGTTCCAGAAATATTATTAAAAGACCACTGGGGAACACAACCCAGACAAATGTTCTTCCTACAAATTTATGGTACCTTAAAAGAAATTCCCCACCTCATTTTCTTTTTTAAAAACCTCTTCACTAGGATGCTGGAGCTCAAGAACTTGGGGACTTTACAATATTACACTTTGGGAGATAATGCCCTTCCTGAAGACAAAAAAAATCCAGACGTAGCATTGCAACAAGCATCAGAAATCCAAGACACATTCCTTCTCTGCCCTCCCAGAAAACACTCACTCCCATGTACAAAAAACTTCCAAACTTCTTTCCTTTGCAAGGCGCATCACGTCAGCTATTACAGCTGTTGTGACAATCAGCTTCAAAAATAAATAAAAATTTTAAAAAAAATGTATCAAGTGGACGTCTATAGTTAAGCATTTCACCGATTTCATAATGTACTGACTTAAAGTTGTCTATCCCCACTCTCCAAGAGCATCACGGTAACAAAGGAGATAACTGCAGCATGGTATCCCTGATGATGCAAAGCTGAGCATCGGGTGTTTGCCATCACCCACCACAGGATCCAAAACATGACACAAATAAATAAGGGGTAGCTTTTGTTTGTTTGTTGGTGTATAAGGACTTGTCAAAGTCTCAACCAGATCACTGATTCCCCCTTTCCCAGGCTGTCCCGTTCCCTGTGCTCATCCCAGCTTTTGTCCTGTGATGATGAACCAAAGGAAGAGCTCATTGCCACCAAAGCAGGCTGGCAAAATAAGAGCTTACATTAAATATTTGCACTGAGCAAAGCATGGAAAGAGGCAGGAAGACAGAGGGCTGCTCTGTCAACGGCAACGCTAGCTTGTGTTGCCTCCAAGTTTCTGCAGGACACGACCCAAGCGAGATGGAGTCACTGCAAGCAGCAGATTGGGCACTCACAAGGTAATGCCCACCTCTGAAATTGGCACCGTGACAAAGGAGAACACTGAAGGGCCATTCTCCCTGCACCTGCAGAGGGTATTGTTGCTCACCCATGCACTCTCACTGCTATTCCAGAGCTGGGAAGTGCACAGCAAACAATTACCAGCACCTTAGATGACTTCTGAATCTGCTCCAGTAGACAACAAAATCTGTATTAGCGGTACAGCTCTGTTACCTAGGTTAAAAAGAAGAGTGAAGTTGCACACACACTGGGAGAAAATGTCATTGCTGTACTTGCCTGTTACCTATTGAAGGAAGCAGAGACTCTAAATTACTGCTGGTGACTGAAAGAGCCTTATTCACAAGCATGAACAAAAGGCCCCAGGTGCTTCAATAGAAACAGCTTGCGTGTAAATCAGATGAGTGACCCAACAGAACAACTTCATTTACTGCCTGCTCTCAGAAAGTCTCTGCAGCAGTCCCCATCCACCAAGAGCCACGTGCTCCCTTCTCCACTGGCAGCTCCATGAACGAGGGACCGGCCTCTGCCATTGCTGCTGGAAAGCTGACTGACAAAACTGGACTCAGTCAATTCCCATCGATTCTTCAAAACAAAGATAGGGAGGCCCAGAGGCTGGCCCGCAGCCAGAGGGGAACGCTGGGGCTGCCTCCCCTCCCTGACTCCCAGCTGCACCGTCCCAACCCAGAGGTGCAGAGCTGATCTCTTCCAGAAGCTGAGCATCTTTAACATGCATTAAGTCATGTCAGATGGAGAATTCATTGACAGAAATCCACAATTCCTTCTTCCCACTCATTTTTTAGGTCCTGTTCCCTCTGAAATACGTTTTCCCACTAAGGAAATACAGAGGAGAGAGTTGCAGGCAAGTTCAGCATCCTGCTCCTGGCAGAGGCTGTGCCAGCTGCTCTGCTGGTCATTAAACTGGCCTTGCTGTATGTTGAATTAAAACAGGCTGAGCGGAGTGGGCAGTAACCCTGAGCTGAAGGAAGCTGTATTTTAACCTATTCAACTATTCCTGTAACTATACTGCAAGAACATTTTTGACTCCATCAGATGTTTCGCCACTAATAGCCCACCCTCTATTCCAATTAGCTCAGGTCCTAAAGACAAATCTCAGCACACATTCAACAGCGGAATTTTTGCCAGTGTTAAAAATTGGTTATTTATTTTATTGTATTACAAGATTATACGCTGCAATTTCAGAGTGGTTTTTTTTAATCAAATTTGTTCTCTTCTGGTCCTTCAGCAAACACAATATACTACAGGTAACTAACACAGTTTTAGTAAATTCTGTTACAGGTCACAAATACGTCACCTTCTCCTGTACAACTGAGTTCTACACCAGGAAAAGACAAAACCTTGGACTACCACGATGTACAGCTATAGAGCACAGAAGGTGCAAAAACACAGAGGCACTGTACTAAACTCAATGGGAACAGCAACAAAAGTTGAGCAGCAGTTGAAGGATATTTCCTTTATAAACACTTGGGAGATCTTAATTAGACAGCAGCATAGCATGAATGTCTCCTTAGCATGTCCTTTTTCACATGCTAAAGGGGCAATAACCTGTTATGCACACAACCTTATGAAAGATAACCTGTGTTAACTTTGCTTTACAGCAACATATTTGTGCACATCTTAACAAGTCAGCTGCAAAGCCAAAAAGGAAACCTTACTTTTTCCCCTCCAATTGCTGATTTTTGGCCAAGTGTACACAACACTTCAGCTGCTAGCCACATCTATTTCGATCCTTTCTGAGTTCAGAATTATTCAATTCTTCTTCTTCAAGTACAGTGCCCAGCGCTTGATGTTGTTTAAGGGAAACCGATACAACTCCTACTTCTCTTGGGAGATGGTAATTAAGATCCTGTTCACCCAACGTTTTCATTAGGACCACAAGTAGAATGTGATATGTTGACAAGATGAAGAGTTTAATAACAGAGAAATGGGGCTTTGGCAGGCTGGTCACTGATCACAGTCAGTGAGGGAACTGGATACAGCGGTACAAAGAGAAACAATTTGTAATTACTGCTAAAACTGGGACAAAAGGCGAAGAAAATTAGGAATTCTGCCACCCAAACTGCAGCAATAAAAGGGACACTCCAAAATGTAGTAGCACTACATACACCAGACCCAGGCTTGATACCAGGAGACAGGTCTTTCCCTGTTTCTTACTTCCATCACTTGAGAAGTCAAATATAGCTTGGCTGTGAAGTCCAATTCTCCCCAAAAAAGTCTCTTTCAGAGTACTGCTTCCTACATGCCCTAAAATCCAAATGTAGGAAGGACGCCTTAGGAATTTTGATCCTTTATCAAATCAATGCTCAGATGTTACTAGGATTCTTAATAGACCCAATTATTTTATAATGCAACACAAAAGGCAGAACAAACTCCCATACACTTCCCTCCCACTCAGTTCCTCTTGTACTTTCTTTGGCCACACATTTAACTAAGGCAATGCCAAAAATACAACACACCACTTCCACGTTGTGCCCAACGTGCACTATTCCTGACCCACAGAACGGAATACATTGTATGAAACAGATCAGATCAGGCAGCTGCTATTGACATTACAAATGTGGGTGTCGTGAAATTTAATTCCAGAAACGTGCTTCTTGCTAAAAAGTGATTTTGGTTCACTCCTTGGCTCCACTTTTCAACCTTGCATGTATACATACGAATAAAAAGGTCTTAGATGTTTCAAATAGGTATTCTTTTGATTAAATACATGATATAGATTTAAAAAAGAAAAAAAGAATTTCCCAGTGCAACTTGCAGACTTTCAATTTAAAAAGTCTGCCAAACGTATTTCATTTATCATCTTGATTAGCACTATGGGCTTCTTAACTGAGAAGACGTCGTATGATACAACTTCAAAAAAGATCAACAGAAATGGAACAAGAAAATCCCTTTTATCTTATTTTAGTAGATTTTTGTGGGTCTTCATGCTTTCTTTCTTCCCCCCCATCCAAACAGTGGATACAAGGATAGTAAATACGTAATTACACGAGAGAGCCACCCAGCTTTCAGAGGAGCCATTTCAGTGAATTGTGTAAATAATATGCCTTTAAACCCCCTCAACACATGAATACAGATTTACCAGTTATGGAGCAGTTATATACCTGAGAGACAAAAATACCCATTTAAAAAAAAAAAAAAATCCTGCCTAATTATGAACTTACCAAAGAGACTAGCATGGCTCAGAGCAAATTAATACTTTCATAACTTTTGGAGAAAGTTCTTTTTGTCTTTTTTTTTTTTCAGCTGAAAATAAGAAAAACGTTACAAGCTCTAAGTTTTCATTAAGCCAAACACCATGGCCAAAAGACAAAGTTAGAATCTACATCTTTCCACCCCCAGACCACTTTTCCCTGCACGTGAGATAATTCTGACTTTCTTTGCCACTGCCTTCATGGCAGTTTTTTCGTAGTAAGAAGATTAAGCCATAAACCAAAGGGAACTGCAGCACTCCTCAGTGTGACTCAGGGCTCAAGCAGCCCACGCTGCTCCAGAACAGTGCTGGGCTACAAGCACTTGCTGTCACAACCACTGCTTTCCACAATTTCTAAGCTTCTACTGTCCAAATATTTTGGTCCCATTTCCACAAACCCATATGGGGATGATCAAAAGCGGTTTGTGTCTTAACTGTTTTGCTGTAATAAGTCACTGAGCTATCTTAAGGGACCTCAAAGCATTGCACCAACTGCAAATCAAGCAATTCCTTGCTTTCAAAAAGCAGAGGGTACGTTCCTGGGACACTGAGGATCTCTCTTCAGAACAATCAGGTCTCACAAAACATGCTCGCAAGCTTCAAGCACGATGCTCTTCCTATACCCCAAACATCTGGGGCAGCGCTTACACCTGTGTGCAGATCACTGAATTTGGTGCAGAGGTTTTCCCACTCACCCTACGATTCGTGGGCTCATTCCACGAGCTCGGCAGCACGCAAGCAGCTCAAAGCACTGCAAAGGATTCCTTTGCCTTCAGCCCCCCACTTTTCACACAATTGCACAGTGAATTTCCCTGAACATGCAAGTTATGCAAACTCTTCTCTAATCTTCTGGTAACTCCCTAGCTTACAGTCGCTTTTTACAAGAGATTCCAGTTCTCTAACTGCTCTCAAATATCAAAGATAAAGGACAAAGAAAAGGGTTTACATATTCAGATTATCCAAATATTTTCTTACCTGAACAGGATCCGGGAGGATCAAGTCACGGCTTTTAGGTAAATGTTTGTGAAGAAATGTTTTTCCCAAGGAGTGCTTGCTAGAGTTGTTGGAGCTCTGGGATTCAAGTTCAACAGAACCTACGTGCCCCAGAAAGGAGCCAGCTTCCCAGCCACGAGGCGTACGAGATCCTTAGCTGCCAAGTGCTTGAGGGAATTCGTGTAGATCATATCTGAGCTAGACAATACTGATGTTTTCATAATTACAGCTCTTTAATCCGTGAAGCTGATACATCTAAAGCAGTGCACCTGCAGAGCTCTGAATCAGATGCCATACCCTGCTTTCAGGAGTGTAACAGGTAGAGGCTTGTGTGCGCTTCTTTAAGCTACAAACACGTTGTTAAAAGCAAGACCTACCCAAAGTTACTGAAAGCAATCTCAGCAAGGTCTAAAGCATAACAGCTACCTGGAAGCTTAAAATGGAGATGCTCTCAGTCTCGTTAGAGTAGAAACGGTTGCTGTTAAGCAACACCACGTCCAAAGCCTGAGTTTGTCACAACTTCTAGCAATTTAAAGCCTCACTATGCCAGGAGACTTAACTGGAAGAGGATGAAAGAGGCAGCCTGAGAATCAGCAGACTCAAAATCTACTTTGAGCAGGCGTTCTGCACGAGTGTGGGTAAAGAGCACCAGGGCATCTCAGCCCCACACCTGCACAGCAGGGACAGCAGAGCTGCCCTGCCAGGGAGAGGTGACAGGGACCTGGCCGTGTCCTTACTCATGCAGCTCTGACACACAGACAGCGAGCGCTGAAGCAGCAGGGAGTCGAGGAGATGGGAGCGACAGCGAATCACCACCTTTGTGAGAAAAAGCAGAAAGAGCAACATACCAACTGCTTCACCATCAGTGAACATCAACGAGGTTTGAAAAAGAAAATCCCCCAAACCCACTCTAAGGAATTGAAGCTTCCTCAGCTTGGGGCACTTCTATCAGTCAGGTTTGGAGTTCTACCACAAAAACTGCAGAGAACTCTACGCTGGTGGAGAGATGAAACGGATGTTTTGTTAGATCTTTCTTCCACCCATGATTCTGTGTCATTCCTTCAAATCTCTCAGGATTATGGTTATGTTAGGCACAGATCACATAAAAGGGCTGTGAGGATAACAGATATGTCTGTGCAGCAGTCGGCACTCTCAAAGCAGTACAAGAACATCAAGCATTGACACTGAACTGCAGAAAGCATGCTCGCTTCTACTTTCCATCCAAGGAATTATTATCTGAATTGTAAAAAGCACGTGGAACCATCAAAAACAGAATATATATTTTTTAACATCGAACAGGAGATGCCTAATGACAGAACTACTAAAACAAAATCGAAATATTTCCAGCCATTGCGTTTTTGTTTAACTAGGAAAGTGCAGTTCCAGTGAAATAACCCTGGTTTTGCCCCAGTCCTGGTTTTTGCACTGTTTTCCAGCTGACCTGACTGAAGTGCAGACCATGAATATCTCCAATGCCTTGTTTGATTACACTGGCCTTTGCTGGTACCAATCTAGATAAGGTAGCACCAAGAATTTCCAGCATAAAACACACTTACAGGTTTATAACTTGGCTCTAAAAATTCCACTCCAAAAGACAGTGGGAGGCAGAAAGGCTCAGATGAATGCATTATATTACATATCTTATGTGATGTATACTTGTTGACAACAGTATACGAAGGGAAGGGATTATCTTTAACTCTGAACGACCATGTTTCACAAGCCACTGACAATGATGCTCTAAAATTCCCTGTTTATGCAATCAAAATAATGTTTTGTAAGTGTTTCAGCTAATTAAGAGCCTAATTTGCTCAATTTCACACTTTGGCTTAAACCACAGAAGGCATCAATATAATATAGAGATTGGATTGTCATGTCTATTGATCGGAGTTATACACAAAATTCCCCCCCTCCTCCCCCCAGAAGTCAATTGCAGCTGTCTTCTGAGGGTCAGCATCTCGGTGATGGGATGTTACAGGCTGCCAGGAGCACAATGCTGCCCTTGGAAGAAAGCATTAAATGAAGCTCAAGGCTGAATGAAACAACCGTACGTGTCTGCCTTTTTGTAAGGGATAAACCCACTGGAAACTGCTGGAGTGAAAAGAGTTTTCCAGGTTACTTAAAATCCTCTTCTTAAAGCAAGGCACATTTCTGGCTGCTGGCACTGCATTTCCTCTAGCCCACATATGAACCCCACACAGCTCTCCACTGCAGCACAGCAACATTAAATAGAAAAAGCTGCCATTAAAGGGCAGAGGGTAATGACGTTAGTGTGGGCGACCCATGCTCAGGTAGTGTTCCACTATTAGCTCCAATTTAAGCAGGCTGAACATAGGCAAATCCAGCCAGCACTGTTTTTAGATAAAATTGTCAGTTTTATGGATATTTATAGTATGTGTCCAGTCTTGCAGAACTCCATCTTCCTCCACCTCATCTGTAATATAAACTGCTTTTAGGCCACATTAATACAATGTGTTACTGGGATACTTCTCATATAAGCCAGGCAGCAGATCAATACTCAGCTACACTGAGGGGAAAAAAAAAAAATCATTATGTTAGAATCCTGTTAAAAACAGAAACAGACACCAGGAGGGATAAACCTGATGCACAGACACCACTCCATCTGCATGCATATGTAGATTACTGCTTTCAAATAAATCAAACAAAAGTGGCTTTCTTTCCAATATATGCTTTTAAGAATCTTCTAGGTAGGGCCTTTGGAAACATTTCCTCAGTCAAATTATTCTGACCTCAAAAAATCTAAACTCTCTGCTTACAAGAGCTCAACAATTGCCACCCTTTGTACCAGCTCCCTTGCCCATATACTTCCTGTGGTGAAATCACAGCACTGAAATTGGAATAGTAAAGCTATTTCCAAGACAGCATCTGCTCGTGACACAAGCTCAGGTTTATAACTTTTGCTCGGATCAAGGAGGAGTGAGGAGATTTAAGATAAAGACTTTAGAACCAATAACAGTAAACTCAACACCAAAAGGAAAGCAGCCACACAAAACTGTAAAAAAAAAATAAAAAAAAAAAGTGTAAGTTCTTTTATTATTTGAAATTGCCTAATGTGAAATTCTCTAAGTGAGCATTTTGGGGTTTTTTCCTGAGTATTTTTCAGAGGCAAAAATGCATATATCCCACCTGCATCAGAGGTAATGTAACACAGTAAGAACAGATGCAGGTCTGTTTGCCTCAGAAATAAAAAACAGAAAAGCCACACAATCCGTTCTCTATTGTTCTCCCAGCCTACCATGTAAGAAAAACTGATGCCATGCCCCACAGGTCAACAAACTTGAGCTCCGTGAGACGTTAATTGCAGAGCTGAGATTCCTCTGAGACACCGTGCCTCCAGCTCAGCAAAGTTTAAATCAAGAAAGCATTGGCTTCAGCGTCCCAGCTGACCTTCACCGGCGTGGGCTCCCAGGCAGAAGGGACGGCCTCTCAGAGGGAAGCTCCAAACCACGCTTCCACCTCTGCAGCACATCACTCACCCAAAGCCATGGTTTGCAAATGCAGCACAAGGTTGGCCACCCAACTTTTGGGCAGCGTTCCAGCTCTTCTCAGTTTCCCAGAAGTCAACATAAGTTGACAGCAGTGAGCAACTTGCACAAAGACATCACCACTGCTACTCAGAGGATACTGAGAGAAGGCTGGAGAGAACCAAAGCCACCCTGTTAGCACCTGCAATGAAACTCTTTGTGTTTTAAGGTTTAACGCTGCTGCTGTTCCTCATCCTCTCCCACTCCACACAGGTGACTTGTCTCTTTGTTTCTGCTGGGCTCACGGCACCATAGATCCTTTCGCCACCACTTTCCATCATTTTCACAACTCCGGTTGCCACGACAACAGGATGCAGCTTATCTGGGCTGTTTTCATATTTCCCGTTTTTGTTGCCATAACAACACAATCATTGTGGCTTCCCACAAAACCGGCAACTTTCAGCCCTGCGTTCCGAAGGACGCTGGATACTCTCACGAAGATACATGTACGATGAAGAGATTGATACGAGCAATTTGGAAATTAAGCTGTTTTTTTCTGGAGGGGGATTTTTCACTCACAGAAGTGAAAAAGCTGACAGCAATTGCTAGCGGCAGACTGCTGAGACATCTAAAGCCTGGCCTTTAATAACAGCCAGAGTAATATAGCACAGGGCCACTTCTGAGCGGGGAGTCCCCGCAGTGTCAGCCCGTGTCAGCCTGCACAATTGGTATGTGATGTGAGTGAGTGTCCCTGCTTGTTTCACCCAGGCAGATCTGAACGGCGCTGGATGCAATTCTCTCGTGTTTTAACCCATTGGCCTCCCCATTATTACCAGCACCACCACCACGCGGCTTTGTGTTTGAAGGCCCCTTTTCATTCTGTAATTTGAGCTGTTGTTGCAGATTTCTTTTCAAACTCTGACCCTTTTTGCTTTCAGGTGACTGCTTTTTGAACTTTTATTTACAGGAAGTGCACATTCATGAGGCTTGTGAGAAAATGTCATACAAACACAGCATGCAGAAACACAAAACAGTGATGGCTATGAAGGGTATCAGCTAACATGGCACTGCGACTTCATTACACCCTCGTTTATGTACTTCACTAATGAGACAAACACAGGTGTCCAACACAGTCCCTCACATGAGATGAATAACAATAATACAGTCCAACCTGCTTTAGCCATGCTTGGTATCCAGAAGATATAAGTTGGAATCCATCTTTTGGCATGTGTATTCGGGGCTAGGAGAGAATAGACATAAAGAGAGACCTCCTTTTACACTGGGACCTAGCTAACCTAAGTCTAAATTCTGGAGTATTTTTAACAATGCAGTTTTTTTTAAGCCACATAGGAAGGTTTGGTCCCCAGATTACCTCTTGTTTACTACCTCTGATATCAGGTGCTTTAGGAATGCTTTCCTAACAAATCCACCACTGTTTTTACCATTTCCACCATTAAACGTTTCAGCTCAGTGTGTATATAAGTATTTCCTTAGAATTCCCACACAAATGCACCTGGATAAGCACAAGCTGTTGTGGGTGTAGTACCAGAGACTCACAGTCACTCATGCTTTTACCACTATGTAAAGCTACATGGTATTGAAACAGTCAGGCTATGAGAGCGTTGTTACTGTCACTATCCCCAACATGGTCAGACAAGACAGTGGACAAGGTGGAAAGACTATGGAAAAGCTCTGGAAGGTGCAGCCTTAGCATGGGGGTACAGATACACAATCTCCTCTTCCATTTATTGATTCCATGCCTTATCAAGTTGAGGACAAGGCAAAGCATCCACTTGCTCTGAAAGCACAAAACACACAGCATAATTTACAACTACAACATAAAGTAACACAAATTAAGCTTTACCTGTCATAATATTCATTTCAAAGATTCTCAAAACTCACAAAACCAAGTGGATTCAACTGTGCCCCCCCAAAAAAAGAGGATGCTCAGAAATTAAAATATCTAAGCACCAGGACCAGACAGGACGTGCTCGGACACCAAGCCCACCATCTCTTGGCAATTACTTCACAATCCCTTGTTAACTCACTGTAGTTCCCCTCCAAACCAGCAGATGTGTGCCCCCACCTCTCCTCCCAGAAGGCTGGAAGCACCTCTCATTTTCAGAACAGATCTATTCAAGGTGAATTCATCTCCATTTGGTCTTGCATCAATACAATCTTTAGCTCGTACAAACCGCATCCACCTTGGTACTTGTAACATTGAACTAATTGTTAGAGAGGAAAAATGCGTCACCACTGAGTGACTAACACCCATGGCTACGGTGGGGAGGTCGTTCAGCCTTGGAATTTGAAATAAAAACACAAACTGGAACACACCAGAATCTTGCCTCTCAAGAGAAGTACGCATATAGGATCTCAAAACACACTTTGAACATTGGTTATTTTTCCTTCTCCCTAGTTCATACTGAAATCCTCCTAAATCTTTCAAAGCAGCAGGAAGATTACGCCCCGGTGTCCTACCCAGTAATCTCAGTTAAACATGCATTTCAATAACCACCACTGTGCTGATAAATTAAAGCCAAGTACACCCTAGTTATGGCATTCACCTGTTGAGTTTGGACTTGCAACACTTAACACATCAACAAACAATGTTTTAGGGGGCCCCTAACACAGCTAGGGGCATCTTGCTCCAAGACCTAATCCTTAGTTCAATAATGGCTTCATGGGTGGCTAGTCTCTCTACTACTGTAAAATGAGGACAACACTTACTTAACCCACCTCACAGGTTTGCTGAGAGGAACTGCTGACATTTCTACCTGCTTTGAAAAGGGAAGAAACTATACCAAGTGCTACAAATCTAGCAAGAGCACTATGGAAACCCAGGTTTTACAGCTGGCTCAAGTGCTCCAGTTGCTTTTTCAAAGTTGCACAGCATGGTAGCCCTATCAAGAAACAAACAAAGAAACAAAGCCTTTATAAACAAGCAGAAATAATGAGCTTTTGGTTAAATCACAGTGCCACAAGTAAAGAGACCTGAATACCAGTCTGGGATCTGCCCAAGTTCACCCAACACTTCTTTCTCTGTTTAGGTCACCTAGCCTGCAAATCACAGGATAACAGCACAGCTTTCTCTTAGGACTGGCAGGCTGCTTACCGACTGTAAAGCCCATCAGCCCGGAGTCCTCTGAGTAATTGATTTAAGAATGATTTACACCATTTAATTTGAAGATCTCGGTCCTGCAAACATGCAAGTAAATTAACAGATCTTTTGCTATTAACAGGATTACTCCCATGCAGAAGCGTTTCCAACAACAAAGATAACATCGTATTTTTATTTATACAGCTCTTACTACCACTAGTTCTTTCTGACTTCAGTGCTTGAGCATTAACAACAAAAGTAATCAGGGCTTTCAGCAGATTAGCAGCTACTGTAAACTCTATTTTCCAATACTGAGTTAAACATAAACAGGAGAAACTAAGACCCATAACCACACTCACAAAATCCCCTCAGTGAGGCATGTCTCCTCTACATTTGATAAGCTTATCTTCATTAAGAAGAAAATAAACTACATAGAAGAGAAGCAAATCTTACCAGCACAAGGTGTGTCAGTACCCCCATGCTGCTGCCTACTCCATTGAAGTGGGATACGTGCCCACGTGAGCCCCCATTCACATCAAATGCAAGCACTGATGGAAAAGTGTAACTTAATTCAAATCTCTGGAGTTGATTTGTCAGCATCTAATTCAAAAACCCTCGTCATTGGTTAAATTTTATTTTACAATCAGTATCCCAAACTGTGAATTTCTGTGGTTTTCCTAGGGCCATTGTGAACAACCCCAGGAATGTCTTCTCCAGCACAGACAAACAAACAAGTACAACCTGGGTAAAACTCCCCAAACTTCTGTGTCCCAGTGACAGCAGACACACAACTGCACATGACACACAAGGAACCAGTATGTACCTGATGATACAGAAAAATAAAACTGTCCTTCCTCCCGTCCCAGCCTTTAAAAGATCTGGAACACTGACAACGACCTCCTTGGAAAGTTGTGCTATTTCATCACTCAACAGTAAAATCTTCCACGGTTATGATCCATTCAAGGCAATTCCATCAGCAACACAATTAATTGCCCAGCAAGCTCTACTCATTTTTGGACTTCCATGAGCACACACTGCTTATGCTCACCACTGCAATATCATTCATAAGAAATATTTTTTTTCTTAGCATCTGCTCCAGCATTTTCCACGACTAGGAGCTGGGCTGTGAGGGTAATTTTGCTTTTTTTCAATACTCACCCCTGTGTTTGCCTTCCTCAGAGAGCAACTCGGAAAGCACTCCAACCTCTCACTCCTCTGAGTTTTCTCCTTCAGTCCCTAGCTGACATTTTTCCTTTAGCCATCTACCCTTCCATTTTTAATCCATTTGACTTCTGCAGTCCCTAGCAAGGCCTGGAACAACAGAATGATTTCTGAGAACAAGTCGGTAATTTAGAATTCAGTGGTACTCTCTTCCCTTCCTACAAAGGCTGATTCTTAGAGGACATTTAATTACAGGCCTGAGTTCCTATTTTCTAAGCCTAAACACAACCCCTGAAGGCTTACAATATTTGAGTCACAGCTGGAGCTTTGGTTACTATACAGTTTAAATATCAGCCTCTTTACTGTGCAATTTGTTTTGAAAATCAAATCAGATGCCGTGTCATAAACAAGTGCTAATTAAGTACTGAGCGGAAATTGGGCTTTTTTGTGCAAGAAGGGTTCTTAAATATCTGCATCTTCACTTCCACAAGAAAGGATAAATATGTCAGTGTGATAATTATAAAGTGAAACCTACTCTGGCACTTGCAAGGCAGTACTGCTGCTTCTCCATTTTCTCTGCTTCCACGCAAGAAGAAACAGAGGGAAAAATGAGACGCGTATGAAATATACACATATACTAAGGATTTTATTAATCTGATCACAGAACCCATAATGCTTCCTTCTCCCTCGGAGAGGACACTGACTTGGGGTTTCCATCACACACCACTCAAACAGCCAAGCTAAACCCATCTCTCTCTGCCACTGCAGAGCAACTGTGAAGCTGCTTAAATTTTCATTCCTTTGAAATTACGATCTACACACGAGTATTTATTTGAAGATAACGTTGCATTCATTAGATATAACACCTTCTTTGATAAATACCAAGTGAATAACGGGAATAATGCATTTTCAGACTCTGAAGGTTGCCTCTGAGTAACAATATTCACAACCCCATTAACTAACAGGCTCTCGGCTACAAAGGCAGAATTAGATCTGTCAGTCACTGACGTGGGAGGGCATGGCCACTTGCACTGAAGATTGTCCAGTTGAGATGATTTTCATGGCAAAGGAAAATATCCCCTGTGGCCTAAGACTTGTTAATGAGTTTGTATGCATCACAGCAATAAATTGAACTCCTACTACGTAATACACTGTCCTGTGGCTCAACCAAATATCTCATTCCACTGTCTAAAACAGTGCTCAAAATAAGACAGTTAGATCTGTGGACTCTATGTCAGTGGAAGGATTTGAAATCCTGTCTGTGCTTCTGTTATTATTAGGAAAGAGATCCATAAACCGTCTGATACTAAAAGCAACAAGCTGGTAGCATTGAGAGATGTTTGAGGGATTTTTGAGAATGAGTGGAGGATAATGCGTTGGTTGATTGTCAGACCTCACTATTTGCTGTAGAAACTCCTCCCGAAGGAGACAGCACCCTGGAGCAGTGAGCTCTGCCAGGAAGCTTAATGAATTCACTCCACACCGTGAACGTGGCAACTTCAGTTCTTCAGGGAATTTGTTTGGAGTGTATTGGCCAGAATCTGTTCAAAAACAGCTTACTGGCAAATGTGCATCTGTATTCCTTGATGGATAAAAAGACACAAGTTTTTATAGTCTGTAAGAGCTGCAGCTACCAGGAAAACTATTTCAGCCACACAAAACATCAGGCTACCTTCTTAAGGGCTCACAGGAGTACTAAGCTACAGGGTTCAAAACCAGATGGATGGAGATCTATGATGGCACTTCATTAATCTTAGGACAAAGTAACAGCAAGCTCAGTGAGCACGCCTGCTATCCCAGCATAAAGACATCCTCTTCGTGCCCATGCGTAAAAGCATCCTTGATTTCACAACCACTTGACATTTCAAATCTGAAATTCAAGTCCTATGTCCAGCCCCTTTGAGACTGCAAAATTTATGGTGAAGAGAAGCTTCGTGTATCGTGCTACTGTCTCATCTTGTGCCAAGTATCCAACAACAAGAGTGGCAGCCACAGTGCAAGTGTTATGTACAGAACAGAGGGCAGCTTGTCTCAGTATCAAGAAAATGAAGACAGAGCCTTTAAAGGCTACATCTTGTCACTTTTCCCTAAGTCCATATAAAAGGCAGGAAGCTCATCCTGGATACTGGACACTAAGACTCAGAGCACAAGGAATAGAAAATTCTATTCTTCAGGGAAAAAAAAATAGGAACTAGGTGAACTATATTCAAAAGTGTGGAAAACTACAATCTCCATAATCAAAAGAACCTCTAGTGCTAACTGTTACCTTCCTGATTTCCTGCTGAACTCTGTGTAGCAGACCAGAAAAAGTGTAGATAAGAGATGGGTAAGAGACCTGTGCCAGCTATCCTGCAAGGAAATGTGCATTTCACATCATGCAGACAAATCGCTAAGAGGAATGCAAATATTTTTTTTCTAAAGAAATCAAAATAGTTTTGAGAACAGCCTCGTGCATGCTACCACAACACACTGCTCAGGCAGTCCCTGTCCTCTGAATATATAACTCTCCAGACAAACATTTTCCTGTTCAATTAAGTAATCAAAAACCTTCCTTTTTGCAGAAATGGCCATTCTATCCCAATTCATTTCCCTCACAAAGCACTGTGCTACAATTACAGCACAGGACCTATTCACTCATGGTAAGGAGCTTGGAATCCACAACTAATCGCTCGGAGTATTTACCAGGATACAGCCAATCTCCTTTCCTCATCGAAATGCCCTGCACTGAGGGCAGCTCCATGATAGCTCTCAGCTCTTCAAGACTGGCACAAGATGTAATGCTCCTCTGCCTGGCTTGATTAGAGGAAATATTTAAAACAAGGAGTACCAAGGAAACATACAGTCTTGAAGCAGGGGCAACAGAAGTGACTGAAGATGCCTAATGGGCAGTTGCTGGCTGCATCCTCAGAGGACGTAAGAACACAAACCAGAATGAGTCTGAAGCGTTGCAGGACTGACTGGCCAACCTTCAGAAAAAATAAAAAGAATAAAACACACAAAAACAAACAGTACATTCAGTCTCCCAAGAAAGGAAATCTGCTGAGCCTGAATTCTGACAACTATTGCCAAAATGGAGTGCTCACCATGGGAGGGCCAAGTAAATCTACTCCCAATTTAGAACAAATTAGAATTAGTGCTAGACTAACCCAATCTTCTTCTTTAAGAAGATCACTGAAGTCCAGACAAATCAGAAGTAGTTAAGCATTTGATAGATGACACGTAGGAAGTTACTAGTTAAAATGGAGAGGATTAGGATTAATACCAGAGTTGTAAGGAGGATAAAAAACTAAAAGGGGTAGAGGATCACGAATTATTCTGAAAAGGGAACCACCAAGCTGTACAGTTTGATCCTTGTTGAAATCCACTATTAATCTTGGAATTAATGTTAACATATTCTCATTATCAGCTAAAAAACCAAGAATTATCAACATGTTAACAAAACATGCTGAAAACAAGCTTTTTTGGACACAGCATCTTGTAGTAACAGAACTAACACAAGATATATATAAATCAAAAGGTAACTTTATTCTCATTACAAACTGGGGACTCAAAAACTGAAAAGAGGGGAAGAGGCCCAGAGATATGTTACTAATTAGATGGTGATGGTTCACCAATAAGATGAAGCCACAAAGAAGGCAAATCCTACTACAGAACACACAACATGGAAAGTTCCCAGTAGAGAGAAATTATTATTGATGGCTCTGTACAAGGAGCCAGTAACAACTTTTCCTGGAATATTGTGTACAGTTCTGTCCACTCATGTTCCACGTAGGTTCATCAAATTCTGCAGCTGTTTAAAAAGATCTAAGATGGCAAAATGTTATAGGAAACATCCTATGAGGGAAAGAGAAAGGGAAAAAAACATCAACTTGTTTAGCCTCACCAGATCCATTTCAGAGGAGAATACGACTGCTCTCCACAAACATATCCAGATGAACGCAGAGGAGCAGGAAGAGCTGTTTAAACTCAAGAACAACGCTGGCACAGGATCAAATGAGAGTGAATTAGCCATGAATGAAGTTTAGCTGGGAAAATATGAATAAGGATTCTAGCTAACGAAGTGCTACAATTTTGAATAGCCTTACAATATCATAGCAAAGGAAATTCCACTCATTTAAGAGCTGCTTTGAGTAGGTTGCAAAAGGGACAACAGAGTCCACCATCTACCAATACAGGGGATTTGAACCTATGCTCCACAAGACTTGCTCCAACTCCATACCGTGATCTTTCCTGTCACTGAAGGGCTCTGTGTTGTTTTGCTTCTGCATAAAGTCTTATTTTTAAGGCCAGTGAGATCTGGATATACAGGAATAGCTTCTTGTCAGTAGAAAACTTTCAGGGTGTTTCTGTTTGTTTACAGAAAACAGCTGTGAAAATGTAAGAGCACTGCACCACCCTGGAGTCATCCAAGTCAAAAGGAATTAAGAAAAGGAAAAAAAATGAATAGGGAATGTAGATTTTTGTTCTTTCAAACTTACTATCAACAGAAAACAACTTGTATCACATTTGAAGAGGGTGTTAGTATGGTCTAAACTTCAGAAAACTGCTGAGATGGCTCCAAGATACATCGCCTAAAATGAGACTGGTCCATGGTTTCTGAGACTACACCCACTTCCCATTGTTCTGCTTTGCAGGAGATGAATGACAGCTGGCTGCATCTCTCCATTCTGTTGAGAACTTTGGCATACCAGGAGGAAAAGCATTGAGCAGATCCAACGAGCCACCCCCCTGGAGGATCACCAGCATCTTCCTATCAGGTGGAAGTTGAAGGCCAGCTATCCACACATTAAAGGCAACTCCCACATAAACACTGCTCCGTCCTGCACTGCCCTTGCAATAAATCACAAACGATGTGTGTGCAGAGGGAGCACTGTATGACAGACTTCCACGCTAGACCATTTTTCTCTGAAGCAACAAGAGAGTGTTTTGGCTGCTAAATTGGCAAGTCTGGAAATGTCAAGGTATCCTCTTCTAGCTGGAATACAATAGTCTGCTTTGTATCCAAGCAAAGACCACCATCACCTTCCTCCTGAGTGTTTAATCCATCCTCCTCTATCTGAAACACCTCACCATCTGTGATGGCTGAGTCCTTCGCTGCAAACATCGAGAGGCAGCGCTCCTACAAACAAATCACAAGAATCCACACGCTGACACAAAGCCAGAAGAAAACCACACCGGAGTTCTGCTTCAGTTGACAAATCCCCAACTCCCTTTCTACAGCCTTTGTCACATCTGGATTGCTGCAGGTGCTTCCAGAGAGGATGGACAGCTGGACCACAGTTAGAAGTACACTTAAGTTCATTCTGCTAACAACAGGACTTAGGAAATCCATTCCTTCCAAGTATGCCCCCCTGCATCCTTTCCAACCTTAACGATTCTGTGATTCTTTTCCTTCTCATCACAGGATGAAGCAAATGAAAGCAGCACTGAGGCTCTTTACTCCTGCCAGCCCAAACTGGCTCCTCCACGAGATGCTGCCAAGAGGCTGCATGGCTCCTGCTCACAAACTGTAAACACTTCTGCTCTTCTCTCAGGAAGGCCGAAGGACCCCCGGCTGAGCTTTCCCCTTCTTCCTCATTCTCTCCTTCCTGCTGCTCCCATCAAGATGATGCACACACCCTGCTTCAGCAGCAAAGGGAGAGAGAAAATTAAATCAGATGTTTTCAATTCTTAGTACAGAGGAGGACTAAAAGCAGCAAATTTGTGATCCATCTGAGCAAAATCACGGTGGAAAAGTGAAATCATTTCCTCTTCGTTGCAGCTTCCTGTGCCTTCTGCCATCACAACCACCAAAGTGGGCCGTGCACATACAGCTGCACGCAGGCTGAGCACCCATTGCTTAATGGAACTTGCAGATGAAGGAAAAAATGAATTTTAATGCAGTTTTTAGAAATACTTGTCATTGTTTCAGCGCTGCCATTTAGCGAATGGGACCGATTTCTCTCTCAGTAGGGGATGGTATTTTAATGATGTAACAGTGTACTTCCCAGAAGAAAGACAAGCCTCATGAGGCAGATTAAAACAAAGAATATTCAGATCCCATTAAAAACAGACAGTTTCAAGCCATTTTTAAAATTAATTTTGTTTAATGATAAAATGTGTTATCTTAACAGGTGGTTAGCCAATTGTAAAATTAACCAAAACACGCTTAGAAGCACAAGGCTAGCTATTACAACAACTGGTTTCTCTTTATTCTGCCTGCTCTTATCAGGGAACCATATGACCCTGCACAAATTCCTCCAGTCTGTGACCCCAGGCAAATTTCTGAGCTTCAGTTTCCTCTTCTGCAAGGCAGCAGGATCTGGCCAGCACCAGAATTCCTCAAGAACTCAGATAAAGAGGCATCAGAAAGTAGCATTGTTTAATAAGCAGGTCATATTTAATGCAAATCTGAAGATGTTTATTTCCAACAGGTTCTATGGTTCCAAGAAGGTTTTCTCAGCACTCCTGTCAAGAAAGTAGCTTCATGCTCCATTGCCCATTAGCTGCATTTTGAGCACTTTAGCTGCAGCCATGGACTCTGCTATGCTGTAACTGTCTCCACAGCTAAAGAAACATTCAATCCTCCTGTGCAAAAGCACTTAAAACATATAAATAAACCCCTTGCTGAGCATCTCCTCAATTGCAGGAAGGAGGAAGTGAGGAGGACTGGAGAAAAAACAGAGCATGAGAAATCCTAGCTAGTTTGCCACTGAAAATGGCTCAGTGTTACACAATCTCAGCAGTGCATGGAGGTTCCAGACGACACAGTGTCAGCAGACAAGGAAGTGAGAAAACTTACTGTACGTGCAAATAGCTTATTCTCCTTGCATTGCTGGATATAGCATGAGAATTTTGATACAACAGGAACAAGTTGCTCGGCTTGCTGGTGATACAGGGGGTCGTTTATACCTTAAATACTGCCGCAGTGATCCCTCGTAAAATGGATGTGACAGGAAATGCATCTATACAGACTAAAAAAGTCAGTGGGATCCTTCACTCAACTCTTAATGAAATTTCATAATTTCAGGTATAAATGACTTTCCTGGTAATAGAAAGCAAGTGCTTTTCATTAACGAGTTTTATGGTGCAAACGAGCCCCAGCAGAGTGAAATCCAAAGGAAACAAAACAGAGGATGAACACATCCACTTGACAAAAAACATTCAGTCAGCATCTGTAACTCAGCAAACGCTGTCTGGTCCCCACTTTAAATGTTTCTATAGCGTGAAGTGAATTTTAAAGCAGATCACAACATGAAGTTGCTTCTGCCACTTCATTTCTAGCCTCCGTTCTCTCCCTTGGCTCAGCCACTCCACTAGAAACAAACAGGAAAACACTGGCACTTCACCTTTTCACCTCACTTGCTGCCCAGAAATCAGAGCTTGGTTGGCCACTGGAAATGCTCTGAAGATCAGGGTTTGGTGTGTTTGTTGTTTTTTCCTTATTTTTCCTTCTCTCTCTCCCTTTCTCATTAAAGATCACTTCTTGAAGAGGCCAACTCCAAACACCCCACGTTCCCCACCTTACAGTACATAACTACAAAACAATTAATTTTTTCTTCCCCTGAAATCTCCATTACCTCTTTCCATATCACAAACCACTACAGAACACTGAGAATGCTGAGGTCACTGAGCATACCTTGCATCTTCTCGAGATTATTTGGGAAAACCTTTGCCCAACCAAACTCTGTGGTTGGAACAGTCAGCTCCATCTTACTAATGAGAATGATAATTTAGTACCAAATACTCATGAGGAATTATAGCTCTGCTGACTGGCAAATAATTTGCCAAGGCAGATTAGTTTAGCTGCATAAAATAAATATCCACCTGCACATACTAGCACTAATCAGGGCGTGAAATTAAACTTTTTATTCAGTGGGAAATAACTGCTGCAAGGCGGCGATTTAGTCTAGGAAGCAAATATTAAGGTCAGCCTATTCTCTCTGATGTTTATAGTATGTATGTCCAGAGAGCACGGTGCAACAAATTCTCCTTTTTAAGTCTATGAAATGAAATACTTCAGTGATGTGATAGCAAATTTGCCATTTGCTTTTCTAATTGCCCACATTTAATGAAGCAAAGTGGCTGAAATGAAACATTACCAGGGGAGCGAGGGTGAAGTTCCCCAAGTACCATAGGTCTGCACCAAGGGCAGAAAAACCTGCAGCTCCAAGAGCTTGGGGCACAAGAGAAGAAATCCACATCTTTACAAATACTAGTTCCAACAAATCCTCCAGCTCAGAGAATGCTATTTCAGTTCTATTGGAGAAAATAACTAAGTGTGCTTTAATATTCCAGTGACCTCTGCAACTCTATTTAGGAAGTAACTCTGCTGTCCCAGCTGTTGTACAAGATTACTCTCATTGCTTTCATGCTACCCTTGCTTTGGATACCAAAGACTCTTAGGAAGACAGTAAGGGTCTTAAAGCAGAGTTTTATACAACAGCTAAAAAGCCCTCCTACTTTAAAACCTGAGTGCTGCTGACACCATAAACCATACAAGCCCAGTGCAAATGGAACCTCTTTCACTTATTAGCTCTCATCTACTGTTCTGCATGTGTGTGGATGCAAATATATACAGTGAGAGAAGTGAGAAAACAAGCCAAGCATTCCAAGCTTGTTACCTCTCAGCCTCCAATGACACTGACTATCCTTCACCTGCTAGTTATGCCAGAAGCACCGACGAGCACAGCAATACCAAAATTAAGGAATTTCACAAAAAAGAACACATTCACATTAAGAGACACTGGTTTGGGTGAAATAAGAAGGCAGTCAGGACCTCCGAGAATCACATTGCCCAGAAAGAAAACACTAACAGGAGCGAAGTGGAAAAAAGAAATTCCTGAAGAACACCAGCATCAACATCTTCCTATTCACAAGCCAGGGAACTAAATGAAGTACTGCAAATTGATCCATTCAGAAAAATGGTGAAAGTGAAACTGCATGAAGCTCCGCCTTGCCCAGCCATCCTAGCTAGGATCCCACACTGGTCAGGTGCAGCTCCACGCGCTCCCAACTAAACACAGCTGAAGTTGTCACGAGTCCATTTGAGAAAACAGCTGCTACTTCATAGAGCCTTGATATTTTTCTTAAATACCTTTCAAAATGAGGAACAAAAAATATGAACTCTTATAAAAAGGGCTTTATTGTATTTTTATAGCATATTACATACCTTGTAACAATCATTCCGTTAAGTGCGAATGTCAGTTTTATTTTCTGTCCCTTTTTTCCTGGCTATTTACAAGCTTTGTAAGAATCGTTCCTTAATTAAGTCTAAACATAGTTTTATATAAATGGATTCCTGGAATTAAAAACGTTCAGACTTAAGAAATGATTGTTACAGAGACTGTAACAGGCCGTAAAAAAGAATGCCACTTTAAACAAAGATTTCTCATTTTAATTAAAAAGATAATCATCAGAACATTCGTACACTTAACAGAACCATTTGAAGCTACTTTGAAAAAATATCCACTATTCTATGCAGGCATATGTAGTTTGCTTTATATGACATTTAATCAAAGTCTCAGTTGAGCCTATTGCACTGGTGCTTTAAATACTGTATCTACAGTTTTAAACACTCCATTCAGATATGGAAGTTACTTATTGAGCGCCTCATTCCTGGCACTTTTGTAAATGATTATGACAACAGAAATCCCATATTCTTGAAAGAATAAAAACAGAGCTCTATCAGGCACGGTTTTTGTTGATGCTGGTGGTTTTTTGAAGCTAATGGGCAGAGCTGCCTCTCCTTTTAGCATGTGCATCAGTCTCTTACGCACTGCACTTTGCAAGGAGCACACTTTTATCCAAAGTGTTTTAGAAACACGAAAAGGCACTGAGAGAAACGAAGGTTCCACTCCAATGAAATCCTTGGTGAAGTTGCAGAAGGCAGGGCTGTATAATTTATAATGTATTTTAAGTCTACAAACTAGCTTTCACTCAAAGGAAGCTTTGAAAGATGGCAGTAGGGGACAGAAAGCACTCGTTTGCCAGCATACAGCCATCCCCGGTGAGCAGTGCGTAATGCTACCACTCAGCAGATGAGCACCAGAAATAAAGGAGGCCTTCTTGAAACACAGAGGTAAACTGAGTAGGAGAATGAAGTGAAATAAATGCCTTCAAGCTGAATGTATTAGATCAGATGGATTGCAGGGGAAGGCACCACTGGTAGATGTTGCCTAAATGCAACGTTGTTTCCTTGGTGAGCAATCAAGCCAATGGCAGCCAGGAAGAACAAGGCCTTCTTTCAGTCTCACTGAAAGAAAATTGTCTTTCAAGGTAACAAATATAGATACATTTTAAAAACAATCCTTTTTAAGACTTGCTTTCTGAAGCAAGATAGTATCATTCCTAAGATTAGCACTGGATGAAGTTGCCACACGACATTTTTCTATCAGGCATTAAAAGGAAAATTTAATCACCAGGTCTGTCTTGCCTGATACCTTGTGACTCAGGAGAACTGCTCCAAGTCACTGCCAAAAATGAGGTACTGACATCTGTAAGTGGAAAAGGAATATTTTCTGGAGAAGGCCAAAAATACCACCACCTACAGGGCTGCTATTCAACATGAAATGAAGCCTAGCACAAATGCATGTCAAAAACCTCCAGAAGCTGCCGAGATAATAGGTCTCCCACCTACGAAAGCTATTTGAATATTCACCAGAATGAGAGACCTCAGCCCTGGGAAAGTCTCTGGGAAGAGTCAATAATTAAAGGCAAAGCCCACCTCCACCCAAACTGCAGCTCATCTGGGAGGGGAGCAGCACGTGAAGTGTATCACACACGTGGATGAGCAGAATAACACGCTGCCAATGATTCAGCATTAGCTGAGGATCTGCTACCTCCACGTAGAGAGTTGTGCCAAGGCCACGACTGCAGCACCTAAGCACTTTCTGAGTGCTACAAGAGAGAAACAAGAGACTTCCCAGCAGCACCAGGCTGATATTTACAACAGGATCTCACTTAGAGCAACCTACCTGGACCACACCTCCACAAGCAGCACAGAGAGAACCCTGAGAGACCTCACCAAGGCTGACAAAAACTCTTCTTCATCAACATAATGAGACACGAACTACGCAGATGTGCTAAAGCAAAAGCCTGAGATGGGTTATGAACAAAAGCCTTTCTCACTGTCCTCTCAACCTGTAAGAAATACCTAAAAAGTTCCAAGGGGACCAGAGGGAAGCTACCTCTCTCGTTGCACTTTTTGCATGCACTTTGCATTCAAGAGGCGCTCGAACAAAACATGAAGGCACTTGGTTTAGCTTTTAGCTCTCGGTGCAGCCCGATCCCTGATAATTCTTCCATTCATCTGGAGCTCTTAGCAGACGCAGCTCCTGTAAGAGCAGCTTTCTCTCACGCTCAGGTCTCTCCCTAGTGTCAGGGAGCTTCATTGTTCGGGTGGAACTCTGCCAGCTGCAAGATGGGCAGGGAATCCCCAGGTACCAGGCCTAATCTCACAGAAGATCTCAAAGGCCTGGGCTAAGCTCTTGGTTGGGATCCTTGGCACAGAGGGACAGAAGCAGCACAGGGGATCTCAGTGCAGCCTGCTCACAGCATTGCTTAGCAAAGGACAGAAACTTCAGCAGAAACCTTTCAGGATATGAAAGTCACTGTCTAGATGCAGGCTGCCATCACCAAGCTTGGCCAACCACAAGTGCAGCAGAGCTGGGCCACTCCTTTGGCCCATCACACACCACAGAGGGTGGTTTATAACTGCTAATTGTTACCTTGCCTGTTCAGGTATCCACAGCATTTTCCCACTTCACTGAGCTGAGACCCTATAAATCTGACAGACTTCAAGACTTCAAGCAGCAAAAAGGTCAACAAACCTCAAGAGAAACAAGTTCTGCAAGATTAATAAAACCAGAAGGCAAACAAATGTTGCGAAGCTCAATTAAAAATTTGCACCTAGCACTTCCTCGATCTCATTTTGGGCAGATGTTCGGCAGGTTTAATGGAATTGCTTCTTCCTGATGAGCTTAGATTTAATTCTGTAGGACTGGAAACGCTAAGCCAAAGCAAACTTTCGGTGAGAGCTGCCCATCATCTAAGTGACGTCCTGAGGGAAAGGACAGTTTGGGGCATCCAAAATTCACACTCAGTGCGGGCCGTTTCCACTCTATTTCTAGCCAAAAGGCTTCAAAATACCAACTGAAGGAAAAATGAGGACGAAGCAGCAGTGCAAGTGCCTCAGGGGTGGGTAAGGCAGCCCCCTCTGAGGAGCACCCTGGGTGCCCCCCGAGCCTTTTGCGAAGGGGCAGGATGGGAAGGGGGCAGGATGGGAAGGGGGCAGGATGGGAAGGGGGCAGGATGGGAAGGGGGCAGGATGGGAAGGGNTCTCCTCGGTCCCTCCGCTCCCCGCGGCCTCTCACCATGAACTTCAGGGCCTTCTCTTGCAGCACGGCCTCGGCCGGGTCCATAGCCGTGCGCGGGGCCGCGGCCGCCCCTCCTCTCAGCGCCAGGCCGCAGCCAGCGCAGACAGGAACCTGCGCTGCCCCGTGTCCCCCCCTTCGCCTCACCCCCCGCTGCCCGCAGCGCGCATGCGCCGCCCGCAGGCCCACGGGATATGGAGTCCCCCGCCGCGCTGCCGGCAAGGGCCTGATATGGGAGGAAGAACTACAAAGCCCAGAGGGCTGTGCGGCCAGGGGTAAGTCGGGAGCCGGCGGGCTCATGCGCAGTCAGTGGGAGAGAGGGCTGATGGGAGTTGTAGTCCGAAGGAGGCTGTGACTGTGTAACTTGGGGGCAGGGGCTGGGGGGAGGCCTCTAATCTGGGGGCATTTTAAGCCCCAGGCCGCCCTTGGCGAGGCACAACGCTGGTTTCCATATCATATCCTATATCATATCCCACATAGGGCTGTTGTTCCTCAGCAGCACAGTATGAACTGAGGAGACTGGTGGCACTGGGGGGGCATGCAGGCTGGCTCTGTTCAGACCTCTCCTATGAGGACCCCCCCTCACGCACCCAGCCTCCTACAGTGCTTTGTTTACCCTGTGGTTAGCTTCTCATAACGGTGCTAAACCAATTTTCCTGAAAAATCAGGCCAAGTTCTCCTTGCTGTATCAAGCAGCACGCAAACAAACAGAAAGGATGCTCCAATCCTCTCAGTTCTGTTCATGTCGTCTGATCTCTTTCCAGTTTGCCTACACGTCTTCCAGTCTGCCCAAAACCTGGAGCCGCCTCACACGGAGCGGCAGAGAGGAATTCCTTCCTCTGTCTTTGGTGCCAATTATCAGAACCTGATAAATGACACCTTTCCCTGGTTCCTGTATGGTTTGTGATCCACTAAAACACTCAGTGCTTCTCTTTGCTGTGTTTATATACACAGCTCTGCGCCTTAAGCAGTTTACCCTAAATTTCTTCCAGTCTAGGTGTAAAGGAGCCAGCAACAAACATCAGCTCTTTCATGCCAACGTCCAACTTAAACCCATTCTTTCCGTTCCTGTGTCTGAGCAATGGTGCAGCTCCGGTGCCAGCATCTCCTCACACCAGCCCTGCCCTTCATTTCCTCCAAACCCCTCATCTCCTCCGGATTTCTAAATGAGATAATCAGACAGAACGTGACACGGAGAGAATGCCCATTACTGCATTCCTCACAGGGACACCCGGCCTGGGTGGTGCCACCTATCTCCTCCAGCAAGTTCCCCCACAGAGGTTACAGGGACGTGAGCTCACACACACCGGGCCATGATGCTGGAGACAAAAGCTTTGGGAGATGGACATAGGATAACCTCACGTCCTCTGAATCCCACAGCGTAGAACTCTTCCAGAGAAAGCTTTCAGGCCACCAGGACATGGGCTGCTATTCTTGGCCTGTCCCAGCCATGCTCTTGGTCATCCCAGACTCTCAGCAGCGAAACACCTGAAATTCTTGGCTGTAATAGGCCTGGGCATTTTCCAGAATGCTGACAGCACTGAAAACACTTGCCACAATTATGTAAATAACAGTAATTATAATGAGGGAGTCCTGTAATTGCAAAGGGATGGCTCCTGTAACAGTACTGCAGGCAACCAGGGGCTGCCAGTGCTCGGGGCACGGCTCTCCTGCCTCCTCCTGCGGGCATCCCGCTGGGCTGGGCTGAGCAGGTCCCCTCTGCTCGGCGGCTCAGGGCTTTGATGGAGTGCTCTGTTTGCCAATAGTGTTTGATGTTGGCCTAGCTGGAGGCAAAATGTGTAATGCTTCAGCACTGTCCCAAATTGGGCTGATTGATGTATCTGGACTGTGACTTAAAGGTTACTTCTCAGGGTCGTAAAAAGCACAGGCTCATAGTGAAGCCCAGACTGTGATGATGGTGTAGGTACTGGACGTTGTGTAAGCTGGACTTAACCTTGGTGGAAGAAGAGACCATCTCAGTTATTCTGCTCAGCACAACACTGGGGCCCAACAATGCAGGACAGAAGGAGAGGACAGGTCTGCGTGCACCCCAGGACGGCTCTCAGTGACAGAAGCACTGAGAAACAAATCAGAGAGGCAGCACTTGCCCTGACGATGCTCAGCAGGGAGGCAATGCCTCACCACGTGAACCTCACCTGGCTCTCCCACATCCACAGCCCAGCTCTGCGTCCTCTTCCCACCAGGGATGCTCATTGCAGCTGGCTGCTGGCTCTGTGCCCAGCAGCCTGCCACGTCTGTTGTGTCCCCGAACAGGAGAACAGCTGTGACACCAAGCTGTGACACCCACCAGAGACCAGGGCCCGAGGATCTCTGCAGCAGCCCCATGCCATCGGGGTGTCACATCACACCAAAGGGGAGAGGCATTGGAGAGGTCTGTGCTGTATGAGCCACTTTGAGCCCAGCAGATTTACAACCGATTAAACAACAATTTGCTTGGATTGCAGGAACTGAGAGCTGGACATGTGTGGTCAGTGCTGCCCTGGCAGCTCCTCTTATTCTCCTTTGAAACAGCAACCACGTATCCCCTGCCTGCTCTCCACATCCTTGCTGTGTTGCGTGAAGCAAGCCATGGTGCACAGGGAGCTCACGATCCTTCCAGATGAAGGATGTTACCTAACGGTAAAGATATTACTGTGATTATTTTTGCAATAGCATATTGCTCTGTGCATTCTGGACTCTGCGGACCACATCCACGCCTGGTGTAACGCCATGTTAATTTGCTGTGGCAATCATTAATTGGGTAAGGAACAGCTGGTGCTTTGCTCTAAGTGAAGCTGATTGGGTCAATAAGTAACTGTTTGGGTAAACGATCTACAGCAGGTACAGCCCTGCCTCTGCCTGCACTCCAGAGGGGTTTCACTCCTTGTCCCAGTGACCCTTGGAGGAAGCGGTAAGATTTGGCCATGAAACATTAGGGAACTTTAATCAGTGTGGTTCCTCTGGGCATTATTGCCTGAATTTTAATATTTTGAATAATAAAGGATGATTTTAAATTAAATTTGTGGGCTCACCATCTGTGTGTGCTTGGCCTTGTTTTCCTCTGCTTTGGCAGTCCCTTGACTTTGTTCTTTCCAAGTTGCAGCAAAAAAGAAGGGAAAAGAGGGGAAGAGCGCTGGAGGAGGAAGATTTTTCTGTTCCCTTTGTCCTGCAGGGTCTTTGAGGCAGCCACTGGTGCTGTGCAGCACTGAGCACACAGTGGTGGGAGGGTGGTGAGAGCAGGCAGGGATGCCCACACCCAGAAAGCAGCGTGGCCAAGTGTCCCCGTGGTCCTGCTCAGCCTCTCCATCGCAGCCCACCTGTGATGGTTGTGTGTTTGTGCAGGGATCTCTGCTGAAGGGACCTCGGACGCTCATTTGCTAACACAGTGAACTGTTTTGATTTGCTATAGGGGCAGAAGGATGACGATCAGGACATGGGAGGGCAGGATGAGCCCGGTCTTTCTCAGTGATGGGCAGCTGCTAATTACACAGATACGAGGTGAAAAACCCCACATCTTCACACCACCGAGGTCTCCTGACCCGCAGGGGGTTGAGCCCTCCTGTTCACATAACATCACTGCTGCTGGGAACTCTGGATAGCCAAGCAGAGTGGCAGGATGTCCTGGGAAAGCCAAATGCAGGACTTCAGGATGCTGAGCAGCACTCATTTCCCCATTTCCAGTCTTACCACCAGGGCTGCACCTCGCTGGATCCCCCCTGGATTTGTTTTGCTGCTGGGAGATGCTCAGGCTCTGGTCTCTGCCATCTTCCATAGGCTGTGGGTACTTTAAAACAGATTAAAAGAAACCAGGGTGACAGCAACATTCTTAAGCAGGGACTTGTCAGCAGGTCTGCTTTCCCCATGCCCCTGCTTTGAGCAGAGCATCCCATTCTGTGGGCAGCCTGGACTCCTGAGCATGGGGCTGGGGGGCTCCTGTGCCCCCACACTTCTGGGATGCATCCTCTGGTGCCTGCAGCATCTCCTGGCAGCCAGTCCTTGGGGCAGCAGCAGCGGTGAAGTCTCCTGGTCCTCAGCAAAGGCATCACCAGGGGCTCAGCATCACTGCCTGGCTTCTGGGGAAGGGGGAGGGAAAGATTTCTTCTTACAAGGATGAAAAACCCAAACCCAAAGCACCAAACCTGACCCAACAGAACAAAAACCACACCAACAAGTACCTCGCAGCTAGAAAAGCCTTTTAAAGCCTCATGAATATTTAGCTTGTCCTCATGTAAAATATATGACTTTGTGTAAGGATCAGGCAAAGGAGGTGCATGATTTTTTTCTGATTTATGGGCCCGGCAACGGATTATTCATAGCAGAGCAGCTGTGTGGAAAGATTCATCCACTGCAAAATGTGATTGTACATCAGGCAGTGTGAGGGAACAGAGCTATGACTAATGGCTACTTTACATATAAATGAGAAGGTTGGCGCTAGGAACTGTAAAAGAAATACAATCGTTCAGCTGACGGGCCCGGCCTCTTTATCGCAAGCGCTGCACAGGGGCCCGGGGAAGACAGAAGAAGGCTGCCTGGAGGCACTCCCTGCACATCCTCCACCGGGCAATAAATAAGGCAGCGGAGTCAAGGCTTCTGAAGGCCAAATTTGTTGCTGGTGTCAACTCGCAGGGGGGAAGGAGGAGCAGGGATGCGCTGGATGTGCCCCCTGGCTTGGCTTGGGGGACCCACCCATGGCATAAGGCCGTGGGCAATGCTGGCTGGGGTGCCCAGCTCAGCCCTGTGCCCCCTCCCCAGCTGCAGCCCCCCCGGCTGCTCTCCTCCCCGAGACGGGTTGTCTAGACGTTGCAGATGTGGACAGATGTTGGGGCTGTAATTTATAACAATGGCCTCCAGAAGGCAATTCCAATTTGTTTCGCTAAAGCTTTAAGTTACAGGCAGCGAGATCTCCTGTAAATACTCTTGACTTACAGAGTAAGGACACAAGGGCTTGCCGCAGCCAGCACCGCTTTCCCCACACCTCAGAGAGCTTGGGAGGGGCCTGGCAGCCCACAGGTCCAAAAGGCACTGCCCTCTGACAAGGGACTCGGTGGGTCCCAACTGACTGTAGTTATGGGGTTCAGGGGTTGTTCTCCAGCACCATTCACCTGCCCAGGTGATGGGGTCCAACCCATAGAGCCAGCTCCCACACCTCACCTGCTGCCTTCCTCATAGGGAGCATCTCCACCATTCATTGCCTGAAGGACAATCTAGAAAAGCAAACTTTGGGCTCTTTGAGAGATTCCCAAGAAGGAAGCCTCTCCTGAAGGCAGGATGGCTCTCACAGAGCAGAGTTACCCTCTTGGGATCCTTCCATAGCCAATGGAAATCATAGAGAACTCAGCCTCTCCTCTTCCCAGTCCTACCAGCGCCGTTCAGAGCAGCTCAAGGAAGACACCATGAGGCCTTCTTGCTCCACAGGACACCATCAGATATCCCAAATACTCTTCTCACGCTGTGCTAACCTTCCTGTGAATGGTGTCCAGCTTTGTGAACTGTAGCAGATGCCACCGGCAGCAGAGGACATACAGACAGCAGTGACACTGCACCCACGGGAGGAGGGGAGGGCACCAGGGAAGGGCACCAGGGAAGGATGCAGCCATGCCCCGCTGACCTGTGTGCCTTTGGCAGGCAAAGCTGATCCGAGATACATGTGAAGAGGGAGAATATTTCTCCAGCATCACATCAGAGCCCCTGCAGCTGCTTGTTCTCGGTCCAGAGCATGAGGTTTTTTGGGTGGTTGGAGGAGAAAGTACAGGAGCCCTTTGCAGTGCTGTGCTCCACGCAGGTTGATCCCAAATTGAGCAGCACAGACACATTCCACCATTTCTGAAGGACCCGGGGTGCTGAGGTGCTCTGCAGCGATTGTATTAGTGCACGTGTATCTAGGGAGCTGTGCGCTGAACTGGAAGCCACTCCATCAACCCCTGATAAACTGCAAAAGCTGATGTTAAAATGCAGCAGGCTGCAGAGATCCCACCCTGTCGGACATTCAGTCCCAAGAGCTGCAATAAGAACAGCACAGATTGCTGCACCCAGAGAACTGGCAGACTCGTTAGTTTGCCTGCACAGACTTCCACCTGCACAAGGCAGTCCTACTGGGCTCTGTGGATTGGCCATCGTGGCAACAAGAACCTGCAGAAGAGCTCTGCGTGGATAAGGCCAGAAGAAAACAGAGCTGAGGTCACATCTGATAATTTGAAGGTGACATCTGGAGACCAGGATACAGCTGAAACCCCACTCTCAGGAATCTCTCAGGTGAAATCCCACTCTCAGGTTTGGGATGGATTAGAGACGTGCTCCCTCTGGGTTTGCAGCTGCAATTCTGCAGCCTGGTGCCATGCTGAGAGCCTGCAAAGAGAAACCCCCTGGTCCCCAAGGGGTGGGAGCAGGGACCGAACAGCACAACTGCACTTGCACAATCCCTGATGCTTTCAGTCCAGGGTAATTAAAGCTATGGGAAAAGGAACTTTTCAGGGTTTTGGCCAAATTAAGAAGTCTTCCTTCTCTCCCAGCCCCCAGAAGTTTAATTTCAGATCTAATGAAACATTTAATTTGAAGCAATATATCTTGATTTGAGGGGAAGCGATTTTTTGAATTAAAGTAAATAAAGTAATAAATTATTTATTGCTCTTTCATTCGGATTTTTTTTTTTTTTGGCTGAATTCAAGGTGAAAAAAATGTCCCTGTGAGCTCCCATTTACCTTTGTGAGCAGGGAGAGTAGTTAACACTTTTCCAGTCCACGTGGGACAGAGGGATGCACAGGGAAGGGATCCATATTTTGGCACTTGGTTCACTTTGTAGCCCCAAAGCACATTGCCATGTTGTCTTGGACTCCTGTATCAGTGCTGGGGAGGCACAAAGGTGCTGCAGCTCATCCAACAGCAGTGCCCATCCCAGCTCAAGGTGAAGGCATGGTTCATGCACAGGAATCCGGCTTGGTCTCCTTTCCGTGCCCTGAAGAACAGTGTGGTGATGATAGACATCCAGAAGTGGATTGGCTCTCCATTCCCTTGCAAATGGGAAAAGGCCTCTCAGATTTAGGTTGTTATCCCTAAATGTACTTCACCTCCCTGCAGCTCACCCAGGGCTGTCCCTGCCCAAGGACACAACCCAGGTTTGCGTTGCGAGGGAACGGGTCAGCGCTGGAGGGAGAGGACCCACTCCCACTTGCACACACCTTTGTTCACCAAACAGTGTAAAACACAGCCCCACACATCGCCTTACCCCCAGCACTTCAGAGGCACATCCCTCCCGACCAGCACTTCCAGAACCCACCTGGGATCCTGCCTGCTGATAGAGGAGGAAGGTGAGGTGCACAGGGAACCCTAAGCAGCAAACCAGCAGAGAAAGGGGCAATGCAGCCTGGGGGGCAGCCCGTGGCCCCATCCAGCCCCAGAGAGCACAGCTGGTCAGGGACGCAGGACCAGGCAGCTCCCTCCCCTGCTTGCTCAAGCACTTCCAATTAAACCCAGTGGAATTCAATCTCTTACTCTTAATAAACTTCCCTGTTTCCTTGCCAACTCCCCTCCGGACACCAAGACGCTATTACTCCAAACACAACAGGAAAGGGCTATTTTTTTCTTCAAACTTTCTGACTGAAGAGACAAGCATGATTCCCCCCTAGCAGGATCTGAGCCATTAGGATCCATGAAAATTAACTGCAAATAAACATTTGGGGAGGGGAAAGAAGGGGGGCGGG
>WBMW01004937.1:466091-528882 GCA_013396635.1 Penelope pileata
GGGAGAAAACCTAGCAGCCCCATCCCGATGGGCATGGCCCCCTCCCACTGCCTGCCCGCCTCCATCCCTGCGCGCCCATCTCCACCCCAGAAGATTGATGCAGCCATCGCCCCTTTCCCGAAGCCCTGGTTGAGGCAGGAGCCTCCTTCTCCGCTCTCCTCTCCCTGACAGATGCCTCAGAGCCCGGGGCCGCAGTTAAGGTGACAAGATTCAGCAATTCTTTATGAACATTTCATTCCCGCTCGCTACACGACGTAAATTAGATGGTGTGTTACATTCGGGCAAGAAGCACGATATGTCACCACGGCGCCGGCCCATTGGATGGAGAGGCTAATCCTGCCGTGAATTTCATTACTGCTTTTATGCCATCGGAATTAGCTCGGTGACAGCGAGCCTGATTGTCTTTCACTAGGGGTTTGCTGGGGCGCAGGAAGGCTTCCTCCCCGATGGGAGCCCCACAGAGTGACCCCGCTCCATGGCTGCACGCCGTGCCCTCATCGGGGTGTCCAGCTCTGGTGTTCCTCCTCCATGGGATAAACGAGATGAAAGCAGACCCTTGGATGGGCGGGTGGATGAGGTGGTGGTAACCCCATCCCCAGGGCAAGAGGGTGCTGTGTCCCAACCCCTTTCACCTTTCTGCACGCAGAGGATGCTCTTCTTGCTGCAGCGGATTTCTCCTTTCTCCACATATCACACTTAGGGGCTGCAATCCATCCTGCAGCTGGGCTGAATTCAGTCATCCTTTCTGCACTTCTTTTGCAGAGAAGGAGATGGAGATGCACAGTTGTGTTTCCACCACTGCCGGCAGGCTCCTCCTGCACCGAGCTCAGTTTGGCTGTGCTGCTTCTTCAGGGCACCCTCAGCTGAGCCCACCTTGATACCCTGTGCCTATCTCTACACCTCCCCTTTACAGAGCTGCTGCTAACCAGGGCACAGCAGCACACAGCCAGCCAGCACTTACCTAAGGTGACATTGCCATGAGGTCGCAGGGACCAGAACAAGTGGCAGAGATGGTTGGGAACACCTGGAGAGCACGAGCAAAGCAGAGGTGTGGGGATGGATGCATGCTCATGCTGTGTCTTTGTGGCAAGGGCTGTCCTGCCCATACCTGACAAAACAGGGAGTCTCTGAAACATGCCATCAGCTGTCCCCTGATGTCACCTCCATCAGGATAACCTGAGCCTGGCCACCATGTTCCACAGACACCACGGCACTGCTCCTGGAAAGCCTTCCCTCCCCCAGGCTGTGTGCTGCAGCCAGGACAGCCCCAGCTCGTTCATCTTTATCTCCTCCCTCCTCCTCTCTGTCCTCCCAGTTCTGCATCCCTACCCAGCTCCCTTTTCTCTTCTTTCCCAAATTCAGTGTCCCCATCCCCTTAACCAAACACCCACCTGCAAACCCAAGGCTGTACCAAAGCACTTTTGCCTTTCCTCCAGTGCCTCCCAGCGCTGCTCCGTCCACAGGGTTTAAGTGTCAGTGCGATGCACTCCAAGGGCTGAGGGTTGAAGGCTGCAGTAATGCTGATGGTGGGCTGCCAGGCTGAGCCAGTCAGTGCTGAACCCAAGCACAAGTCCAGGAACAAAACTGCAGGAGGCAAAGATGTCCTGATCATCCCTGCATGTGTCCCTGAAGTTCTGCATTGCTCCAGCCTCTGTGCACCCTGGAAAATGCAAGGGAGACTTTAAAGCCAAAGCACCAGCAGGAACAAAGCTCTGAATGTCTCTGGGATGGAGGTGTAGGTAAAACAGCTCCTGCAGTGCTCTGTCCCACCAGGACAGACCCTCTGCTCCCCTCTGGCTGTCCCATGGCACCTTTGGGTGGCTCAATGCTGGTGTGGGCCCCTGGCAAAGGACCACTTCCCACCTCCTGGGAATAACACCCAGCAGGGGGGCTGCTGCCGAAGGGCAGGTCAGAGCTCAGCACCACGAGGATGCAGAGCTTCATGTGCATCTGTCAGTGCTCTCCCCTTAGGTAAGGGCTTTGGGAAGCTCACCGAGTCCTTTGCTGTAATACTCCATTAGCTCTTCACTCTAAATTAGGGGAGGAGGAGAGGGAAGGGATGAGGAAGAGGGGGAGGATGTTAACCAACTGGTTTGGGATGATGAACTACATCAGAGATGTGTCAAAGGCAGGAAAAAGAATAAAAGCAGTCAAATCTCAGATGTTTGTGGGATGAGCGTCTGAAAGGGACGTGGGAGCACGGTGCAGGAGAAAAGGGCCCAGAGCTCCGCTTGAAGGAGCGGGGCAGGAGGCAGCTGCTCCCCCAGCCCTTGGGGAGCCAGGGGACCGCTGGGTCCGGGCATCGCTCCCAGAGCAGCATCACTGCTTCTCCCACTTTGGGAGCCCTCCCAAAAACACCCCAGCGAGGACAGAAGAACTGGGTCAAAGCCTCCCCCAGCCCACACCCCCACCGCATCCCTTCCCTCCAAACCTCTGTGCCAGGACCACGCTTCACCACTGCGGATCCCCCGGAGCCATCTCGCCCGGATTTGCCCCCAGACACCAGGAAACCTCGGGCAGATCATTCATCGTGCAGCTCGACGCAGCCGAGACGAGGCCAGGAGCTGTGCAGAGCAAAAATAAAAAAGTCACCGGGACTCCCCATATCATATATATATCAGCCAGCAACGGCTCCACTGGGAACAAAGGTATTCAAGCATTGGAAAGAGAGTGCTTAGCAGTAAAATAGGTCCTGGAAGCCCTCGGGCACTATTTACTGGGGAATGAATCTACCTTGGTGACTGATTGCAGCCTTTTAACCTGGATAAATCAGATGACAGATAGGAGCGTCTCCCAGGTAGCCCTGCCGGCAGGTACCGCCGCCGCAGCCCCATCCATTTCAGCCATCTCTGTCACCCATCAGGGGACACGTCCCCTGCCGTGCAAGGCAGCGCGGAGGGATCAGCAGGCAGAGGTGCTGCCGGGTTTTGGAGTCCCTCTGCTATTTATGGCATTTCCACAGAGCCATTTCTCTGCTCAAGGGCTGTCCAGGGTGGCTGTGATGCTGAGGACTCAGCCCTGCCTGGCTTAAAACCCCAAAATACCCCACACTGCAAGGATGGGAAGGGATGGGTGGTTCCCCCAGCAATGCCTACCCCCTGCCCCATGGCACAGCTGAACCAGGAGGGCTCAGTGCTGGGCTTTGCTGCCCAGCTCTGTAACACCCAGCTCCCCTGCCCTGAGGGGCTCCTCACATGCATCTCACTCACTCTTAGGATGGAGCCGCTCCTTTCTCTGCTTTCCTGACTGCTTTTTATTTTATTTTTTCCCCTTTGTGTGCTCAAAACTTGCAAGTGAGCTCCAGAACCAGCTTGATTTCCACAGCTTCAATCTCGACATCTGTGCCCATCGTCCACAAAGCTCTGGGAATACACCACACTCAGCCTCAGCAGCATCGTGCCTGTTTTCTGTTCCTAATTCCTACTGTTCCAGGACCATTTGGGGGACCCCACCAACTTGACTCTCACCTCACAGCACTCTTCAGCACAGAAGCAACCACACTGCAGCTAATTAAGCCAGCAGCTCTGCTCCTGGGGGCAATGCAAAGCACAGAAGAAGGGAGGGGGACTCCTGGGGAGCCCCAACATCCCCCCCCCACTGCATTTCAGCAGCAGTTACTGCTCGATGCACCCCTGCAATGAACAGGCCCCATCCCTCAGTTCACCCACAAGCACCCCCAGAGCAGGAGCCCAGGCTGCTGCCTTCCCCTCGCCCACATTGTAGGTTTTAGGGAGAAAGCAAGAGGCAGGAACAGGTGTTCTTGCATCTTATAACCCAATCCTCTGCTCTCCCCAGCACAGCTCCCACCCAGGACCAGCTGCTGATGTTCAGCAGAATTAATTACTCACCCGGAGATAACAGCCCTAACCAAAGGAGTTAAAGGAGCAGTGCCTGGCTCTGGCAGGGAGCATGGGGCTGGACGACCTCACAGTGCCCCGAGCCATCGGTGTCCCTACCAAAAACTTTGGTGGCAGAGACCACAGTGGGGGGAGGATGCGAGTGCACCCTGCTTTGGCTGGATCAGCTCAGTGCATTCTGCAAAGTGCAAACCTGCTCCTGGTTTTCTGTTGGCTTGGAGGAATGAAGTCAAACCAACATGTATGCATTCCTGCACATGAAATTGCTCCCTTCCATGCCATTCCCATGCCACATGACTCTTGCCAAGGGCTTGCACAGCAGGCACAGAGCGTTTGCTGGGGCTGGAGGCAGGGCAGAGTGTGCAGCATTGGGCACAGTGATGCTCCAGTTCCACCAGAGCATGGTCAGCCTGCTGGGGACCTCCAGCAGCCCTTCCTGCCTGCATCCAGCCCTTCCTGCCTGCATCCGGCTCTTCAGGCTGCAGCTCCGGAGCTGCAGGGCTGAGCAGGAAGCCCCTGGGGAGGGCTATTCCCTAAACTGAAACCAAATAGTTTTCTCTCTGCAGTAAACCTTAAAGACGTCAGCATTGTGGGGACCTAGAAGGTTGATGGGGCTGACCCAACAAGCTGCTTTTCAGTGGGAAAATCCCTGGGAAGCACCAGGCTATCCCTGCTCCGGGTAGTGGCTCAGGTCAGGGACCCGATCCCACTGGGAATTAATCTTTCTTTTTGCAATAGGGCTGCTTGCAGTCCGGCTGCTTGCCCAGCCTGCCCCCCGTGCACCCCCAGGCAGAGCAGAGTTGGGGGAGTCCAGGGGATATCCTGCCCAGCAGGATGCATCCCACCACGGTACCCACCCCACGCTCCTGAGCCTGGGAGCAGAGGCAGGGGATGCTCCCAGGAGCCAGGCAGGGGCTGGGGGGCACCGGGACCTCCTCACCCATCCCTGTGAGCTGCAGCGTGTCCCTGGGTGTGTGATGCAGACAGGGCAAGAAGCCAGTTGCTGTCTGTCTGCCGGCCAGGGTTCATGCATCCAGGGTGATAACATAGGGATGAAGGCACGTGTGCAGGCAGCGGGGATCCTCCAGGCTCTGGCCTCCCCCCTCCATCAGGGATCGCACCCTGGAAGCCATGTTCAGCCATCATTAGTATGCAAAGACCGTGAGCTGGGAGAGGGGGAGAGAGAAGGAGAGAGGCAGGGAGGGGGGGAAGAGAGGGAAGAGAGAGAGAGAAAAGCCAGTTGTTTTATTCATGGCTGGTGATATTATAGACTGAGTGAAAATCACATTATCGTAATGGGAAAGTAAGAGTTGCTGTGATGATGCCCTGAAGCTTGTGTGCTGATTGGGGTGTGATTGCTATCTGTATTTATATGTAGAAAGCAAAGTTCACTGCCAGTTCAAGATGGTGGAGCCTGCTTCTTCATGCTACATAATTCTTCAGTAGGGAGAAGCTGGGAGCAGCGCGGGGCACCCGGAGCGCGGGCAGCGATGGGGGAGAGGTGGGAGCCTGGGGGCAGGCGTGAGTCAGCCCTGCAATGCTGCTTTTGGGTGATGCTGAAGGGAAGCAAGCCTCCATCCCATTTTGGGGGGTTACAGAGCGATGCTGGCAGCGAGGGGAGCGATGCTCATGTCACAGTGCTGCTTGCAGGTGGTGCTTTAGGGCTGTGAATTCCCTCCTGGTATTTTCGGTCAACGTGGCAACCTGGGGTTTCTGCTCACCGTGTCCATTCTTGCACATCCTGCCATCACCCAGCTCTCCTCCTCAGTGCCCAAAGCCTTCACATGGGGAGAAGCAGCCCTGGGCCCTCCTGCTCCACGCTTGGGCTCCTGCAGCTGTGCCTGGGAGGGTTTCTATGCAGCAGCAGCGGGGCTGCAGGTAAAGCCTGCAGCACGAACCCACCTGCAGCAAAGGATGATGCTCGAGGAGCTCTTAAAGCTCTGAGCACAAACCTCATCCTCTGCCAGGCCTGGCACTCCGAGCTGCAGCACCAGGGGACTGCTGTTCACCAGTTTGGGTTTTTAGATCCCAAAGTGACACGCATTAAAAAGACAGGCCATTAACTGTGCATCTGTCAGCACTAACGCGGAGGTTATGCAGCGTCCCTGCCGCCTCCTCCCAAGGACACACCTTGCAGCAGGCTCCCATGTCTGCAGGGTGTGCTGGCATCCATGGGCTGCAATCCCCTCCCGATTCTGGGTCCATCTGGGAGAGTAACAAAAATTCTGTTTCAATGGAAACAGAGGTCTGTTTATCAAACTGCAGAAGAGAGAAATAAAAGCAGCCAGTGTTGCAAAAGGAAAGTGAGGGTGGGATGCTGGAGAAGTGGGAAAGAGCACAGGAAAAGGGTAAATACTCCCCATGTCCCTGCTGAGTTTTGGTAGGGTTTGTAGTGAGCCACTAACTGCTCTCTGCTCCCATTGGAGAGCCTTCTCCACGGCTGCTCAGCCCCGTGCCTCCTGCCTTGCTGCTGTACTTCTGTGTGGAGAGCTGCAGCAGGGCAGAGGGGCTTTGGGATGCTGGGTGTCCAGGGATGCTGAGTGCCTGAGGATGCTGTGTGCTGTGGGAATGCTGAGTGTCCAGGTAATAGTGGATGTCCTGGGATGCTTCACGTCCTGGGATGCTTCATGTCCTGGGATGCTGCATGCTCCAAGGATGCTGAGTGTCTGGGGATGGTGTATGCCCCAGGGATGCTTCGTGTCCTGGGATGCTGCCTGCTCCAAGGATGCTGCATGCTCTGCAGGGACAGCTCAGCCCCAAGGTCAGCGGCAAGGACAAGTTTCCCTTCCCAGGCAGAGCTCAGCCTTGGCACTTCCAAGGACGCGTGGTGGCAGCGCCAGCTCCTGGGTGCCAACCCCCTGTGCCCTCAGCACGCCAGATGGATGCTCACGCTCCCAAAAGAGCAGCCATTACCTCACCCGCCTCCCTCCTGCTGAGGGAGTCAAATGTGGCTCTGAGCTGTGCCATGCTGCAGAGCACAGCCTCCCTCCAACCCCACCTGTCCCCTCCAGCACGGCACGGCTGCCAGCCAGGACACCCCACGTGTCGGGCATGGGGTGGGCTGGGATGGAGGAGGGCGAGCTGGGGCCTTGTGCCACCTTTGAGCCATTCAGGCTCCGCCACGGCTGAGAGCCCAAGCTCCAAAAACCTCATTTCCCAGCCCTGACTTCCCCCAGTGCTTGAGACACTGCTCACCTCTGTTGTGAGCAAGTAAAGAGCATCCCACAGACACGGATGCAGACACAGATCTGCATCCACCCACAAGTCCAGGCACCCATGGGCGAACCAGGAATGTGGGCATGCAGGGCACAGCCCTCCCTGCACACCCCACGACCATCAGGGAGGTGTGAAGCTCTGCACATCCCCATACACACGCTTACACACACAGAGATGCTTCCCTCTCCCCATATCACCGCCTCCCTCCTCTCCTCGCCTCATCCGTTTTTCACAGTTTAACCAGAATCAGCAACTTCTGTCACCTGCTGCTACCTGGCGCGTCCCTCCCCGCGCTGCCTGCCTCTGAACCCACAGATGTGTGATTAAACACGGTGAGCATTGGCAGCGAGGCACCGCTTCGCGCTCCCCGTCTGCCTGATGAGCATGCAGCTGGAGCGGGGCTCCCTGGGGTCCCCTCCTGCTCGCTGCAACACGCTGGGTCGGGGGGGAGGGGGAAGGTGTCGACATGGTGGGGGGGATGTAAGCGTTAAGCCATTCCTTTTCCCTACAAGGTTCCTGGGAGAGCAGCTTTTCCTGCCTGGAAGAGGCTGGCTGAGCCTGCGGTGGGGTTTTGCAGACTGATGCCTGATGTGAGCGGTGCTGCAGGGGAAAGAGGGGGTGAAGGAAGGGGTGAAGGGCAGAGAGGGTGCGTTAGGAAAAGCCTGCATCAGGGGGCATCCGAGGACAGAGACCAGCAGTGGGGCAGAGGCGTTTCACGTGAGCTTCCAATACAGAACTGATGGAGCAGTGCTGCGAGGTTGGTCCAAGGAACACAGGGACACACTTGGGTGATGCCCTGAAAGCCTGATCTGCCATCTGCTCAACAGCCCCTGCCCCCAGCCCCTGTCCCCAGCCCCTGCCCAGCCTCTCCAGCTCCTTCCCAAGCCAAACACAGCCCCAGGGCAGTGCTGCAGCACAGCCCTCCAGGCTGGGGCTGCTCCATGTGGAGTTGGGGATGGGTTGGGCAATGGGGATGGCCATGGACACACCACTTGGGAGCAGCGTGCTGTCCTGCTGTTTTCCTACCAAAGCCCTGGGGTGGGAAAACAGCTGGAAAAATGGGGAGCAGAGTGGATGCGATGCTCCTCAACACAGAAACGCTGTTACATGCAAATGGTTAACAAAGAGATAAAGGGCCCCTAGGAGGTCCATGAGGCCACAGAGCATCGTTCCTGGGGAATTCACACCGGCACAAATCAGCCTTGTGCTCCGCAGCTGGGCTCCTCTGCACCACGCCGTGTGCCAACGATTACCATGGGCAGGAAGAGGAAGGCACGCGGATGAGCAGGCGGAGGGATGGATGAAGGGCAGCCCAGATGGATGCTGGGTCCGGACAGGGTTCTGGTGTGCATTCCCAAATTCCTCATGTTGACTTTCCCATCTGCTGCAGTGAAACCAAACACCCCCAATTTTTTCCTTATTCCACAGTTTTCTGCCTTTCTGACAACCTTTCTCCTGCTCTGCATGGCACAAAACACCATGGGCACTTTGTGTATTTTGGGTATCCAGGGCTGCCACCCCTTCCCCAAGCACACTGACCCCATTGCCTGGCATAGGATGCCCCAATCCTGCGTTCCCCCATCCCACCCATGACGATGTCTGCAGGAGGCAGAGCAGCCATCAAGAGCCTAAAAATTGATGTTCTGCACCCAGAAGCAGGCACAGATGTGTAAGGACCTGGGGAAATGGAGGCTGGTGGTCCCTCTCTCCCCCAAACACTGTGCAAATGCCAATGGATCCCCACTGGAGTGGGGCTTGTTCTGGTTTTAGGAAAGCCCCACACAAAACCCGTCTCTGAAGGCTGATTTGGGGCAGAGAGAGGGGACAGGCTGCGTCCATCTGCAGGAGAAAAAGGAGGGGGAAACGGAAAGCAAAGGCAGAGAGGCAGAAGGAAAATGTCAATGCCACGTCACAGCTCCTGCGGGCACAGGACAGCTCTCGGAGATGTGGAAGGGCTGTGTGGGATCACGTACCCTCTGCTCCATAAATCACAGCGGAGCAGCGAGCCCGGGCTGCTCAGCAGCTCCGGGAGGAGGTCCTGGCCGGTTCCTGTTTCACCCAAATTGGGTCACTTGTCCCGGCTCCTGTTCCCTCTCACTTCCAACCTTGGCTTCCTCTCGGGGCGTTGGGCACCTCGCTCTGCTCACACCCAGATTGCTCTCACCCCATCTCCTCTCTGTCGCTCCCCAGGAGCTGCCGGAGCCCCGCAGAGCGGGGGGTGGACGCAGGGGCTGCCATGCGGTCCCTTCATGTAATTTTTGAGCGTGAAGAAGCATTACATTGTAATCCACCTCCTTGGCACTCCTTCCCTCCTTCTTCTCCTCCGTCCCCACTCTCCTCATCCTCCAGGGCCCATAAATCTTCCTTGTGGCTGTGACTTGGGTTCTCTTTCTCTGTATTGCTCTCTGTCTCTCTCTGTCTCTCTGTCTCTCTCTTTTTTTATTTTACACTGTTAATTAATCATGTTTAGGCCTGGTCCCAGCTGTTAGAACAAGGAGAGCCCCTGCCAGCCTCCACCCCCAGCCCAGACACACAGCACTTTTGGGTAAATCCACCCCTTTGTAGGACCTCGGTGGCTGTCCAGCAGCGGGGACATGGGGTGACCCATTGCGCTCCTCTGTGCCCCACCCTGTGCTGTCTCCACCCCATCCCCAGCTCCAAGGGCTCACAGAGAAGGTTCTCCCTGTCCCAAAAGATGCTGAGAGCCTTTTGCAAGGGGGAAATCAGCACAGAGCTGGGAGCAAGGGGCTCCTGTCTCCATGTCCCCAGGTCGGGGAGGGATGCAGAGGGAAAAACCATCCTCCCCCCCAAGGAAAACACGTGGTGGGCACAGCTCCTGGGGGGTCCCAAAGTGATGTTGGGTCCTGCTGTCAGCCTTCCCCATGCCCTCCCCTCTCTGCACTGCAGTCAGCTGCATCCTCACTGCTCAAACAGGAGCAGTGTTTGCATCAGCTGACGGGGCTGGCACATCTCCGCACCACGTGGCACCACATCTCCGGAGGTGACCTTGTGCCTGCCACTGCCAGGACACGTGGGGACACGCGGGGAGGTGGCCGAAGGGCGCTTGCTGTCTCCAGAGCCCACTGCCAGTGGGTATTCAGTATCACAAAAAATGGAAAGATCCCCACCTGTGCCAGTTGGGATGGTTGGGAGTCTTTGTCTTGGAAAGACAGAGAGCAGAGGTGGGAGAGGTCAGCGCTGCCATGGCACAGTGGGTGTGCAGAGCTGGGGTGGCAGGGGCTAGGGGGAAAGGTGGGGTGCGGGGGGAGCCCAGGGTATGGGGAGAGTAAAGGGTATGGGGTGAGCACAGGGTACGGGGAGAGAGAAGGGTGCCTGCACCCAAGCAGAGCTGGCAGAGCCACTGGTGCTCCAGGAGAGCCCCAGAACTCATGAAGGGCATGGGCAAAGCGGGCAGTGCTGGACATGGCAAACCTGGATAGCACACCCTGACTGGCACGCAAGCACGGCTCCAGCACGGATTCACCCGGCTTCCAACCATGCCCTGCTGGCGTGGGCTCCCAGCACTTCCACAAATGCTCACCTCTTGTGCTCAGCTTTTTTTGCTCCCCAGCAGCGAGGCAGCCCATCCCAGCAGGGTGATGCGGGCCAGCAGTGCACAGTGCTCACCCCGTGCTCCGGGTGTGCTCCCCAGCACACAGCCCAGCTCCTTGTCCAGGCTGCTGGTGGGTCCCAATGAGCAGAGCCCATATCCCTGCCTCTGTGGGAGCTTTCGTGGAGCTCCTTCTCTATTTTGCCTCCCTTCCCTGCCGCCTGTCCCTCTAAATTATACCCTATCATCCCCCCAGGGCGGGCTCCTGGTGCTAATACCCCGCAGATATTTGCAAGCTATCATCGTGTCCTGGGTGAGTCATCATTAGGCTAAGCTCTCGCACTTAGCTCCTTTAATCTTTCCTTGTAAATCTTTCTCTTTGCACCTCCGCCTGTTTTCATTGCTCTTCCTGAACGTCTTCCAATCCTTCTGGTGGCTTTCGGGTCATGGGCCTGAAAATGACCCTTGTGCCTCTGCTTGGACCATGGGCAGAGCTCCCCAGGGCTGATCCGTGTCTGCGTTCCCAAATTGTGTCGGCACCTTTCCAATGGCAGTCTCCCTTCTGCCACTCATGGCTGTGCCCAAGGGTGCTGGTCCCCGACTCCAACACCAGCGGGACCGATGCGGGCTTAAAAAAAAAAAACCATGATGAGATTCCCTTCTATTTATTCCCTTTGAAAAAATAACCAGCCTGCTCTCCTTCAGGCTCGCAAGTCAAGAGGTGGCCACTCACATTGAAAGCGAAGCGGGTGAACATGGATCAGGATTCCTTCCCCCACGAAAAGCCACTGCTGGGTATTTTGGGTCAGGAGCTGGAACGGAGCTGATGGGGCCCATCTGTCGCTTTCCCCTTTGCAGATCAGCTGTGTTTTCCCAAGCTGACCTTCATCTGCTATTTCAAACCCCAGGTCAGCGTTCCCATGGGCTCCGTCCAGCTCCCACTGGGAGCCAACCCAGGTGCTAAATATTTTGGTGTCATTTCACTATGTGCTCCTGCCTTTACCACCACCTACAGGCTTCAGGAATGAAGCAACTTCTGCCCAGATCATTAACAGGGAGCTTAATTAAGAGCTGTCATAACACCAGGCATTGCTGCTGGAAAATGGTAGCCCACTTTGCGGCGGGGTGACGGCATCACACTGTTCTCGTTTCTTTAGTGCTGGCTCCAAGACTCACAGCTCCGACTCTTTTTTTAACATCTTGACCCTCCTGCAACCTTTTTCCACTCTTCTTAAAATTCTGGCCAAATTTTTTTGTGGATGTGAAGAGCACAGAGCAGCAAAACAAACTGTTTCAGGTTTCTGCCCCATCCCCACCATTGGAGAATGACCACAGTGAACCATTTTGACCTTTTAAATAGAGCAATATTCCCATTAGAGGGCTTGGGCAAAGGCTGAAGTGATTGACCAATGTCTACACAAAAACTTGGTTAGAGTTTGATGGCTGGTGGCACAGCTCTGCAGAAAGCTCTGTGTGTTCTGTAACAAGTGGCTCATAGCCCTGTTCTTGGGTCCTGGGCTATTTTGGGTACCCCCAGCCCCATTTCAGACCACGTTCCCCCATCTGGGAATCTCCCCAACCTGCAAGACAAAGGGAATAACAAATGGCTTTTGCTTCATTTTCACTCCTTATGAACAAAAGCTGTAGACTGTGCCCCACGAAAGATGTTTTAGGTTTTACCCCATCACCAGCCCTTCCCAGCCTCCCACCCATGGGTTTTCATCCCCCATCTTTCTGTGATTTTTGCTGTCCTTGAGCACAACCATGACCCTGCTCGATGCTGGCACGAAGAGACAAGCCTCCATCCAAGTGCCCCCTGATCCCACTCGATTTTTGGCACCCCATCAGTGGGTAAACCCCCCCCCACAGACCCATTTCTGCCCTATCCCTTGCTATTTTCAACGCTAAGCCCCACAGGGACCTTGGTTCACGCAAATACCGAAGCACACACTCAGACCATGAGCACATGAGCTCCGCCACTGCTCCCAGAGGACTTCAAAGGGTCGGGCCCACGTGCTTAAAACTGAACAGGTGTTAAATAAGCTGCTGGATCAGGTCATCAGTCATCCGCCAGGCAGGGGGCACTGGCTCTATCTGGCGATAATAAACTACTTTGCTACATTTGCACAGGCCCTTGCAACAGCCAATAAATCAGGCAAAACAGCTGCTGCTGAACTATGTGGAGACTTCACCCTTCGATGCAAGTTTTCTGAGAAGATCAGCCGTGACCCGGGCTGGGGGAATTTGAGGCAGACCCTGATGCCAGGGAAGGTGGCCCCAAAATGCGTAAGTATGGATGGAAGAGCAGCTGGCAATAGGAGATGTGCACCCCATGGGCTGGGCTGAGCCCCATGCTGTGTGCAGTGTGGGGAGCCCAGTGCAGCCCCTGCCCCTGGGGCCCCAAACCATGCTGAAGCACCTGCATGTGGCTGGGGACATCGTGTCACCCACTGCTCCTTGGGTCGGTTTTTTAAACTGGGCAGCATCACTACCCTGGGCTTTAAAATACTTTGGGATTTGATGAGCAAGGGGAGAGGGTAGGGATGTGGGTGTGGGTCCTTGGCCTCATTCCTCAATAGTGCCATGATTCGGTCCAGTTTCTTCCCTGCTTCATTAAGGAATCCCTTTCCCATTCAGCCAGCAGCTCACTGGGCCCAGTTCCCCAGGAACAGGCTTCCTCTGGGCTTTATCAGCTGTTGCTCTGAGCCCCCGAGGACAGGCTGCTGGAGACACAGCCAGAAACAGCTGCTGGAGCGGGCAGCAGGGGATGGGGACAGGAGGGTGAGGAATGCCCGAGTACAGCTGAACACAAAAAGGAAAAGAGAAGAAAGGCCCTTTTGAGAGGAAGCCCCAAATGAGACCCTGCTGACTCTACAAGCTCCCCAGAGCACACCATGGGGAGTGGGGTAGTGGTAATTAGGGTAATGATAAAGGATAATGGTGCTCCTGATTGCAGAGGCTAATTTCATAGAATCATAGAACCTTAGAATCATTAAGGGCTGGAAAAGACCTCTAAGATCATCAATATTGGTGGTAGGTGGATAGTTGGACTAGATCCCAGAGGTCTTTTCCAGCCTTAATGTTTCCATGACTCCATGATCTAGTCCAACCACCTATCCATCCCACCATGCCCACTGAGCCATGTCAGTGGCACGTGTGCCCTTTTCTTCAACCCTTCCAGGGACAGTGACTCCACCACCTCCCTAGGCAGCCTGTTACGATGCATCACCACTCTTTCAGAGAGGAAATTTTTCCTAATATCCCACCTGACCCTCCCCTGGCACAATGTGAGGCCGTTACCATTTCTTCTAACAGAGCATGGGTCTCCTTGGCTGGGGCAACGCCAGCTCCCATCTTGCTCCCATACTCCTCAGACACTTTGAGCCACCACCACAAGCCTGGAATCCATAGGTTGGGGCTCAGCTGTCACCAAAGGCCCAGGGGGGTGACAGAGCACAGCTGCTGGAGCAGGCACGTCCTGCAGTGCTCAGCGCCCGCACGCTGACTTTCACAGAAAATCTCTGCTAGCTTTTCCGGAGCCTGCTACTGCTTCGGTGCTGCCAAAATACTTGTTTGCAATGGGAATAGGGAAGGGGGGTTCTGTGTAGGACAAGAAGTATCGCTTCCCTGCCTGACCCCATGGGGGGACTCAGCGTGGGGTGCTTGGATTTGAAGGACAATCCTCACTCTGTAAGAGACCCCGCAGCCAATGTGTGAGATAGAGCCACCAGCAGAGAGGGAACGCGCTGCACTCCATCAACCTGTCAGGCAACAAGTTTGCTGTCTGGGCCGGGCTCACTGCCTTCAACCTGGGCGAGCACATCCCCACTGCGGGGGCAGCTGGGGGAAGCCCATCTGTGCATCCCATGATCTCAAGCCAGGGGTGCGGAGAGTCCCAGAAAGCTCCTTGAGACCCCTGTCCTGTTCCTGGCTGATTTTCTGCCTCCATCCTCCCCAAGAAGAAAAGAACAGGCTGGGAGTCACCCCTGCTCCTCCAGCTGCAAGGGGGCTGTGCTCCTCTGCTCACCCATTTTCTCACGAGCACGGGTTAGTGTGAGGCTTTGCTCACGGAGATGGAATTCCTGGGGTTTATATGTCCCAGGTTTGCAGATCGTGTCCAACACGCTCATCTCAGCACAGAGTCCTGGAAAACCATTCCGTGACTCAGCAGCTACCTACACTTCGGGTAAAGCCCGACCCTTACTTTTCCATGCTTTGGGCAGTCTGATACATCTGTCCTCCATTTCCAGATGTGCTCCTGCCAAAACGCCGCGTCCCATTTCCCTCTCTTTCCAGCCACGAGCAGCCACGTCACCGCTTTACCCATCCATCCCCACATTCCCCCAGTCTATCCCCACAGCCACTGGTCCATCCCGTATCTGTCTGTCTGTCTGGACACAGCACGGAGGGTTTTTTGGAGATGGCACCAAGCTACAAAACCCAACTGCACCCCATCCACCTGCAGAAGGAACAGCAGTGACATGGGACAGTTTGGAAAGAAAACCAAGCAGGAACAAAATTCGTGGAAGATAAAAGGTGATGAACGTCCACCTCTTCCCCAAACTTTTCCTCTTAGCCTCTCGCTGAACCCAATTACCCTAAACAAAACGAATGTGCTGTAATACGACAGACTTTTCTCTTTGATTAAGGACTTCCCGGCCTCTTGCAGGTGATGCACGCCATAACTCATGGTAAAGATGGCTGCATTTTATAACCAATGAGTTGTGTGGAGTTTAGGGCTTTCTTCCCCTTTCTCCCCCCTCTTCATCGTTTCCTTGCTCTCCGGTTCAGACCGAACTGGGTTTAACTAGGCCTGAATAATTTAATAGAGTCATTATGCTCCTGTGTTTTTCCCTTACTGTCAACTGTAAAATCCATACAGTAGCTTCGGGAAATGGGGCTAATTTGAATTGATAATAGGAGACTCTGGAAAAAGTCATCTATTGCCATGCAATGGCGGAGCAGATGCATGCTAAATCTTGTATAATGAAAGAATATGCTGGTGTCAATTATGTAAGAAAACGACTTTACAGTGGTTTGAGGCAATGGGTTAGCATTCTGCTTGATATTATCACATAAAGAAACACCCATCAAAACTTCTCATAAATATGGAACGGCGAGTAAGATTACATTATAAATTTGAATGTTATGAATGTGTATGAGAGAGACGGATCGAAGCAGGAACCCACCTCTCATAACTGGAAGTCAAAAAGAGCCGTATTTCAATATTTACACAGCACCGGGAGGGCTGGGGCCGTGGCTCCATCCCTCCCTTTTGTCCCATAGCTGCTGTGATGGGGTTTGCCAGGGACAGCACTGCTGTGTGATGCTTTGGAATGAGGGGGCTGGAAGGTGGCATTGATGCTGCAGGTGGCTTTTGCCTCCAGAGAGCAAAACTTCAGGGCTTGGAAAGGGGTACTGGGGACAGAGCATCCCAGCTGCCATCAGCCAGGACCAGCAGCATGCAGCACACACCTGAGTGCAGCTCTGTTTAGAAGGTGGCTAGGAATGGTCTGCTCACCCGGAGGGAGAGGTACCCACTTGGGGCACAGCAGGCAGAGTGAGACAGAAGGGATTAGCACAGTATCAGGGGGATTTGCTTCCCAGCAGATTCCCAGAACATGCTGGGAGTGAGGGAATTCCAGGGCATGGACTCAACGAACCACGTAACTAAATTCAATTCCTCATAAAACGCCGCAACAACAGATGTGGAGGAGAAAAGGAATGGCTGAGCTGAGAGCAGGGACTGGGGAGCTACAGGGCTGCTGCACACCCCACATCCCCCTGGGACCCCAGCAGCCACCCAGAGTCACTGCAGGGCTCTGGGGCTGGATGGCAAGCGGGGCAGTCCCTGGTCCCTGCACCCAGCTGATGGCTGAGCTGATGCTCTGCCCTGGTTCCAGCCGGCCACCCACAGCCTCAACCCATCAGTGTCCCAGCACAAATGAGACACATGTGGGAGACATCAATCCATGGCCGTTCTCTCCTGCTCCCCCAGATGTTGCTGCCCTCCACAGCTGGGACAGCTGAATGCGTCCAGCTCAAGGCCACCCTGATCTGCCACAGGCTTTTAGCATCAGCATGGAGAGAAGTCAGCCGTGTTGCTGCTGGGGTCTGAGCAGTGGCACTTCAGGAGCAAATGCGCAGCCGTGCAGCTGCTGTGGTGCAAAGGGCCAGCTGTGGGGCTGGGGCCATCTGATCCCATCCCCAACAGTTGAGCTGTTTGTTCACTGAATCGTGCTGTGCCTCTCTGGCTGCCCTCCTGCGGGTCACTGCCAGCCTTGGAACCAAAGGGGCAGAAGGCAGCATGCCCTGCCTCACTGCCACCCCAACCAGCACTCTGCAAATGCAGCTCCAGCAGCAGGTTGTGCTCGTGGTGCCTCCTGCTGCTGCTCCAGGGCTGCTTCCTCCAGGACAGGCAGGGAGAGCATCACTGATTCACTCAAACCTGCCCATACCAAATGATGCCCCAGCATCCTTCAGCACCAAAACCCATGTCAGGCTGCAGGATTTAACTCAGAGATGCTCAGCTGCAGCATGCAGGTCTGCCGAGGGCTGCCTGGGACAAGCAGCAGCTCTTCAGCCATGCAGAAAGAGCTCTTGATGGCACTGGAAGCTGCACAGTGGGGCAGAGGGTGGAGCAAGGGGTCCACTTTGGGGCATGATGAGCCAGGCACAGTTCCCCTGGCACTCCCACAATGCTGCATGGCCAGGTGATGGCTGGTTTGGGCAAGGGAACAGGCTGAACGAGCCTTGGGGTCCTTGGGGTGAGGTGTGTCTGAGGAGGGTACATAAAAGCAGCAAAGAACGATCCAAAGGAGGAAAAGAGAAATATGACTTTGAGCAGGGCTGTCCACATTCACAAGGGAAATGATCCTGAGAGCTCTGGTGGCCCCAGATATGGGTGCCAGCACACTCCTGTTAGCACAGAGAATGAGCACAGCTTTCAGCCCTCTCCTGGATGGGCTGAACCTGCTGCAGGAGGCTGAAATCCAGCTGCTCTCTGGGGCCAGGAGCTGGAGCACATCCCAGCAGAGAAGCTGGTCCACCTGCTCGAGAAAGGGGGACCCCAGAGCCAGCACCTCCACCAACAGCGAGCCGTGAGCCAAAGAGAGGTGCCATCACCAGCAACACCCAACTTCACATGGACAGCAGGACAGGGGCTGAGGACTGTAGCCTGCAGGAAACCCAGCACAGCAGCTCTTCGTGGACCGAACTGGCTCTGCCTTACACAAGCACTGACTTTGGCCAACGCTGGACCAGTGCGGTGGCTGTTCCAACCTCTCTTTGCTCTGATGGTTGTAAACCTGCTGCTTAATTTCCAGCCTACATTTCTTCCCTTCTGCTTTAGCCTTGTTTGCTCCACTGCCAATGTCCTCTTTTAGCTCCAGCGGCTCTTCCCTGCTGTTAACCCCTTTGACGTATTTATGGACAGCAATCAGATCCCCTCTCAGCGGGTGTCATGCTGGGCTAAACAAGCCGAGCTCGTTCAGCCTCCTCTCTCCAGAAGTGGTAAGAACATCCTGCACCGAGGCAGGGCAGCTGCTTTGCTTCTGCTCCCAGGTGCGAGCACATCTGGGCCGGATTTGTGCCATCCCAGTCCCATCCCTTGCAGGAGTGGGGCTGGTGATGTGTCCCACCCATTCCCTCCAGGATGAGGATGTCCCTGCAGGAGTTTCCCTGAGCAAGAAGCACTTCCAGGAGCTTCTCTAGGGTCAACCTAAAGCCTTGCTTGCTCCTGGAGAAGCCTAGGGAAACAGGGGCCAGCAGCACGAGATGGGGTCTGTCCCCCACAACAGGAGAAGCATTTCCTCCCTGAACGTCCCCTCTCCATGCTTCACCCACTGTTCCCCTCTGACCTAACAAAGCTGTTGGCTTTTAAATGTAGCTAAGTTAAGAGAATGATGGCTTATCTGCCAAGCCAACAGACAGCCCTCCGTGCCGGCTCTCGCCAGGAGCACAGCACCAGATAATTTAATATTATAATAGGATTCAAACAGTGCTTTAACTAACAGGGTAACAACTCTATTAAGGAAAGGAAAATGAGGTGCTGGGAAAACAGAAGATGCATCAGCTTTAGACTTCGATGGAGGGGTTCACATCACCCCAACATTCGCTTTGTTTACCAGCACTGGCAATTTATTGCATGGAGAGAAATTGTGTTTGTAGGGTTAGCCACAGGCTGTATGTGAAGGTGGTGGTGAGGGAAGGAGCACAGCCACCCAACCACCAAGGACTGATACCTAGCATGGATCAATCCTTTATGGACTATGAAGATGTCCCAACTCCAGCTGGTTGGATCCACAGCTGGTGTAACCCATGCAAAGCCTGCTCGCTGCACGACTGACCTGTGCTGTCATCTTCTTTGGCATGACCTCGAGTTTGGAAGCAGGGAGGTCATGGTCTGGCCCATTGAAGCCAAACTTGGATAATAAAGGCAATATCAACAGGGTTTGGGTATGGCTCTGTCGAGTCGGTTGGTACATCACATCTAAACCCCAAAATAGCTGCTTAATCTGACTCCAAAGAAACCCACAGGCTGATGGTGTCCTTCTTTTTCTGTTACTCACCCTTTGGGTTCATAAGTCTGCACCCACAATATGGGAAGGCTCCAGCCTCTGTCAATCCCCTCCGGGTGCCCTCCAGAGCCCCTGGTCCCAGTGTTATTCCCTCTGGGTGCTCTCGGCTCTCCTGGGCAGCAGCATGGGGCCGGCCAAGGCACGACTTCTTGTTTTAACGTTAAAAAAGTATGATGCTTTTCAACCTTGAAATGAAAACAAAATTAATTAATCTGGTCTGAAGCGAGTGTTCCTTGAGGACTTCCCTTTGCAGGTAGTTTGAAATCCGTGAAAGGAGAGAGGGAACAAGATGGACATTTCTAATTAAGTGTTGCACATCTGGAACTCTCAGACTTCCTTCTCCCCTCTGGGTTTAGCAAACTTCTGCATCTTGCAGAGCCCTTTATTACGCTTGCTGTTCTATAAGCTTTTCAAAATGGTAGTCCCAAAGCCAATCCAAATCCCACAGCTTCAGTTCTTGTGTAGCCAAATGTTTCTCATGTATAAGCCTGGATTTACTCCTAGAGAGCTGTTTCTTGCTGTGTCTTTGTGCAGCATCCACTTGGGCCTCTCACCCCCTCGTCTCCTCTGAGCACCCCTCTGCTCTGTTGCAGACCTCTTGCATAATCCAAGCATTTGTTGACTGTAAAACAGAGATTGCAATGCCACCTTGCCTAAGCAGAACAGTGCTTTGTTAATTTTATCTCCTGGTTTGCTGAAGTCGAGCTCTTCAGTGGACTGGTTTAGATGTATTTCCTATTTTATAAAAAAGCGAAAACATTCTGAAATGATTAAAATGCTCTAAAATGAAAAAGCAGCTTTTTTCTGCTTAAAATGAGCCTTTTACTTCAAATTATAAAGTTAGGTGAAAGGATGAAAACAGAAACCAAAGGATTCCAAGTGGTACTTGCAAAAGTTTTCATCCAGGTTTCCGGCCACAGGATTCTTGCAATGAGGAAGGGGCTGCCGTGACTTCTGGGTTTTTATCCTGATTTTAGACAGGGCACTGTCATAACCCTCAGAAAGAAAGGAAAAAAGAGAGAGACTTTCTCATCTTAATCCCAACCACGTTTCAAGGCCTTAGACTGTAAACACATGAAGATACAGATCTTTATCCTGACTTTGTCCCTGCTGCAGCTGCATGGGCCAAGCCTAAAGCCTTGGAGTGAGAGCAGCCAGCCAGCTGGTTTCCTTGCAGAATTTGCCTCTTTTGCCTTGGTTTTTAAGATGAGAAAGAGGAAACAAGCTCCCCAGCTGCTCAGAAAGCCCTGGCAGTGGTTTGATGGCAGGGCTGGGTGGGTTGCTGTGCACAGACTCCATGCTGCTGGCTGCCCTGGGAGCCTTGCCCACACTCTGCTCGTGCACCGGGGTATTTATAGCTACCAACGCCAGGAATTCAGCTGGGACGTCGCTGGAAATGATAACAAGTTTCTCTTTAGGAGGAATGTTCCACCCCAACCAGAGGAGAGAAGAACAATAAAAGATGATTGATTTCCTCGCAGCCGCCCTGGAGCAGGGTGCTGTACCCATGCCAGGCGGGCTGCCAGCAGCCTGGCACAGCTCTGCCCTGCACAGCCACCCTGCCCAGATGGCCCAGGATGGCAGCCGGGCATCTCACATTGCCTTCGCCTGAGATGAGCACGAAGAGGAGGAGGAGAGAGAAGGAGGGCTTATAAGGCTGTTTCCCAGGGCCTTCAGGCACTTTCTATTTACATTCTTTGGAGTAAATTACCAAGCCTTAGAAATTTACAGGGAAATCGCTTTGATTCTTAAACTATATGAATGAAGCTGCAGATGGAGAGAGTAATGGCTTAAATTTATTAGCCTGCATAAAATCGTTGATGCTAATTTTCAGCTGTACACTAAGCAAGCAGTCGATGGGATTAAACTGGATCCCTTATTTAAACAAACTCACAAAATGTAATTTACATCTAGTTATTGTTTCCAGCTCATCCCAGACCCCTTCCCAAAGCTCCCTCTAATGTTGCCAGGTCTGTACTGCACCCATCCCTTCCGCTCTCCAGCACCCCTGGCAGCCAGCGATGCGATCATCACAGGACCTTGCTAGAGATAGAAATATATTTAGACAGAGCAGCACCCTCTGAGCCTTCTTCCCCCAAATGAACTGGCCTACGCTTCTTCCACTAGAGATGCCAGATTTTCCACTAGAGATGCTGCTTAGAGATGCCTTGCTCCACCACCCAACCCGGCATCCTTTGCATCTTGATGTGTGCTGTCCTCTTCCCTGGGAAGTCGAAAGTTCAGCAGCTGCCCCTGGGCCAGCAGAGAAAAGCAGGCAATAAAAGAACAGGCAACACACACTGTGTTTCTTCCACATGCAAAACTCTGCAGGTTTAGCAAAGACTCAATAGGTGCAGAGTGTCTGACCTCAGTGGGGTCCAAAGGGGCTGTCAGGATGAGAACTAATTGGATGGAAAGAATCTGGCCATCCTCAGCCCTGACCAGTCACATGAACTCATCCCATCAGCAAATCTGTGCTCCCGCCAGGAAACAACTCGTGGCACAGGACAGGGAATGGGGCGAGAAAGATCATCCAGGCTTCTGACAGCCACATGCAGAATCCTTATTCCCTGCCCTCTGGTGCCTCCCTATGAGAGGAGTCTGTGTTACAGAAGGTCTGGGTGTTGCTGGAGGGTGGGAAGGCTGCAGAGGAGTAACAGGGCTGGCAGAGCTTGTGGAAACACTGGGATCCCATGGCAGCTGCTAATCCTGGCTGTTAGGGCCCTGCCAGCCCCGTGTGCTGCAATCCCATGTCTGCCCACAGCAACAAGGGGTATGAAGGTCAGGCACAGGAGCCATCCAGAAATGGCACCTGGGTGCAAAGGGGGAGATAGGGCAGTGTAGCTGGAGAGGGCAAGGCTGAAAAAGCAGAAAGAGCCCTCTGTGCAGCATGATTTACTCTGAAGAAAAATGACTGTGATAGCACTAAGCCAAGGAAAGAGAGAAGTGACCAAATCAGTGATGCTCACACCCTCAGGATAGGGCTTCCCACTCTCATGATCAGGCCAGGGCTATCCTTGGACTCCTGGAAGCTTTTTCCCTCGTGCTGGGGCATACAGTTATTAAGCTGCCTCTGTGAGCTGAACTGTTTGGAATAAACATGGCTCCCCTGTGTCCCTGCAGCAACAGACATATGAAAGCAGGAGCAGAAGTTTGTGCTGCAGCCCATTCCCCTTCTTCTGAGCCTTGCAAGGACAGGAAGGAGACAAGGATGTGCAGAGGGCATCTGCAATCTTCTCCATCAAATGGATGCATCTGTTTGAACCGCATCTGCTTGCCCCTGTGTATCTTCTGCACCTCCTGCACCTGCAGGGATCCTGCTGGGAACATCACTGCTTGGGGCACAAAGAAGAGTCTGGAGGGACCAATTCTGCCCTCCCTGGGGGAGAAGGACGTGGAGGCAAGGCCTGAAAGGCAGGGTGAAGGCATAGGAGTTGCTGCTCCTCCAGCTCCAGCAGGGATCATCTTCTGGGCTTGGGTGGACAGGAGACCAAGGACAGAGATGGAAAGCCACTTCATCTCCCCTCCCACCACACCACTGAGGGCTGATCAGCCCCGGGTCACCTTACAAGCCACTTAATCCTTTCCGTCATGCCTCTCAAGAAAGGGGATGTGCAGGCCAAGGTTTAGCTGCCACCAGCTGCCCCCAAAGTCATGTGTTGAGCATCTGCATACAACTTTGTACAGGGGGACTTGACTGACACCTCGCCAGGCCCCCACACCTGGGAGTCACCCAGCCCACAGCCCCGGCTGGCCCTTTGATCTCAGCAGGCCAGAAGCTGGTTCCCCTCCGCTCCAGCTTTGGAGAGGATCATTCCGATTTTGTCTGGGCATCTCACATCCTGGCAGGTGTCAGTCTTGGCTTCCAAGATGCCTTGGAGGGGGAGGTGGGAAAAGATTGTAAAAATAAATAAAGTGTTGAAAGCCCACATCTGTGCCCACCCTTCCTCTCAGTCTGCGTGCCGGGGCCTTGTTTGATCTCTGGAAGGCCCCTCTCCTCTCTAACAGTGCCACCAGCCTCCCTTAGAGCAGCTACTCACCTACTCCTGCAGGAAATGTCATCCTCAGTGGTTTTGGAACCCCCTGGAAGTGGAGATGTGGGTAGCTGGGTGACCTGGAGACAGCCTGTGCCTGGCTCAGCGCTGGACAAAGCAGCCCATCACCTGTGCTGGGGAAGGAGCCAGAGAGACCATGGGACAGACGGGGCTGGAGGACAGAGCAAGTTCCCTTGCAAAGCCAGGCTCTGTCTGTCTCTTCAGGCTTAAATACCAGCACAAAATCCTCTGTTGCCGACAGTTCCAATGTAATTCAGATGGGCCAAAGCACTGCTTTGCTTTGGACCTCTCTTCCAGGATGCTTGGTCTTCTCTCTAGGAGGTACCTTGACCTGATTGAGATGGGATGTGCGAGATCTTACTGTAAACTGCTTTAAGGACAAAGGTATGAACAAAGACATGGACAAATATGGCTGCAACACAGGTCACTTTCCCCCCACCCTGATGTCCCATGCATTTTTCACTTCCCTTTTGAACCCCTTTAACCACCCAGCATCCACATACCCCAAAGCAAGGAGTCCCACAGGTTGGTTGTGCACAGCACAAAGAATTTCTCTTCCCATTTGTTCTCCTGCTGCTTCCACTTGGCAGCCCTGGTTGTTGTATTGAAAGAAAGAGCAAATAATCATTCCTTATTTACCAGTTCAATAACACTCACCTTTGTCACCCAGCCTGCTTCTAGCCTTTCACTGGCTGAAGCATCTCATCTCATGATGTCACGTTGTCTCTTTGACCATCCTCATAGCCCTTCCCTGTTTCTCATCAAGCATTTCAGATCCCCTTGGAGAGGGGAGACCAGAACTGCACTCTGGGGCTGAATATTCTGCTCTGCTCACAGCAGGTGGGACATCCAGAGGGCTGAGTGCCACTCTTGGCATCACACTGCAACAGAGATAAATGCTTTGAAAATCTGACCTTGGAAGGAAAATTGAAGGAATTGCATTTATTTTGCCCAAAAAAGAAAAGACCAGAAGGCAGCAAGCAAAGATATTTCAGTATATAAGATTTTTACACATGGACACAGATGGCTTGCTTTCTGTATTCAGTGTAGGGACAGGACAAGGAGAGCAAGGCTTCATTTGCGGCGGAGACTGTTTAAGTTGGATGTTAGGAAACTCCTTCAGCTCTAAGCACGCACAAATGCAGGAGGAAGCTGTCAGGAAGGGATGGAGTCTCTTTCACTGGCAGTATTTACAAGCAGGTTGGGCACCCATCTGTTGGGAGGGTTTGGGGGAAGCTGTCTTGCAAGGCTACCTATCAGGGTCCCTCCAGCCTCACATTTCTCCCTCCACATTCCCTCTGTCGAACCATTCGGCTCGCACAGACCGTGCCATCCGGGGGCTGGGGACACGCTGCCAAAGGGCCTGAGGGAACGAACAGCACTAAGAGGAAATCTGTGCAAATCTATTATCTGTAGTCTCTGCCGAAGGCAGGGAGGGTCTCGGTATCAGGCGCATCCCCAGTGGGAACTGCCTTCTCACCTCCCTCTGCTCCCCCAAAATGTCACTGCTCTAATTACAGAGGAAATCGCAAAGGAAAACGCGCCAGGGGCAACGTGAATTTTGTTCACTTGCAGCCCTACTGGCTATTCTCTCACACTTTTTTTTAAATGAGACTTCCTGGGAGCCCACAGACTGAAAGCCACTGCTGACATTTTGTGGGCTTATGGGCTTTCCAGCACCACAGCATCTGGGGCTGAGCTGAGGGACCCAACCTCCTCACCTGTACCACTGCTGCTTGGGCAGCCACTCCTCAGCTGCCCAGAGATGATGGACAGTCAACGAACCTTTGCCATCCAATGGACTTCACTGAGGACATCATTTCCAGTAGTGACATATTTTTAAGTTTACACCAAAGGAGGCTGCTCGAGGTTGCTTCTTTCTCTGCGAGAGCATGGTGAGTTCCCTACTCACGTGCTGGTGAAGGGCAGGTGTTAACTGCAGAAGATCATTCAGGCTGCAGGACCAAGCCAGGGATGATGCTTGGCTCCATCAAGGTCTGCTGGTGCCCCTCTCCAGATTTGTCAGCATGGCCACTGCTGCTCCATCACTGCAGAGTGTTCTCCCTTCCTTCTCTCCTAGTGTATGCAAGGCATGGCCACAAAGCAACCCATCTTTTTGCACTCGTAAACGCATTTTACAGAGTTGTAAATGTTCTTATTGATTCTTCAGCCTTATTATCCTCACTGCTCAGCCAAGAATTAACTTCCATTTGAGGATAAATTATTAATCAGCCTTCCCTGGGTCTATTTCATAATCATTTCCACCATCCTGGCTGTCACATAAGAAGGATTTGCATATTTATTCAGCCACTTTTCCCCAGAACAGTACGTGGGAGCCCATGTTTACCTGCAGTCTCGTAAATCACATTCCCTACCTTATAAAAGCATTGCTTTTGGAGAGAGCAGGCCCAGCACAGCACAGTCCAAGTCCTTCTGACTCATTTACTTTGTGGCATATTTTTGCAGGCTAATACTTCTTTTTTTTCACTTCTCTGCTTTTTCATTGCTTATTTATGATACCCTGTAGGGTAAAACTGTGTGGTTTGTTCAACAACCCATAACAAAAATACACAAGCTTCCAGCCTTGTACCGACTGTCTGGGTCCTCAGCCCAGCTTGCAAAGGAGAACATGTTGAGCTGGCATTTTGGCTTTTGGCACTGTTTTCCCCAGATGGTCAGAGATGAGCAGCCCATGTGCCCTACTCAAGGCATGGCTGTGTTTCTGTGACATAGAGGTGTCAATGTGAAGCGTTTTGGGAATGGTGGGGAGGAAAGGGGGTGGAAGCATGGTGAAGCTGATGGCGCCTGTCTAGAAAGGGCCAAAGTCTGCAGTCACAGTAAGGCCCCCCATACAACGGGAGTTGAGCAACGTGAAGGACTGGTGTCATAAACAACACGCAGGAGGCCACACTCTAGGAGCAAAACCCTGAGTGCACAGCTGGGCAGGCAGTGAGCTGGCAGGTTTGCCCAGCACTGCCCTTCTCCTCATGCCATTATGCTCCATTACAGCTCCCAACCGGACTTCAGTGCGACAAGCAAGCGCACAGGCTGATTCCTTCCAGCAGATGGTAGCAGGATTATATGAGGGGAGGGGTGTCTACTTTGGGACCCTCGACTGGACACCACATCACCACCTCACAGCAAAGCCAGCACCAAGGGAGAATGGCTGCCAAGTGAGCAGCACACAGAGCTGAGGCACCCTGGGGCACCACAGCCCTGCTTTCGTGCCCAGGCCACATGCTTAACAAAGGACTCATCACTCCTGCAGGGAACTGGGATATGAAACGGCTGGAGGTTGTGCTTGGCAGTTGCCGGTTGGGGAGTGTTGGCCAAGATGGCGGCTGTCACACAGGCCATATCATCAGGCAAGATGGCAGCCAAGGCGCAGGTCAAGATGGCTGCCACAGCACTTGGCAGGAATTGATTTACAGCTCTGCTTAAGGTCAGCCCTGTTGTCCTTAAGTTGTGTTTGAAGCGCAGCTCTTGCCCCTCAGACCCCGTGCCCTGTTCTCTCTCACCTCAGGAGTCAGAGCCACAGGCCTTGTCCCTCCCCACAGCTCCAGCTCCTCCTGCCATGTCCCTCCTTTGTTCTTCCACCTCCCCTGTGCACACCCCCAGCTCTTCAGACCCTTGGCACCAGGACACTNGTTGCAGTGAAAGCTGGAAAATACGATGTGAGTACAACGGGAAGAGACTGATCAATAGAAATCAAAAGCAGCCATTAAACAAGCGGCTGAACAGCAGGACCCGGGTGGCTGAGCTGAGCAGAGATTCGTTTCACAAGCAGAGACAAAAGCAATCCTTCTTCGAGCTACACAAGATGAGAGCGAAGCAGGCAGATCCACCAGAAGAGTGGATGGGAGGACGGACAGGGAGATATCAGTGCTAGAGGAGACAGTTGTGAGATGAGCAAAGAATGAAGACCAGCAAAATCCTGCTGGGTACGTTAACAAGCACCATTGGACTGGATGCAATTGCCCTGTAAGCCTCTTAACACCCAGGTGAGCATGCCATGGCACCCACAACCCCATCACATCATGGTGGGGCAAATGTGAGAGAAGTACAGCAAGGATGGTGGATCAACAGCAAAGCATCACCTACATCTGCTTTGCTGGGAATATGCTCTTACATATACGTAGATATGTATACATATATAGCTGTGCGTATAAATATATTGTACCTGTAGAAGTCCAAAACTCTTATGACTATGCCACTTCTCCATCTGACTTCACCACTGTCCTCTCTGGAGCTGGGGGCTCTGCTCCACGTTGTTTCCTGCTCCCTCCTTGTGCTGCTGCTTCCTGTCTCATGCTTCCCAGCCTCATTCTGGTGCCACTTCTTTCCAAGCTCCCAGCCTCTGCCTGGCTTGCCCTTATCTAGGCCTGGGGCAACCCCACCCCAGGCCCACTCCTTCCAGTTACAGGGGAGCACAGGTGTAAACAATCTGCCTGTGCTCACCAGGCTGACCACGACCCCTTCACGAGGTGCTCAATCATCAATTCAAGCCATGAATTGATGTTCCCCTACATAAATGTGTGTATTTACATATGTGTTTATAGATATGTACATATACAGAGGCATTGCCACCTGCCAGAGGGCTTGGTAGCAGGTCTGTCCTGCTGGTTAGCAGTAAATCTCACTCCTCCAAGCCCAACGCCTTTGCCCCAAACCCTGCTCTCTCTGATATATGGTTGCTGCTAGAGAGCAGCAGTTTTGGGGTTTAGCATGGTTTCCTAGAAAAGGGAGCTTTAGGCACCTTGTCTGCAGGTATGCCTGCCTCTCTCCTCCTTAGCGACTTTTGAAACTGTTCAACAGTTTCCAGACATTTTGACAGGATGGAGGGGGCCTCGAAGTTGCAAAGTGCTGGCAGGATTCAGGAAAGCACACACTTAGGGAAAGGAGACACCCAAAGTAGTTCCTTCACTGGGATGAGCAGCTTGCCTCCCTCCTTTGTGCTGCTCAGTGTAGCTGTTGCTCCCTGGCTGCTGTGCTGCAGTTAGGCCCTGCTTTATCTGAGGCAGGATGCAGTGCAACGAAGCTGTGGCTGCAGCATGTCCAGCAGTGAAGCAGAGAGATATTTGCTCCAACAGCTGCTGTGCCCAGGCTCCTGGGGAGTTTGTGTGCTGGTCTGCAAAGCCATGTCTCTGCACCCTGGTTTTAGCAGCTTCCCACCCCCAGAAGGCCCAGCTCCCATTACTGTGCCTGCTTTCTGAGACCCCGGTTGGGTCCAGATGATGGGGTTTCTCTTCTCATGAAGGTGTGGGGTTTGCAGGCATTGGGTGCTGGAGGATGGGGAGGTTGGGCACAGCGAGGGCTTTTTGCAGAGGGAACCACGACATGAGTTGTGTGTGACATTTGACAGGTCTACAACACATGCTACACCCCACTGCAGGCTCAGGCTCTCCTCCGAATTGGCTTCCAGCCTGCCTCAACATGATGCTAAACCCTCACTCGGGAGCGGAAAGGCAAAGAAGCAGCAGATGGAACCAATCAATTTGCCACCCGAAAACCGATCAATTTGTGGGCACTCCTCCCCACCCAAATGCAGGGTGGGAACAGGCCCGCGCTGCTGTGTGCACACAGGGAAGATCAGTGGGCAGCCCACAATAAACCCTGAATGTATTTCCAGCCATAAAATGCTTGACGTGCCTTCAGAGAGGCTGTTGAAATCCCTGATTTGCAGCTGGCACTCATTTTCCATCACAGGTAGTAAAAAGACTCAGCTCAGATATTTCCTCGCTGGGGTCCATCGCCATCCCCCAGCCCCACGGCAGTGTCTCCAGGACTCGCACACCTCCTCCCGCTTCCTTCTCAGGGCTCTCCTTTCCCTTCAAACGTGGATCCGGACCCGGTGCAGATGACGGGACCTCAAGATAACGAGCAGAAGTGGCAATTTCAGGAAGTGGTCGGGCCTTGTAAATCCTCGCGGGGGCTTCCTCTGTCAGAGGAGCCATCCGGGGAGCGGGACATGTGCGGGCTGAAGTCACGCCTGTTAGGGAGGTATTTGTTCTCCTGGCCCCCGTGGCCAAGCCGGGTTGCCGTAACATCCCTCGAGCCGGGATCTGGTTGCAGCCATAAAGTTGGGTGGGTCAGGTTCCTAGCTGGGCAGGAAGGAGTCATTGATCAATGCCATCAGTCCTTCCCACCTTCCTCCCACCCCGGGGTGGATGTAACGGATACCCAGAGAAGTGGGAAGGAGAGCTCCAAGGATGCTCTGGTGGGGAGCAGAGGGCAGCACAGCCAGGGCAAGGACACAGGGGAGGTTAAACACAAACTGAGCAAAACACAGGACCTTTTCAATATCTCCAGATCGGGGCTGCAGGTGGATGTGGTTCAGTCTGTGGCTGTGCAAATGCATCTGTAAATACATGAGGGAACAGGGGGAGGAAGGTGTTAGTGTTTCTCCATCCGTTTGCTCAGAAGACATCCCAAAGCCCTGATCCCTCTCTCACACACCCCCCTGGGTGCCCATCCATGCCTTGTACGTGGTTGCTGGATGCTGATGGGAGCGCCCAGCCATGCCCTGTCTGCTGAATGCATGCACCCAGATGCACCAGCATCACGTCTGAGGACATTGCTACTGCAGGTTGAGCCAGGAGAAATTCAGAGACAGTTCTTTGTCTTCTGGGGCTGGAGAGACAAGAGGGGATCCAGATCCAGAGCAGAGGTCTCATCACAGTAAGGTAACATGAGGGAGAACTAACTGCTGTTGAGATGATGAGTGGACTACTGCTGTGCTCCCACTGGGGAAAGCTTTGGCGTGTGGCCTGGGATGCAGCACACCAGCCAGCTGCTCACGCTTCATCGGTTTTGGTCCTGACCAGATATTACAACTATAATGAGATTGATATTAGTAATACAGCTAACAATGGCGGTGATGCTAATAAAACAATATTGTACTCCTCCATCCAAGGAGCTCGACGCTTTTAAAGGAGTTTAAGTCTCATGGCATCCATCCCACTTCAGGAAAGCTCATTTAGACAGAGGCAAAGACTACTTGCCACCTTTGCAGAGTGCAGCCCCCTCCAAGGTGGAACACAGCAGCTATTTGTGAGCACGCAATAACAATCCACAGGACTCTGGGCTAAGCAATGAAAGCAAATACTGCATTCAGGGCAATTACAGGGGTTATAGGGAAGATAATGTACCAGGGCACTCTGCTCACCAGGCTTTTAGAAGATGTGTCAGGGGACTTTTTGTGGAGTTCAGATCCTATTGTGCTCCATCACCAAGGCCCCTGGCTCTGGCAGCAGCGTGGTCCCTCAGCCCACCCTGAGACCCATCCCCGTGACTACAGAGCCTGCTGCCACCTCTCCTTCTGTGGCCTTGTGAAAGTCACACTCACCACCAGCCCAGCCTGAACATCCACAGTGGAAGCTGCTCCAGGACTCAGAGCCATGAGGTTGCACAGGAACAGCCGAAGCATTTCTGCCCATCAGCTCCTGCGGGCTCTGCGGAACGCAGCACTAGTTAGCAGCACTGGTGTGAGTGGGTCCGAGAGGTCATGCTGAAAAATGGCACTTTGTCAAAAACGTCATTTCAGCGGCATTTCGTTGCCTTTTTCTTTAAATGAAAAATACCAGTAGGAAATGAAGCCGATGTGTTGTTTCACTGTGATTTGAATTTTTTTTGCCTGCTGATTTTTTAAAACAGCTCTTCAGCTTGCCTAGGCTCCTCACCCTCCTTCAGTACATCATTTACAGCTCAAAACCATCACTCTTCAGAGAACGCAGCTTTTGTGTCACATCACAGGACCTTAGTGTTTCCTTTACTCTAAAAAGATGCACAAAGGCAAAATGAAAATGTAATGGCTTTCAGCATCATGGGAAGAGGAGGGATGAGGAGTGGGGGAGCCTGTCCTAGCCCACCCTCCCCCATCTCTGCCTTCCCCCTGCCTGGGGAAGAGCAGGAACTCACCTAGGGCCCTGGAGACAGACTTGCAGCAAGGAAGAGGCTGCTGCTGTGCACGTCAGGAGTGATTTGATCAGCAAGAGAGATGAGCACCTCTAGCACTGACATCAGGGGACAGGCAGAGGAGAGTGCGAAACGGCTCACGCTGGGCAGCAGGGCTGCAGTGTACAGCAGGGCGAGAGACCTCAGGTCGGGGGAGCACCCACGGCCCCAACACAGCTCTGTGCTGGGGACAGTGGAGCTTGGAGGTGTCTCGCTGGCTGGCAGGACCATCTGGTGCTGTGCTGAGTGTCTTCTCCAACAAAACCTGCTTCTATCTGGGATAACTGTTTAAAAGCTGTTAGCACAAAGCTGTGTCGCTGCACGTCCTGTGCTGGCTGGGAGTAAAACCACCTGGGTGGGAGCAAGAGTGTTTTGCTCTTACACCTAAATATTTGCCCACACGTGCAAACACCCCACATGTTATATTATATATTATCTATGAGAAGATGGATTAATTCAGCCTAAACCCTTCCAGGCAGACTCTACCATAGCTTGCCTTGCTCTGGCATACAGTCCATCACCACACACATCTGCTGAGCCTCTGTGTTGGCCACCCCACAGCCTTCCTCTGTGCTCACCAAGGAGCAGTGGGAATGGGCTGCATAACCCTGACACCCCAGAAAAACCCGTCCCAGGCTTGCCAAGCTGAAAGCCTTTCCAATTTTTTAAAATGTCTTTTCAATGTGAATTCAGTGCTGGTGAAAAGCACTGGACTGTCAGCCCTGGACGACGACATACCTTATTTATCCATGACGTTTTAAAGGTTCTACCATAATAACAATAAAGTCCTGTTATTTGCATGACCACGTATCCAGTGAGTGAGTTCCCACGCAGGTTCCCAAGCAGAGGCCAGTTGCGATGCACAGTGCAGGCGCATACATGCACACTTGTGCTCCAAACCACGCAGTGCTCTGTCTCATCCTGCACACCCAATTGCCAAGGCCACCAGCCCTCAAGGTCCTTCCCCGACCTCTCTGGCTCAGCAGCTTCTGAGGGCCAGCATACCAGCTGCAAATTGCTTTCAAGGGCTGGACTCCCACCAAGCACAGCCCAGAGCCTGGCATTGCAGCATGTCCTACAGGACGGTGGGTATATTTTTGCCTCCCATATATACAGCCACTTCAAGGGCTAATCCTCTTCAAGGATGCTCATGGGGAATGGGCCTTTGGGTAATATTCCCTCCTTGGGAGCTGTTTCCCTTCTTTAAGATCTGGACGCTCTCCAGAGCCCTTTCAATACATCTCACCCTCCTCTGCCCTCTCATCATCACAGCATTTTTGCCATCTGTTTGTATTTATTGCCTTTGGGAATAACTCCCTTTTATATTTTTAGCTTCCAGGGCCAAAATGCAGTCAGGCGGCTGTGGGTGGGGGTTAGCTTCTTTAACCTCTACCACAAAAAAAAAATACCCAAAGCATGGAAAACAAAAAAAAACAACACAACAGCAACCCCAAAACAAACAGACTGACAGCAGAAATTCTGCAGAGGTGGTGTGGTGCTAACACCATGCCCACAGCCAAACCCCCCCATGAAAACCCCACTCTGCCCCTCTGCGTGTGATTCTCAGCCCCGCAGTCTGCTGGTGTCTCCTTGCCTCTATTTATACTAAAGCCCTTGCAGAATAAAACATCCATGTAAAATCCAATTTCCTCTGAATCTCTCTCAGAGACGAGGCCCCGAGATTGAGTAGATAACCTCTGCAGTAATTGCCTGAACCACTCCTGTTTGCTGGAAAGGTGAGATCCATTTTTCAATTATCTATCTGCAGTGACAGCAGCGAGCAACGGAGCTAAGAGGAAGGAGAGAGAGAGAGAGAGAGAGGGAGAGGAAATCCAGCCAACAAGAGCCGTCTGTGTCAATCCTGGCAAACGGGAGGTACGATAGATGTGGTCACAGTTCCTGCCATCAATATCCTCTAATATAAATGTCAGCGATGCCATTTTACCCACAGTTATTTCCCACAATGCTGATTACATTATCGTATAATAGAGGGGCGCCAGCCGCACCGCTTTCTCTCCTAACCCTCCTTGCGGTAATGTGTCAATAGCCTGCCTCCATGAAACAAGTCAATTTTCTGCAGGCTTGGCAGCGGAATAAATCTGCCGACTATCTAGAGAGCTGGAGATATTTATACACACCGCGTCCTCTCTCTCTCTCTCTCTCTTTCGCCCTCCCCCCTCCTGCCTCCCCTCCCTGTGTGTGCAAGCATAGATGTGTGTCCTCAGCAGAATTGAGTGATTTTCAGCCCAGACTCAATAAGAAGAGAATTTAGGGCAGTCCTACAGCTTGGCTTCCAGTAACAGCCCTACACGTTTATTTTCTTTAGCTTAACAGGAAAGAGAGAATTATGTTTAGATTTATATGACAAGGGCAGTTCTACCAAAACGCCTGCGATAAGCACCGTGGAAGGGGGAGGAAGGTGCGTGCGTGGCAAAAACCGAGCGGGCAGGTGGCAGAGAGGGATTGCAACACCTTGCAGGTCACAGCAGGGCCGTCCTCCGGGAGCTGGGAAAGCAGCTCTTATTTTAACCAACAGCTCTGTTTTTAGTGTATGTCCAAACCACACGGCAGCGGGAGGAGGAGGGAGGCGGCGGGCTCCTCCATCCCTGCTGATGGATGAGGGTGGAGGTGCTGGCTCCGCTCCCTTGACTCTTGCAGGCAGGGAGCTCAATGGGGATAATGTGCTCTGCACACCTTGGGGAGCTCATTCTCCTGGGGGTGTCCCCAGGGCCTTCCAGGAATTCCAGTACCAGGCCGTGCTGGTCCTAGGCCTCACCAAGACCAGGCCGCGCCAGTACGAGGCTGCTCCACACTCCCCAAGCACAGCCTAGGGAGGCACATTTATCTCACACTCACATGAGCAGGCATTTGTCATCTTACTGGGACATGGTGGCACCTCACAAGCACTTTGGAGAGCCTCTGCTGTATCTGGGAGCTGCCAGAGAGAGACGGACCCTCAGCAAGCGGTCCCTGATCCCCAACGGCCTGGGTCAAGGGAACTGGAAGGGTTTCTCCTTCCTCTCAGCTCTGCAGGCTTTATGTTTAACCCCCAGCACTGACATTTTCCACCACAGAAAATATTGTCAACTGTTTTTTGCCATGAAGGGAATAAAGGCCTGAAAAGACCAACAGCAAACAGGAGTTTGCCTTCAGATTCCTGGGCTTTGTTTTGGTTTGTTTTTAATAAAAATCAGCAAACATTCCATCTGTTTTCGCATTTTCATCAAAATTTTGTGCAAGAGGCAAATAATACTTGGATTGTTGCTTTTGGCTGGATTGTTCCACCCTCCTGCTCCAGAGCAGAGCCAGTTCTGGGCAGGGAGCTGTGTGTCCTCCAGCAGCGAGTCCACCTCCTCCTGCAAAGCGATGGGGAAGGCTCCATCCTGGAGGATGCAAAAATGAACAGTTTGCAGTGAAAAGCTGCCCTGCAGGCTCCCTGCAGTCACTCCTGGCAGCTTTAAGGAATGAGATCCACGAGATAACGGAGACCTGCTTCCACGGCAGGAAGACCCATGAGTCCTGCTTCAATCCTTGGCCCTGAGCAGAGCTCAGCCTGTGTACCCTCAGCTGCAGCGAGCATTATGCACGCCCCTGCCCAGCTCTGCTGTGGCTTTGAGAAAGGTCACTTCTCAGCCACACCAACACCACAAAGTTCATTTCAGACACAGGTCCCCTCTGAGCAAGAGCCATTTGAGCAGGCATGGAGCATCCTCAGCACAGCAGAGTGTCTTGGCACAGAGGCAAAGCCAGGCAGAGGGCACATCACAGGATTCTCCCAGGCTTGAGCTTTGTGGCTCCTCTCCATAGAGGGAAGACACCCAGCTCCCCACCCACTGCTCTGCCCTCTACACACACCTTTACAGCTATCCCTCAGCCTTTTTTTTTTTTTTTTGCCCTGGCAGCTGTGTCAGAGATTGACAGGAGCTTTACAAAATTGGGAGGGAAGTGAGGCTCTGTGTCTTGCTGAAAGCTTTATGTAGAAATCAATGAAGCCCACAGCTCCGCCACACAAACTCCAGCCCTCCCACCCTTCTCAGCCCTGTCTGCACATCATCAGCACCTGTCAGCAAGAGAGGGCTGTGCTGGAGGTACCTAGGAAAGAACAAGGACCATGGAGTCACACCCCCAGGAACCTTCCATTCTAATTCCTTCCATGCTATTTAGAAAAGACGCTTTGTCTTGGAGAAGGTTTGTGTTGGGTCTGTGCTGGGAAAGGCCCAGCTCACATGTGGAAGGGAGAGATCTGCAAAGGGAAAGAATGAAAGTCTAAGGAACTTGAGGCTGCCTGGTCCAAGAGCCATTAGAAGCCTTCCTCTTGACACTATCAACCTTCAGATGAGTCTAAAGTTTGAAGGCATGCCCTGGATCACAGCCTTCCTAGAGTCAGAGAGATTGGGTCTCTTTCATTGCCAAGCCCAGAGTCAAGCTGCAAAGAAGAAACGACATTAAGAAACCTTTCTGCAGGGTGAGGAAGCGGGGACTGACTCCAGAGCTCAGGCTCAGATCTTTGTCTGCATATGTGGTATGTCATTAAGGGAGAAAAGCTGGCAGCAAGCTTCAGTCGCTTACTACTGCACTGGCAGGAAAGACAAATGCAGAGCACAAGATAAATGAGGCACTTCCAAGAGCGAGAAAGTCAATGCTATAGAGACCTTCAAACTGGAGGCTGGGGAGCAGCTCACAGTTCAGCTCACTGGTGCAGACGGGAAGACATCTCTGTGTGCTGCAAGCCTGTGAACCCTTCTGACTGCTACATCCCGGTGGGATACAGGGCAAGCTTGGGCTCCTGACAGCAACCAGAACCTTGCTGAGCATCGTAATGTACCAGTAAAGGGATTGGGTCCGGGTGCAGGACAGCCTCCAGTGAGGCAAAGAGCAAGAGGGAAAAGAGAATGGCCCCCCAGTCCTGTTAAAAAAAAAAAAGAAAAAAGAAAGAAAGAAAGGGCTGCTTCTCAGGATGCACACGGTCACCCAAAACTGGCTGCTACGTATCCAACACAGTTGGTATCATTGTCCTTTTGTCGCTGTGCTGCATGGAGGGGATGCGCATTCTGCATGGCCCTGCAGGAGCCACCAGCCATGATGGGCACCAGCCCACTGCTGCAGCACGGCTGTGAGTGAGGTGGGATTGAACATGGCTCTGAGCACACGCACATGCTCTGTCCGACAGCTGAATGAAATGCAAACTGATCCACCCGAGGAAAGAAAGGAGACCCTGCCCTGCTTTTTTCAATTATATCCAGGTCCAAGGTCAGCGACCTCTTCCCTCCTGCACTGCAGTGTCTTGTCACACAAAACCCAGAGAGAAAGGGAATGTGATAAAGATGAAAGTGATGTGGCAGGCTCGTATGTGAAAACAATCACCCTTCAATTAAGTGTGATTGATTTCCCAAATCAGAGATGCATTCAGCTTCCAACAGATAGATATCAGGGAAAGCCAGATGCTGGGGAATTCAGCACCACGTGCTTGGGCTAGGACGTCACAAGGGAACAAAATGGAGATACTGTAAAGCACCAGGTGCTCTGAGATGGGTCTGAGAGGGACACAAAGCCATGCCAGGGAAGTGTCCCTCCTCCAGCCAAAGCACAGTGGCAGAGTGGGAGGAATGAGACACAAGATGGAGAAAGAAGCTCTGTTCTTCTCACATCAGCCATGTCCCCCATCACATTTAGATGCACACAGGGCCCTTCCAGCTGTCTTACAGCCCCCTGATGCTTCATGAACCAAACCTGCCCACACCACACACCCCTGCTGCGCAAAGCACTTGGGGTGTTTGTCAGTGGGTGGGCAGTGGCTCAGAGGACACCAGAGATGCCCCCAGGTGCTCGCCCAAAGTGGAGGCGGCTCTAGTGGAAACATCTGCAGCAAGCTCTGCTCTTCACTGGAGCACTGCAGTGAGACAGAGCATCACCAGGCAGCCAGCCTGCACTCACTCCCCATCTGAACCCAGCACAAAGGGCTGGCAAAGCAATGTGCCATGCTTTTAGGGGAGACTGGGTGCTCCCACCCTGATCTCCAAAACTAGCACCTGTCGTCAGCACTGTTTTAACTGTGAAAAGGGAGCTTACCACTCTCGTGGAACTTTGCCTCCTCAGCTCTAATGTGAGCACCCATCATTGTGGCATCTGGTCACAGCATCCTCCCGAGGCCCATGTATTCCTCCTGCATTTGTCAGCAATGGAAAAACTGGCAGCCCCAGGGAGGGGCTGGGACAGAGAGAGGGGAGGGCATTGCTGCAGACCTGGCACAGTTCATGGCAGGAGAGCATCTCCCATCAGTTAGCCCATAGGGCTGTTGGGCCATTTTCCCTGCCACACTCAGCCTAATCCATCCCCCTCCTTTCCCCCTCATCCCCTTCAGGCTCTGAGAAGAAGGGATTTCAAATAAAAGGCCCACACTTGACCCCCCTCCTCCCCGCAGAGAGAGGGGAAGGCCATGAATAGAGAGACCCTCATGTTTGCAGAAGCGATTTTCCCATTAATGGCAGCATATGTTTGCATTGATTCCCACCTGCGGGGCTGCACGCGGGCGCGTGTGTGCCTGTGCGGCCGGCGGCCCCGCGTGTGGGTGTGCCAGGTGCTCGCTGTCAGGCTGCACAAAAAGAAGTGTCAGCCCTCAGCGCCGGGGGGCTGTGCGGGTGCCCCCCCCTGCACTCAGAGCATCCTGCCTCCCGTTCCCATCAGCATCCTCTTGCGTCAGCTCCCAAGCTCTCCTCCCCTTCTCCTCTCCCCAAAGCCTGCATACCCTGATTGCGGGCTGCATGCCCGCTGTCCCCAAGGCTCAGATGGTCCCTGTGGATGGAGGCTGTGCAACTTTCTTTCACTGGAGCATCCTCTGGAGGCTGCCCTCCCCGCTGCCAGAGCAACACATCTCACATGAAGCTGTGCCATACCCAAACCCAGCAGCAAGGTTGCTTGCTGAATTCACATTGCCAGCTTCCAGCTGGCTGCAGCCTGCTGCCTCCTTTTGTGCCTTCTCCCCATGCTGAGGGCTGGAACCCGATTGTGCAATCCCAACTGGAATCCCCACGCTTTCTAGGGGAGAAAGCCCTGACCCCAGCACCCATCCTTGGGCTGCATGGCACTGCCCACCCTCCTCCCAGCACCAGCAGGGACACTGAAGCTATGGCTGGGACAGGGACCTGACCTGCTGCCCAGTTTGCTCACACCCAGGGAATTCACCACTTCATGGATGCACTCAAACTTTTGTCAGTAAAACTTTCCAGAGGAAACCGGGCCTTAATCTTCTGTTCTGCTCCATTTCTCCTGCCTCTGAAATGGGAGTCACTGTGTTTCTTTCTGCCACGCTGTGCATCCATCTTGTCTGCTTAGATGCTGACCTGGCGGGTGCCCTGCAGATCTGCAGCCTCTCCAGCAGTAGGGCTTGCACCTCCCCAGGGGGCTGCAGGCACTGCTGCAATCACAGCAAACTCATGAAGAATAAGAATTAGGCGTGATCCCATGTGGGCTACAAGGACCCTTGGGGGTACAGCTGGAGCAAGGGGACAGAGCAAGCCCACAGGTGCTGCTCAGTCATTCCAATGTTAACAAAACAGGAACAATGGGAGAAGAAGCAAGAGGCATTGTGCTTTTTTAAAAAAAAAAAAAAAATTCCCCACTGCTTGCAGAAAGTTGGGCCATTCATGGAGAGGAGGGATCCCACCTAACTTCAGATAACAGAGAATCAGGTGGGGCTGGAGGCAGTGCTGGAGCTCACCCCTGCCCAAGGCCCCTCTGCAATTCCCACCACTCTCCCTCCAGGAGAACCAGGCAGTGCGGCTGAGCACAGTATGGCAGAGCCAAAGGAGGCTCAGTGCCCCTAGGGGATAGAAAACCCTTTGGATTTTAAAAAAACCACGTTTTTCCTTCAAGATCTCAAAGCAGCCAGAGCACAGGGGCAAGGGTGCCCCACGTGAGCCCTGTACAACATCCTTTAAACCCACCATCCCTAACACAGACAGGAAATTCACCTTCCCCCAGCATACTCTCACTGTGCAGACAGGGTCACATGCTCCCAGCCCACCCCTCCTGCAATAGCAGGGCTGCGGGGATGGAGACCTTCATTAATCAGTTAATTAACCCCAAACATTTTAACCCTCCAAATCCCTGCTGTGCCATAGCTCAGCAATTTTTTTCATTAGCAGATTTGTCTGTGTTTGAACTTGGTTCTCTTGGTTTTTTACCCTCTCAAGACAGAAACAAGATACAATCACATCAATAAGGGTATGTGAATGTGCGGGTATGTGTGTATGCATGTTCCACTGTCCTGTGTCAGGAGCAAGCTGTGCTCAGGACTTTCCTGCGCTCTCTCACCTCTCCTTGGATCCTCCTTCGCTGTGGATGTTGTGAGCTGAAGCCAGGCTGTACAGGCAGAGCGCAGCTCCCTTGTCCCCTCTCTGCACTGCTCAAGCCATCCCAAACGCTCAGAAACAGGAGCTGGCAGGCACAAGGAGAGAAGCCTGTTCTGCTGGCAGCCTGCACTGCTCCTTTTGCAGTAACATCTTCAGGACAGAGGCACAGTCCATGTCCCACCTCCTGCCAGGCTGTGACACCTGGACGTGTCTTGCAGACTCCAAACTCTTCCTCCACCCCATAGCTCTGCCTCCATCCCAGCACCACTCTGGGACTGCCATCTTCAGCCCCTGGTTTCTGTTTCCTTTCCTTCCTCTCCCCTCTCAGCATCCTTCTCTGAGTCCTACCCAGCACAAGTGCCCAAGCTCCAGCCAGTACCACCAGGTCCTGGGACTCCTGAGCAAAGGAAAGACGTCAAGATCCCAAATGCTGCAGCAGTGCACAGCACAGCCTCTCTGGGTTTTTAAAGTGCCACTTTGCTCCAGTAATGAGGCCCCACCTAATTGCCAAACTCCAGTTCAATTAACAGCTCCACCCAGTGAGCACCAGCACCTGCTGTTCATCAAGCAGCCTCCTCTCCTCATCCTCATCCTCCCTGCATCTCCCTAAACACCAATGTCCCAAAATTCAAATCCCAATGTCCCAAAATCCAGCCCCAGCTAAGCCTGATCCAAAAGCCTTGGCATGGCCAGGAGCTTTTGGGGAGGGGTAGCACAATCACCCACTCCACGAGAGCTCCACACCACCTTGATTCATCATTTCTATGAGTGGCTTCGGTTCTGCAACCAGCCCAGCTCGAACCCAAAGTCAGCCCCACGTGTGGCTCCTGCAGGATGTTTGCACGCAGATGTGTGCACGCAGTGTGATGGCATTGCCACCTCCCACAGCCGGGGAGAGGGAAGGTCACCTCTCCGATCCAGAGGTTAACAGGGTCACGCTTCGCTTGTGGAAAAAGCTCTTCCCTAAAATTAAGCCTCAGCCTTGCAGAAAGACAGGCCAGGCAAAGCGTTGAAAAAAGGTCAAAGATATTATCAGCTCCTAATCCAATTAGATTCTGATTATCTGTAAATTCAGCACGGCCTCGCTGCTAGAGCTACGCTTAGGAAATTGAGCATCTCCAAAACCCAGCTGGAGCCCAGGGGGCTTTGAGAGCCCAGGCAGCTTTGTGACATTGTGCCGCTGCCTGGGGAGTGCTGGCAGAGGCCACGGTGGCATCCAGAGCTTTGTCCTCGTGCTTGTCGCCCAGTGGGTGACACTACACTGCGGGTGGGGAGGCAGGCAGCTCCATCACCATCCCTTCTCTTGAATGCAAGCTTAAGAACAAAAGCAAACGAGAATTTCTGTATTCGATTAAAATCAGCGATGCGGCAGCCTGACTTGTTGGGAATTCTCCAGCAAAACATTCTTAATGGAAAATATCGTTCTGGCAAAACCAACAGTTTCCATGGGGAAATAACAGTTTTACCGTTTACTTGTTGTGTGGGGTTTTTTTTATTATTATTTTTGGTCACTCCAGCAAAAAGCAGCGCATTCTAAGAAGATTTCCTACTAGTTTTGGTCTGCAAAAAACCTTTCAGCGGGGTAGAAGTTGAGCTGGTTTTAATCTGGAGCTTGATTGCTTTATTAGGGGGATTATGTGATACGGTCCTGAGGTACCAGGGGATGGATTTGCTCCCCTGGCAGGCGGTCTGGCTTGAAGAAAAGAGTTTGTGTGTTGAGTGCTGGCTGAAGGAGCCATGCAATAACCCCCTGAGGCTTCACCCCCTGTCTCTGGACAAGGAGCTTTTTGACATTTCGTTGTGCTGATAATAGGACTGAACCACGGCCACTTTCAGGCCCCAAATGGAGCACCTTGCCATGGCGGACTTGGATTCTGTGTAGGTGTGAGCCTGGCTCCGTATTTACAGGAGGTGTCCAATTTAAATCCCTTCCCCCGTGCTTTGCAATCTCCCATGCCTGGGTGGGCAGAGCTGGACAGCTTTGCAATAACTCGCTGAGCAGCTCGATAGATTTCCAGTGTTTGGCTACAACGACACTTTGGTTGCAGCTTCTGCATTGGGAAAGCAATACTGTGTTAAAGCAAACCCACCTGCCAGCAGAGCAGCCCTGCGCAGGGGCTGCAGAGCAGAGGCAGACCAGGAGCACAGCAAGCAATGGGGTTGGGAGTCGGGTACCACTTGCTGAGCTCCAGCAGAAAGCCTTCTGTCCACGGGTTACACCTGGGAAGACAAAACTGCAGCCTTCCCTCTGTGTTTGAGCTGTGAGAGCAGCTCCTCAGCCAGGCAGTGGCACCCAGAGTCCGTGCTTTGGGTTTACATCTGCTGAGCATCTGGGCTTGAGGCTCAGCCCCGCAGCGATGGCCACCAGCACGCTCCTGCAAAGGGCATCTCTTACACTGCATTAACCCTGCACGGACACGTGCGGGCAGGATTAGGAGGCCGTAATCACATTCAGCTCAGTGGGCTTTTGAAAGAGAAATCAAATGAAGGCTGTGAACAAGGATGTCCCCGAGGGGGCTTAACGCAATTTGGCTAATCCACTTGGCGTGTAAATGGTTTGTTCAACTCCGCCGTTCCTGCTGGCCTGTACAGACAGGGCTGGGGGGTGAGCGTGGGCTGCAGACCCTCAGGTGAGCTCCACTGGGTCTGCTGGGGGGGCCCTGTCCCCTCCCATTGCCGTTGGAGCTTGGCCCTTTTTGGGGCATCTGGAGAGCAGCGTGATGCGCACAGCTGAGGGTAGGAAGCAGTTTCCCCCGTTAAGTGAAAAAGACAGAGGAGGAGATGTTGGTAAATAGGCTATTAACACCCAGTGTCACTCCATTAATTTCGTGGAATAAATCTGTCCTCTCTTCTTCTCCCACCTCCAGTGGCCTGAGCTGGAGGCTGTGTGCAGGGACACCTAACACAAAACCAGGGCTGGGCAGCCTCTGCCCCATCCTGAGAGCTCTGAGGGCACCTTTGGGCTGACACAGGGGACCTGCAGCGGCAGCTGTCCTTTCAGTTCCCAGGAAGCAGGAGCTTGCTGGTTTTTGCTCTCCTTCTCCCACTCTCAGCAAGGCAAGATGCCTCCCTACAGCCTCCTCTCCCTTCACGTCTGCTTCTCCCCAGTGAGGACAAAGCCCACAGAAGACGGGAGAGCCTCTGGCCCTGCCTCCATGCCCAAGTGTTTGCTGATACAGAGCCAAAACTGGAGGTGGAAGGGTGGAAAGGCTCTGTGGGATGAGCCATAGTGCCTTTGCCAGGGGAAGAGCTGCAGCCTCTTCCTAACCGGAGGAGCTTGCCTTGGACCCAGTGCCTGCAATGCTGAACAACCTTCTCCATCAGGACAAATTGGGGGATTTTCATCTCTTTGCGTTATCTGTACCCCAATGCAAGCAATGCTGCAAGACAAATGATGCTTCCGCAGTGCCCGCATCCCACATCCGTCTTCAGCCCATCCACTCACTGCCAGGAGCTACCAATGCTGCCAGGCGCAGTCCAGAGCAGAAGCACTGCACCAGCCCAAAGCCTAGCCCCAGCAGCTGACAGGGGACTCAGGACACCCCCAAATGTCACCTCCTCCAGCAACAGCCCCCATGCAAACCAGCCCAGGTCACCCCACCCAGGGGTGAGCAGGAAAGTGGAGGGGAGCAGGAGATGCTTTGGTTTCAGCTGTGCCCAGTCCCGTGGGAAGCTGGGGAGAAGGTGAGAGGAGCCCCTGCTCTGGCATGCATCCCTCACATCCCCCTTCCCACCGGGCAGCTGCAAAATCCACCACTTTCCCAGCACTCACCCAGGAGGGAATAACGATAATAAAAACAAAATTAGAACAAGTCCCTTCCCTAGCAAGGGGGGTGGGAAGGGAACGAGCTCTTGGGAACGGCTTGGATTTCACAGCCTCTCCTGGCAAACGTGACTTTTCAGAGAGAAAGTCGCCGCCACCGGCTTCTCCTTTGTGTCTGCAGAAGCGGGGTCCTCTCCCAGCCCTCCCCTTGTCATTGGATCTTGGCGAAGGGGCTGCAGTTCCACTACGTCTGCCCAAAAGGAGATCTGCCGTCCCTGCTGCGGGCTCTGCATTCCCAGCCTCTCTTGCCTTGTTTAAAGAAACCCCCCAGTCCCCCGACAATGTAAAGCTTGAAATCGTTTCTTCCTACTCTATGCTTCATTATTGTGATTGCTCTTTATTGATTGATCGAGCTGCTTTTGCAAACACCCAGGATCCCTGGAGAATGGCGAGCAGCCGACCCCATCTCATTCCTGCATGCATGCACGGCCGCATCTCCAGCAGGATGGGAGCAATATCTTCCCTGCTCCCTCGGGGAGTCAGTGGGAGGATTTGGAGCTGGGTTCTCTGCCAAGCAGCCTAGCACAGGGCTGGTCCCTTGCGCAGACACAGCTGGGCACCTGGATGCACGAGGCTGCATTATTAGTAAGGGCCAAAAGGGTTTTTCTCTGCGCACCAGGGGCTGGTGGTGGCTCAGGGAATCACTTCTGGGAGCTCAAGGATGGGTGGGAAGGGTGGATGGATGGATGGGTGGGTGGGAGGCTGGTTGGGTGGATGGGTGGATGGTTGGAGGGGTTGGTGGGTGGATGGAAGGATGGGTGGATGGGTGGGTGGATGGGTTGGTGGATGTGTGGATGAGTGGATGGGTGGATGAGCAACCCCAGATATGGACAAGACTCAGACCTTTCTCCTGTCCCAGGACCTCATGCACAGGTGCACTTTCAGGGTCCAGACTGAGAGAGGTGTCACAGAACTGGGCTGCAAATCGCAAGGTCCCAGCCTGTCCATGGGGCTGGGAGAGTTTGCCCTCATCTGAGGCAGTCCATAGTACAATGAATATCTCAGCTCTGCTCACGCTCAGGGGGTTTAAAGCCCAGGGATACAGGCAGGGAGGTCAGAGCAGCAGGCTGGGGACTTCCCGCGAGCAAATCATTTTTCCCACTCTGAACTTCTTGCTGCACATGCAAACCCAATTAAGCACAGCACAGTGGTCAGGGCTTGTTAATATCAGGGCTTGGCTGGTTTCAGTCCTGGCTGCCAGCAGGCAGGGACCAGGGTGGAGGCAGAGAAACCACACAGCATAGCAAAGTGCTGGCACTCTTCCTGCTCCCTCTCAATAGGATTTAGGACAATATCTCCCAGCACTGTCTGTGGGATGCATCCGCTTGCACTGGGTCTTCAGTCACACCTAAGGATACTTCCTTCCCCTGACTTCCTAAGGGCACGTTGCTGGGAAGTAAGAGACAAAATGCAGCTGTCAGCACACAGCTCTCAGCCATGATGCAGGGGGCAGCGAGGTGGCTGCTGCTTCTTGTCCCCACCTGCCTGGCTGATGGCACAGTGCACGGGGCAGCTCATGGGGCAGCCCACCCATGCCCTCGTTGTGGATGCTTTTTTTTCCTGCCAGCTCCATTGCAAGAGTTGGGATCTGGTCCCGACAGCAGCAGAGGACAGGAGGATGGTGTGCCATGTCCCTTCCCACAGGTGACAGTGGGGACAGAGAACTGTGAGCCCGCAGAAGAGGCAGCACTCCGTGCAGGTGCCAGCACTGCCCCAGCCTCTCGCACCGGTCGCCAGCTCAGACCTTTCCAGGTAGCTAATCTGGGTTATTTGTGTCTCAGAGCAGATTACCCAGAGCAGAGCCACCTCCCTCCAGGGGTCACGGTGCCTCCAGGGGTCAGCCCGCAGCCCAGCAGCCCTGGGGAAGCCAAGGGTCAGCCCATCCCCTTCCCACCGCAGTGTCACAACCGCTCTGAGCCTGCAAAGACATGGAAGAAGGCAGGCACCACTGCCAGGCCGTGCTCCTGCCTTCACGGTGCAGCAGGATTCCTTTTTGTTGGGATTATTTCTGGCCTGGCTCGCGGCTGCCGTGTTCTCCCAGAGCAGACACCTGTCCCAGGCCAGCCCAAGATGGAGGTGCCACCCACAAAGCAAACAGCTGCAGCACCAGGACTCAGTGCCCCGTGTCCCCACACCCATTTTGCCACGGACACCTCTGAGCATCTCCCAGCTTCTTCTCTGGGAGCTCTTCCCTGCAGCGAGGGCAGCTCTGCGCCATGCCCTGCAGCCCTGGAAGGGTTACTGCCTTTGTCTCCTTCTCCAGATCTGGCTTAAAACAGAGATCAGGATGACTCGCAGCGAGCAAAGATCCCATGACTGTTTCCTCAAGAGCCGGGATATTAGTCCTTGTATCCTGGCCGTATTCCAGCTTGGGAAATTACCTTCTGCCTCCCTAGATCCCTGCTGCGGTTCCAATTGCATGCAGCCTCCTTCGCTCTGCTGCTGGAACTGCTGTGCGTGCTGGAGCAGCTGCTGTGGGTGGCAGGGCGATGGGGTGCACCTCGGGGTGCTCTCCTTGAACCCACATTTAGGCACAGGTTCCCTCTCCCCTTTGCACATTTGCAGAGTAACTCAGGACTTTGGGACACTGCAGGGCTTTCCCTGTGGGAGTAGCTGCAGTAACCCTGCATGGGATGCGCTGCACCCACAGTGTGGGGTCCTGCAGCAAGGAGCCATGGGGCTGCACGGAACCCACAGGCGGGGACCTCGGGGATGAGCGAGGCACAGCATTCACTCAGGTGCACATGGGCACAACCCCTGAGGGATTTTACATGGCCTCATGCCAGGGAAGCCACCAGCACACCCCACCAATGCTGCCATGCAGAGCCCATCCCCGCAGCCAGCAACCCCAGCACAGAAACCAAACCCCGGGGGTCTCCGGGCTGAGACTGTTCAACCTTGAGTTAAAAATGCAACACTGTCGAGCAGCCAGAGGTTTCGTTGTGCTTGGTGCCAGAATCTATACAAGCAAATTACTTTACTGTCAGGAATACAACAGAAGACAGAGAGAGAAATCCCCTGCCCGGCACTCTGGAGACAGACCCGTGGTATTCGGATTAATGCAGCCATCTCGCTGACATCCCCCGACATCTGGGGAATGCAAAAAAGAGAGCAGAAAGCCCTTAAAGTCATTTAGGAGATGTGATTTGTGGATAAAATATAATATACAGTGAAAGGTGGGGACAAAATGGCCTTTAATGAAGTGTCTTGGAGGAAATCTTGTGTTAGTGCATGTGTGTCAAGAGGAGGTGTTTCTACCGGCGGATACGTGCTTTCACACACCTCTAAAGCTGTGAAACATTTTTGCTGTGTTGCATATGTGCCCATAAATCCATCCCCATGTGCACATATCTGCTGCAGGGAAGGGAGCTCCAAGGTCCCATTCCTGGCTCCAGCTTCTCTCCGTGAGCCAGTGCCCACGTCCCATCGTCCCCAAGGCTCAGTGACACCAGGTGTAAATCCAGTATTATCCCTCCCTTCAGTGGAACTGCTCCAGATACACAGCCAGGAAAGCAAGCTCAGGATCTGTCCCCAGCTGCAATCTAGCGGGTGTAAGGTGAGCCCAGAAACCCAGCCCTGAAATATAAGGTCACCAGGGAACGGCAGCACGGGGTGCCAGGGAGAAGCCATGGCTGAAGGGCTGGCATTCTGCAGGGGGCTGCCTGTGTCCCGTCCTGATGGCACACACACATTTTGGGAAAGTGGCAGCAGGACCCTCGCTCCCCTCTGGCAGTGCAGGTGCCCCCCTAAAGCAATGCCCCAGCCATGCTGTGCCCTGCTGGGCTGTACCCTGGGAGCTGGGGGAGAGGCTTATTTTAGAAGCAAGTTGTTTTTGCAGCAAAGGCGAGGGGGGAGACAGCAGGATCATTTAAAGGGAAACCCCCTGAGCGTGAGCCCAAGCTAATTTTAGAAGCCAGATCACCCTGGAGCAGTGACAAGGGACTCAAGGGGACAGCATAGCAGCAGGGCTGGCTGTGTACAGGCTGCTGCCCAGAGCCCAGGTGGGTGCACTTTGGAAGCAGCATGCTGCAGCCAGCCCACTGCTCCGTGCCTCAGTTTCCCCATCCCTAGAGGGGGGATGCTGCTTCTGTGTCACCAAAATGGTCACATCCCAGGGTCTGCTATCAGAAAAAAAGTGGTTTAGTTCATCTCTGGCCATGTCCAGAGCCAGCACATGGGTTTTGGTACAGCATCTGCAGTCCCAGGTGCTGCCCTCAGCACTGCAAAGCCCAAGAACACGCTGCCCGCACGCCCTCCCTGCAGCCTGCTGAGCTAGAAGCGAACCCTACCCCAGGCTGATCTATATCTAATTCACTTACAACACAATTGCAATATTGATTCCCAAACTGCTTTGCAGACAGTGCTAAAACACGCGTGTGTGCTCAGCGGGGACGAGGCAGCCGGGTGACAAACAGCTGCGGTGCGGGGAGGGCACGGGTCAGCGCCCACACTTGGGGGATAACAGCAGAGCAGCTTCATGCCCAGCTCTGGGAAAGGCAGCAGGAGCTCCCCACTGCCTGCACCGCTGCCCAGCTCTAGGGCTGGCTGCAGAGAGACCCAAGTGTGCCTTTCTGCCAGGGCATCCTATGGATCCTATGCATCCACATCCCTGCAGCTCCTGCTCCATGCCCACCACCCCTTGAAGCTGCCAAGAAAAGCCCCCTGCTTCGGTCGGTGATCTCTCTGAGAGCAGTTCTTCATGCTGGGAGCCGCCTTTGAAAGGCTGATTTATGCAGCACAAAGAGAAGACAACATATTTAATGACGAATGGAAATGTCCTATCGATCCCATGGACAGGTTGTGCCACACGTGGGCTGTCGATGCGGGCAGCAGGATGTGCACGGCAAGCAGCAGCAAACCAGGATGAAAAGCGAGAGGGAGCTCCTATGCTGCTCAGCAGAAGGGATGGCCAAGGATTGTCCAAGCCATCCAGCAGCAGTTTGCATTTCCAGGGTGTTTGCAGGCATGCAGTGTGGACAGCAGGACCACCGTACGTGTGCATCACTCAGAGCACAGCCAGGTGTCCCAGCATTGAATGTGGACAAGAGGAACACTGGGCATGGTGGAAGGACCAAATGAATGCTCCTCACCAAACACAGCGCCTTGGTGGGTCTCTCGTGCAGCCCATAGCTCCAGAGCATGATCACTGCCCGCCTGCATCCTATTTCCCACAGGGCTGCTGGAGCTCATGCAAAATTCCTTGGGATGGAAAATGATGCTGCAGAGTCTAAGGAGGGTCTGTGGCATCTTTGAAAATGGACCCCGCAACCCTACAGCCATGTAGGGTGACCCCAAATGGGCTCTGGGGGACACCATCATCCCCCAGCCCTGCTCGCACCAGGGTCAGTCATGGTGCTGGGACAAAGGCTCAGCTCAGCTGGAGGAAAGTTCCACTTGGGCAGAGCACAGCAGAGGGGAAAAGTGATCTTAAACTGGCAAAAATAGAGCATCGGCCTCATATAATTTCTGTGAAAACAAGATTTATTGAAGTTCTGTCTGTGGAAATCACTGTAGTGTGGAACATTCAACGCATGGATTCGATCACCGACTCGTACCCTACTACATTTTTCATTAGGAAAAAATATTGGCTGGGAAAGTTTGACCTCATAATCTCTGCATTTTAAACAATAACCAAGGAAAACAAAAGTGACGGGCTAAGGCAATCTCTTCCACTTCAGGAAGCTCCAGCCAGGAGCTGAAGTTTGCTGCTTGGGACCAGAGCTGCCTGCTGTGATATTGCTCCAAGAGACTTCTGGACCTGGTGGTCATTGGCCACATCCACCCCAGGGATCCCCAGTGTGGGGACCACTGGGGGACAGAGCCATCCAGACCATGCTCTCAGAGCAAGGAGGGTTGCAGAAAGCTTGGCAACATTACCGAAAGCTGGGCTCCATTCTTGCCGTAATTCAGGGCCTTGAGCGTGCCCAAGTGGGAACAGTCTCAACTTCAAGGAAATCAAAGATAACCTTCATCCAAGACACAACTTCTCACCTTTCCATCATGAGATCTGCCCAGCTGCCATTGGCAGGGAGTCAGGCAGATGGATTCCATCCAGGAGAGCTGTGGTCTTCACCTTGGTGTGGCCAAGGTGTCCCACCAGCACGGTGCCGGGGGTGGTCAGAGCCTCAGCTGCTGCTCCACTGCTGCTCCTTTCAAATTAGTTCCTGGTTTATGGTCTAAATAAATTAACTTCCATCGATTAGAGGTTCCCGGTGCTCTTAATGTCAGTGTCACAGTCAGGTACCAGAATGGATTTGCCTTTCTAAATCATAGCTCCAAAAGGCTTTGGACGTGACGCTCTCGCTGTTTGATGTGTGACACAATTAGAGACCTCAAGGCGCGGGTCCCAGCGTGCCACCAGCTCCATGCCCGCTCCTGGGCTCTGTGCATGCTTCTCCCCCCCTGCAACCCTCAGCTCTCCCCACCCAACAATCAGATCCCCCCTCTCCCTGCAGCAAAACCCAAGCTCAAGAAAGTCCCATTTTGAAGTTACGGACCAAAAAGTACTAAAAGTTTAAAGAATCCCAACTGTATCGCGTTCTGGGAACTGCACTTATTTGTACTGCCAGTGTTTCTGGTCTGATGATTTTGAGCAACCTGACCAAGCTGTAGATGTCCCTTTTCATGGCAAGGGAGTTGGACCAGATGACCTTTAATGGTCCCTTCCAACTCAAATGATTCTACGGAAGTCAGACACCTGCAGTGATCTCTTTCTTCGATTCATGCACCAGATCTGCATGGGGAGAGATGACCTCCATCTTCCACGCACTGATGGAGATGAACCCATCCTAGAGACCTGAGCTCCATCAGAGCCCTCCTACCCTGCTGGCAGTCCCTGCGCCATGCCACTGACAGAGCACAGAGGATTGGTTGCATTAAGCGATGCGCTGGGCAAGGAGCTTTAGGAGGATGCTGGTCCCAAGAGTGACTGAATGAAACCTTTTGCCTGTAGATGGAGGATGCAGGGTCTGTAACAAACCCAAAGGGCTTGGATCAGCCAGAAGAGGCGTCTGATTCTGAGGAGGTTTTCTGTCTTTTGCTTTATCGTTGCAGATCTTGAGTCCTTTCTGACCATCCGATACCGGGGAATTCCCCTCCACCCCCTCCTCTCTTGCAACTTTGTCCAAGCCCCTTGGTTTGATTTCCAAGTTCTGACACAGCCATTAGTTACAAAGAGCGATTAGTTTGGTTGTTGTCGTTAAGTCATTTTTTAAATGGCTCCAGGCGGCATCAGAGAACAAAGAAACAAAATACCCGTGAAAAGAGTTAATCACAAATTACTAATTATTCCCCCCCTCCCTTTGCGCTCCTTCCTCCCCAAATCACGAAATATTATCCCCATGAAGAAAGGAAAGGGTCTGCCCATCCGTGAGCCCTTCACGGATTTTATACACCTAATTCATCAAACGGGAAACACTTCCTGAGCGTCCATGATCATTTGGAGAGGGGCATGCCTGACCCCCGACCCATCCACCAGAGCCACGGCGAAGGGCAAAGGCTGTGATTTACATGTCCCTGTCACCGTCCCAGCCCCGAGGAGGGGACATTGCAGCCCTAACACACCCTGGCAGCTCACTCTACCTGGGGGAACTCCAGGCTCCAGACTGGACCCGCTCAGATTTTATGGGGCTGGTCATTTCAAACACACCGAGCGCTTTGAATGAGGCGTCGTGCATGACATTTGGGTTTTCGTCTTTATTTACAGCCAGATCTTTTGTTCCTCTTCCCAGCCCAGACACCCGTGGCATGAGACAGCTCTTGAGCTCAGAAGGGAGAAACCCAAGGGACAACGGGGACAGCATGGGGCTCTGGGGTCCTAGGGATTTTAATGGGAAGGAAAACTTGGGGGAATTACAGCAACGTCCAAAACATTGGGGCTCACTTGTTAGAAATCCCCGGGCATTTCTCAGAGCAGAGCCAGCCAGCCTGGCAAACTGCTATTGAAAATAATGACTCCTGCACATGCGTCATTCCCTGCTCGCCCCATTCCAGTCTCACAGCGTTGAGCATCAGTGGTGCCACCAGAAACACAAATCTGGTTATGCCACAGAAAAAAAAAACATTGATGAAGAGTCTGGGTGCATAAAACACCCCACTCAGACCCCCATGCATCTTTGTCACCTCTTCCTCTTTCGCTGTTCCCACTCTTCACTAAGCCACACTGCTCACATGAACAAGAGTTCCTACCCCAAGCTCCCATCAGAGCATCCCTCCAAGCCTTGGAGATGCTCGGGGTTCAGCTGCCAACCCACGCCTAAATACCAAAGATATTGTTATAAACACACCAAAGCAATATCAGAGGATCTGATTACCTCCAGGAGATGGGACCTCCAAATCTGCACCAGCAGCCAGTGCAGAGCAGAAGGCAGCAGTGACTCTGGGACCCCGTGCAGTGGAGGTCTTGGACATGCAGGTGTGTAAATCTCCACCTCATGGTGGTTTTGCAGCCTTTGGGAATGGCTCTGATCACAGAGATGCTCTGAACCGCACCAAAATCACATCAGCAGGCTCTGGTTTTGCCCTCTGCATTGTTAAACCCCTTCGTACATGTCCAGAAGCACATCATGTTCTGCATGAAAATGCCTGTCCTGTTTGCCTAAAAACTGAAAGGGATGTGGGAAGGAGACCATGAGGGAATATGGAAATGCATTTGAATCAATAGGATGAAGTTAACAGGATCAAGAACAAATAGAATGAATCAAATAGGATAAGAATGCCGGAGGCGATGCTGGGCTTGGCCGTGCCGCGGGGATCACTGCTGGAGGAGCAGCACAGCCAAGTTCATCCTCAGCCATTCCCTCCCAGCATTTCAAAGCTTGGTGGATTTAGGAGCTTTGGGTAGGATTCAGTCTCTTTGGCTATCGAGAAGCTTCTGCCTATGCTTGAAGTAAAGCTTTGTGGATGGGGTCCTGCATTCTTTTAGCAGAGCCTACAGTCCCTCGAGGACAACAGGCAGAGACTGTAGAAGTGACGCTGAGGTATGTGCTGTTTTTCCCAACAGCTCCTCACTGTGACAGTTCCCACCTGACTCCCACACAACCCTTGCTACACCAAAAAATAAAACTAAAACAAGAAGAAAAAATATTCAGATATGTCACAAAGCGTCTTTTCTCCATACCAGCTCCCCAAGCACTCTGCCAGCACCTTCAGGGTCTGCATCTCCCCAGAGCACAGACCCAATTCCCCGTGTTCTGTGGATGATGGGGACCTGCACTGTGTGTCACACGTTCTATTGGGGACATGACCCCCAACAGAGGGGCAGCTCCCATACTCCCACCCCTGTACCTTGCGGTGCCGCTCCAGGAGCAGCCCTCAGTCCCACCCCCATGGCTCTCCCACCCAGCGCCCGACCCAAAGCCAAATGCTGCTTGGCTCTGGAGCCTGCCTGCATGCACTGCCAGGGCGAGGTGGCTGCAGGCCACCGGCTAAAATAGCTGCTTGTCATCATCTCCTTCATCTGGCCACAGGCTGGCACGACCTGCCCTGTGCTCCCCCAGGATCCCTTTACACCCGGCCTTTCAGGGCTGACCAACCTCGAGTTTCCTTTCGTCCTCCTCTCCCTTTCCTCTGCCACCTGCTCTGGTTCTTTACCCCCTGCTCCTTTTTGGGCTCTTCTTTCTTCTCCATTGTCCCCCTTCCTCCTCTGTGCATCCTCTCCCCATCACCCTGAGCAGTGAGCTCCCAAATTAACCCTGCTTGGGGTGCCCATCCAAAATGTCACCGCACACACCAGGGAGGGACAGCGTCTGGGGGGGACACACTGAGTGTGGGTCAAGGGATGCAGTGGGGACACAGCAGGGACCACGCGGTTCTCCTCCAGCATCCTCACCCCGAAGTTCCTATTTCTCCAAGCCATGAGATGAGTGGGCTGCTTGGCACTCTCGAGGACCATGTGGCCCTCACAAGGGTTGCGTGGTCCCAGCAGAGAGGCTGATGAAAGCAGCCCCTCGGTGCTGGCACCCTGCAGTCAGGTGCCCGATGCAGCCAAGCAATTCCTCCCAGGTCAGGGAGCTGCCTGGGGGGTGTCACTTACAGCCATGCATAGGTGGCCCAGGTCAGCAGGGGGATGAAACTTCCAAGGAAGTGGAACAGGAATATGGCTCTTCTCAGAGCCCAGCGTGCACAAGAGCATCCAGAGCAGTTCTGGAGGTGCCGAGGGCTGGAGCTGCTGCTGTGGGTCCTGGTGAAGCCGGGCAGTTTGAGGTGAATCTGGGCACAGCAGCCTGTGACTGCACTTCAAGCTCAGAACTGCTGTTCTTCTCCCATGGCCGGGAGATGGACACCAGCAGGTCCCATCCGTGTCAGCAGGTCGTTCTCTTTCCATTTAGAAATGAGTTGTTACACTGAAAATGATGGACCCTTAATGCCAGCCGCGGGGAGCAGAGCATGCATTTCCACGAGGTTATGCTCCTTCCAATCCATCTGCTGTCCCTCTGCGCAGCTCAGATGTCTCCCTCCTCTCAGCTTTCAGAGACACCCTGCTCAACCTGGGATGTGTGTTTGGCCTTTCCCATCGCCCCACCAAGAGGATCGAGGTTGGGGACAGGTGATATTTCACCCATATCCCTCTGTGAGCCAGGGGGGACCTGGGAGAGAGCTCAGCACCGCATACCCATCAGCTGCTGGGGACACTGCTTGTGTTGCTATCACAAAGGTGATGCTCTCACTTTTTCCGAGCCATGGCCTTGGCAGGGTCGTTTCTCCAACCCATCCTCTGGTGCTGCCCCGCTGCTTTGCCTTGGGCATGCAGCTCCCAGCCTGGAGAGAAGCAAGGAACAGCACTGAACATGGCATCGCTGTGTGTTCGGGCGAGGATGCATCTCCAGCCCTCTGCAGGTGCAGGGCTTTGGGGCCGTACAGCTGCATGCTGCTTTTCCTATCTCTCCTCCACCTCTTTATCCTCAGCGCCCAATGGGATCGCTCACCCGGTGCGCTGTATTTCCATCGGTGCAGTGGTGCCAGCACAGGGATGGCTTCAGCCCTGGCGAGGGGTGAGCCTGGAGCATGGCACAGCACAGAACGCTGCAGCGAGGCGAGGAAGGGCTGATTTACATCCACCCCGCTCCGTTCCAGCAGAGCCGAAGTGCCGGTTGCTCCTGTACTGGGCCCATCGCCGTGTGAGATCCTGCCAAAGCGGGAGAGGGATGTGCGGTGGAAAACGTATCAGGGGTGGTATTGTCTACACGCAAATGCTCAACTTTATGTACTTTTAACTAGAGGTGTAACAGATGGTTGCATTTCGGTCCAAGCAGCGCAGAGCCATGCCCATTCTGGCTGGAGCCAATCAATCCCGCCACCCTGGGGAACGCGGCAAGCTGGGCTCGCAAGCGCGGCTGCCAGCAGCCAGAGGAAGGCTCCGTGCAGGCAAACGTGGGCTGCTGCCATGTGAATCCAGGGAAACGGGCTGCAAAAGGCACAGGGACAGCCAGCAGCCACAGCCTCCCCACAATGAGGGGAGGGGGAGGCAAAGGGCTTGCTGCAAATGGGCAACGCTGTCCTCTTCCCATACAGTGGGGATGGGGCACGGGGATGCCAGCGTGGACAGGGGTGAGGCAGCTCCCACCCCACACCCCATTAATAATATTCGTCATTTGTCTCTGAGTGGCTTTGGGGCCAATGGAAGAGGGCTAGAGATGTGTTTGAGTCTGGGTAATTTGGGGGCACAGTGCCTGAGGTGGAGGGAGTTGGGTGATGGAGACACGTGGTCCAGTTCTGGCTATGGGAAACTGAGCTGGGAGCCTATAGCCAGGGGGAGTTTTTAACCAGAACTTCAGTATAACCAAGAGCAGGGAAAGAGCCCAAGAGGGAAAGAAGCATCACCTCCCCCCTTCCTGCTCCTCAGGCTCAGCAGTTGAAGTGATGGAGATGGTCACTCACCTGCTGGGTGGGCACTGTGTTTCCCAATAGAACTGGCTTATCCCCACAGTGAGAAGGGCTGGATGCACCCATGCGTTCTTCTGGCTCTTCCAGACCCCATTGTGGGGTAGGATGTCTGCTTCACAGCCTCCCTCCATCTCCCCAAGCCATATGGGCAAATGCCTTTGGGGCACCTGGACGTGCTCCCTGCATAGGTCTCCCACCAGCAGCACGGAGCACCTGAAATAGAACTTTGTCCTTTTTTCTGGGATGTAGATTTATATTAAGAGAGAATGGAAAATAGACCAAAAGAGAAGACATTCCCTGTGCTATCCCATCCTGCTGGGGAACCCATAGGGCTGAAGCACCACGGGACTGAGCCTATGGGTGGTGTGGTGCTCAGCAGACACCAGGTTTGGGAGGTGTCCCTGGGGGTGCAGTCCCGGGGGCTGCATGTTCCATCAGCACAGAGCATCAGATCGGGAACCGCAGTGGGAGGTCGCAGGGAAGAAAGTGATTTTGCTTATTGGCTTCTGGAGACCAAGGGATTTGGGAAAATCACTGGAATTGCAGGTCCTGCCAGGAAACCCATGCTCCATTTTGGTGCTGTCAACATGAAACAGCAGGTTCAAAGCCGTGCCTGCCTTACCCTTGTGCTTACCCTGGGTGGTTTGTCCCTGAGCATCTGCTCACCTTCAAGGGTGCTGCTGCCATCACAACACTCCGCTTAGAAAACCCACACTTGAACGCTGAAGCACCCCTGAGGTTTTAAGAAAAAAAAAAATGTATGAAAAATGTGACAAAATGCAGGGAAGCAATGAGCCTGGGTGACCCAAGGAGCCCACCCAGCAGCACTGGGCAGCCCTGAGGCTGGGGAGCTGAGGACTGCTTGGGGGGAGACACCTGCACCAAGCACATTGCCATTCCTGCCCATCACCAGCACCATCCTACGGTCCAACAGTTGCCTGTGTGTGGCTGAGACAGAAACGCTTCCCAGCAAGCAGGCAGGCAGGCAGCAGGCAGCCTTCTGCAATTAAAATGAAGTATTTTGAGCAGGTCTGGCTCGCTCCTCACCACCACATACTCGGCAGAGGCTCCCTCCCAAACCTGGCGTGGTTGGTGTCCCCTCAGTGCCACAAAGCCCTTCCCATCACCTCTGGGCTGGGGGCTTTCACCCCTTCTGAAGCCCAATTCTCCCCCCTCCACCTCCTCATTCTCTCTCATAGTCACGTTCCCCTCTCAGCAGATGTTCACGATACTTTTGGAAAACACTTCCACCCTCCAGAGCTCACTCCATGCACTCCTCACAGGTGCTCATGTCTGGGGAATGCAAGGCCGTGTAAGGAGCAGCAGAGATCCCCCAGCTCCTCTTCCAGCCCTGCAGGCACCCAGGGAGATTCTAGCTGGGGGCTCTATGGGTTTCGGCCAACTTTTGTCCTTCTTTGCTCCACCTTCTCCATTGGCTCTCAGTTTGGGATGAGGGGATGCTCCATGTTTCCACTGTCAGGCTTTCCCCAGGAGCAGGGACATGCTGTCAGGCGTGGAGAGGGTGAGCAGGGATTAGCTGAGTGCTGCCTCTTCCTGAGCAAGTGAGAGCTGCGTTATCAGGTGGCAGCCTCAGAACAGCCTCGGAACAAATGAAAGGAAGATCTTATCTGCATGGCTTGTAGATCAGCATGAAACTCATCGCCCTGGGATATTGTGGATGCCAAAAGATGAGATGGGTTGAACAAGTGGTTAGACACGTTGGTGGAAGAGCAATCTATCTGGGGCTGTGAAGCACAGAAGGATCACTTCCCTGAACCACAGAACGCTGCAAAATGAGAAAGTATCCTGGGGAAGCGTGCCGTGTACTTGCTATGGTATGTATTATAATAATATCATGTAATAGTATAATGACTATAATATACTATATATTTGAGCCTTTTCCTCTTTTGGGACATCCTTCACAAGCCAACAGTGGAGTTGGGGTCAGGTAGAGCTTCACCTGACCCCCTAGGGCCGTCCCCAGCCCCTCTGTATGGGGAGGGTATGGCTCAGCGCTGCCCAGAGCCCTCCTGCTGATGCTCACTGAGCTGCCTCATTGCTCCTTAAATGAGACAGGTGAAAACAAAACCTCAGATCCTGGGAGGAATCCTCACCCCCCACCTGCACCCCAAAGCCTGGCCCATGTGGGAACAGCCTGGTGCTGGGCTGTGCACTGAGCTCTGCAAACAAACCCACCGACCTCACAGTCTCTGGGTGTGCACCTTTCCTGGGAAGTCCTCCAGCAGGGAAAGGCCATGGTCTGAAAATGGCTTTTTGTTTCTCTTCCCGTTGCTCATCCCCTCTCACCCGAGGCAGCAATGTCAACTCCTTGACTTCTCAGGGTGTTTGGCACGATGCCCTCAGCACCTCCTGCATCCCCATCACAGCCCAACCCTCCCAGCATGGAGCTCCGGCCCTGCCCTGCTCCAGCTCCACGGAAGCCAAGTGAGCTCAGCACACCCCGTGCAGGCATTCTGGGGACCAAACAGCAGCATGGGGGTGAGAGCATCACAGCACAAGCTGGCCCTGGTTTAGGCAGCAACACCACAGCTCTGCCAAAATCTCTGCCTGGGGAGGGGAGCAGGGCACAGGGGTTGCACCCCTGCAGCACTAGGGGGGAGAACAAGCAAAACTTCTTTTCCATCCAAATAGATCTAATCATAAAACCAGGGAAGAACAGTGCTGGAAATATGCTAAGCAAGCAAAAATCTGGCTAAACAGAAGTTTTCCAGGAGGCATCAGGAAATCTCTAAATTGCCACGAGTGCCTTATTTAGTGGTGTGTGTACTTTCTGTCCACACAAGTTCCAGTCACTGCAGCCATCAAACATTTTTTAATAGGAGCATTAACTTAAGAATAGCTAACAGTAATATTCCTAGCTGTGTGGAAACAGCATTTTATTAAATGCTTCACACAGATTTTGTATAATAAAGATGAATATATTATATCCTCTGCCTCCCCCAGAGTGAAACAATAATAGGAAAATAAAAAAAAAAAAAGCCAATAAAGTGAAACATAAATAGAACATAATGGGACTAGTAGCAAACCGAACTGACTATATAACATCTGCTATTGTTTGCCTGGCAAACGCAAACAAGGGGAGAAACCAAGAAAGATTTCCACAGCCCTAACCTCGGTCCCCTCTGCTGCGAGCCAGCAGCACTGATATCCAGAGCAAATCTGTTCTGGAGCTGATAGAACAGCACAAGGCATGCCTTGCAAATTCATCCTTAAATAAATGCACCCAGTTCCCTTGGCTCCTGCACACAGAGAGATGTTCACGAGTCCTCTGATGCCGGTCAGTTTGGGTGTGAAAATATTTTGGGGTCTGGAGAGCTCTTGATGTGAAGGTTCATTCGTTTGGAAATTTGGGTTGTGCCATGCATTCGTTCTCCAGTTCCTGAAGTCTGTATATCACAAGCAGCAAGCCTGGATTCAGGCCTTGGTAGGAATTGGGATAGGAAATGGATCACGCCATGAGCACAGGGGGAAAGAAAGAAAAAAAAAAAAGGGGGGGGAAGATTTGTGCCCAGCAGCTCCTTGAGGGTGGGATCTGGGCAGCTCACAGGTGCTGGGAACTCAGCACTCAGCATCTGCACAGCTCTGTGCCCAAACCTAAATCACAGCCATGTGGGTACCAGGCGGGTGACAAACCTGGCTGGAAGCTGGGGGAAAGGAGAGGAGAGCTAAATGCCTATAAAAGTCATTTTCTCTTTTATTTGTTGGCTTCCTTGTAATGATCACACCATGTTTCCTAGCTATTTTTTGCAGTAAGTTGTACACCGGTCTCAAGAGGCCCCCGGATGACTTATTATTAACGATGCCTTCTTATTATGGATGGTGATTTATTATCAGAAGGGTTCTAGCTGTATCAGTGATGCTGTTTGGCTGCCAGCACAAAGCTCTTACCACCCCCAGAGCAAAAGGTCGCGTGCTCACAGCACGTTGTGCCCAGCTCCAGGGCACTGGGCTGCACAGCACGGCCATGCATGGGCCAAAAGGGCAAAGACCACAGAGGAGAGCAGCCCCACTGCTGCCCCACACTTGGGGCGGATGGGCACTGCTGTCAAGCATCGCTCCTCCCTGTATCTCCCTTATAGAACGAGGTTATCATTTAAGGATCTGGATGGATTTTTTTAAAATCTTCTTATCTGCTACAACGTGTCTTGCATTACCACCCAACAAGCTTAAGAAATTGAAGTCAGTTTTTCACTCCGTGCAAGAACTCCAAGGCCAACAGACCCTCCCTCCAGCTGCAGTAAGGGATTCTGGCAATAGCTTAGCAGGGCACAGGAGACCTTTAACACCAGCCTGAAACGAACAGCAGCCACAGGAGCGGGCACACTGCTTCCTGACCCAAAAAGCACAGGATTTCGGTGCTGCTCATGGAAAACCACCCCGACACGGGGACAGCCCGAGCACAGCCGGGCCGGCTGCTCTCTCCCAGCCGCAGCCCCGGGCCGGCCCCGCTCCCTCGGCGCTCCCCGTCCTCCCTCTAGCGGCTGCTTCCCCGCACCGGGTCCCGGCGGCTTCACCCCACGAACACGATCCGGCGGTCCCAGCCATCCCCGGGATGATGCAAAGCCTACAGCTGCCATCCCCTTTACATACATCCCCCAAACTGGCTTTATTGCTTCTCCTTTCAGGCTGTCCTCCCCCTCGTTAGCTCTAACCGAGGACACTTGTGGGTCCTCGTTAAGCGTTGCAGATGTGGGGGGTCCTGGCAGGGTTTTGTCCTATGCCAGAGGAACCCAGGCCCACGTGTTGCTGCGTATTTGGCATCGGCAAAGACTTTCTTTCCGCACCTGTAAAACGCAGCAGAACTAAGTAGACCCCGAGGAGATTTCAAGCAGAAAAATGGGAGAAATCTTGAGGCTGTTCACTACACATGCTTTACTGAGTGCCCAGGAAAAAAAAAAAAAAGACAAAATAAAGTGGAGGCGATGAAGTTCCACTGCCATGGTGCTCGTACATCAGCTGGAAAAGAGCCCCGGGTGCCGCGAACAGAACCAAACAGAAGGGAGATGGGCCTGGCCCCGGGATGCTCAGAGGTGGGATAGTTGGAGATGAGGCATTTTTGTAGGGATTTTAACCCCAGAGTTGAGAGTTGAAGCCGTTTTCTGAATAGCAGGGATCAGGGAAATGCCACATCAAGATTTTTTAGCCCAGGAGTGCAGCACTGGAGCCAACCCTGACCCGACAGCGATCGGTACGGGAATGCCATGAGCTGAGAGCTTTTATTGCACAGCACAGGGATTGGCAGCCACTGTCACAGCGTGCTGAGAGCACCCGTGGACACAGCCACACTTGGGCTGAGCAACAGCCTAAGGCACGTCTGAGGTCATGCAAACTCACCCCACGTGTGGGTTCAAAGACACCTGGTGGGCTGTTTGACCTTCACTGCTACCCCAGAGGGATCCCTGTGAAGGGATTGATCTTAGGGACAGTCACTTTTAGGGACAAGGGTGATGCTTATGGGCACGGCCAGCCCATGGCTCCAGCAGGTCTTGGTGTCTCGAACCCCAGAGCTGTGCCATGGGCTGTGATGGAACCAGGCTTGCTGCCCTGGGAGCTGTCCCCACCGTGTCCCAGTGGTGGCCCAAGGGAAATAGGGGGGTCCCTGCTCTGGAAAGCATGCACTGAGGTGGCAGTGCCTGTGCTGAGGGAGCTCATAGACATCCTACAAGGTCGGACGGAGCAGGATGCAGAAAAGGATGGATGGAGAAACAGCAGAAAAAGAAGCGAGAGGGAAGGAGGGAGGAGCAGCCTCGCAGCACACAAAGTTGGAAGAGCTCACAGCCAAACTCCAGCTCCTGCTTCACATCTCACTGCTGCTTTTGCGAGGGGTGGAAATATTAGTTTTTAATTAATTTTCTCGCTGCGGTTGTTGGAAGAGGAGGAGGGAGGGGGATCGCCTTCAAAAAAAAAGAAAGAAAGAAATACAAATAACTGCTTGAAGAGGAAACTTTTGCTGCTGTAATTTATTGGAAGCCGAAATGAGCTCCGATTACATTACCCACCCGCGCTGTGCCGGCGCCGCGCACTTCGGATATTGCGCTGTAATCCAATGACTGCTCCTGAATTATTAACACCGAGTTGTTATTAGAAGAAGTTGCCTGGCTTATTTCCGCCATTCTCCCCCCCCTACACCCTATATTAAGTTTCAATTGATTCCCCACACCTCCTCCTGCCCCCCAAAAACGAGCCTTCTCCTCCCCGTCTCCTTCAGAGCTGCCACGCACGGTGCTCGCCTTTGGCAGCCTGGTGAATTATTCACGCGTGCTGGCAGCAGAGGAGATATTACAGAGCTCGGAGGAGCCCGAGCGGCTGTCACAGCCCCGTGTCACTGTGTCCCCCCCATCCAGGAAAGTTTTGTCCAGAGCCAACGTGTGGGGCAGGGGGAAGCGAAGCAGCCCCGGGGTGGAGCTGGCGATTCCGTCTGCTCCCTGCCCCGGCCTCACTTCCCCGGGATGGAGAAGGGACGGAATCCCTTCTGCCCGCAGAGCCTGGCACGGCCCCGAGGCCTGAAATGCCCCCGTCCCGCCCTGTGCCCTCCCTGGCCTCTCTCCCTCCTGGGGTGCTGCAAATCGCGTTTATCGAAATATTTTTAAAAAAATAAACTAAAACAAGTTCTCGCCTCTCCCGGCCCTGGGACGGGCACGTCGTGGCTGTTCGTCCCGAGGGGTCCCCGTCCGGCTGCGTTTCTGGGGCTGGAAACGAAAATATCGGGGCTGGAGAGGAGAACGCGGCACCGCGCGGCGCGGGTCCGCGATTCCCTTCGGGAGTCCGGGCGGCGGCTGCGGGGGGGCCCCGTCCCGCTGCTCACCGGCCCCAATGGGGAGAGAAAAAGCTCTCTGTGCCCCGGGGGGCCGCAGCGGCTCAGCCCCCCAAGGGAACTCCGAAACCCACGGGAATGGTCCTCCGCTGTGCTGAGGGCACAGCGACATTTGGGATGGGGACACCTCCACGGCCCCACGCGGGGGTGGGTGAACCCTGCGAGCTGCGTTTGTTCTGTGCTTGGGACTGGCCTAAGGGGGCCGGGGTCCCCTGTTATCCTCACGGCCCGGCTCCGGGCACACGTTTGCAACCCCGGGGATCGCCATGGAACGGTTCGTTGCCCTCTCTCGGCCCTGCGACGGGAGCACGGCCGTGGCCATCTCCCCCCCCACCCCCCCGGGGCCGCGATTTAGGAACAAACAAATTGCAGGGGATGCCCGCACCCCGNAGGGCAGGAAGGAGCGGGCGAGAGCTACAAAACGACCTCCGGAGATCGGTTGCTCCGGGGGGGTTCTCTCCCCAGCTCCACGGGGCCCCCGGAGCCCCCTCCCCAGCGGAGCCGGTGCTGCTCCCCAGGGGACAGCAGCGCCCGGTGACAGCGGGGCCAACACCTGTGGCCGCGGACGGGGACATTGAGAGGCAGCTTTGCGGGGAGCTCTCCCTCCTCCTCGTCCCGCAGCCTCAAACCTGGGGGGGCTTCAAGACAGCCCCCCCCCCTCCAGTTGTTTGCCCGTTCCCGGGGTGCCG
>WBMW01004938.1:0-31210 GCA_013396635.1 Penelope pileata
TTCTATGATTCTATGAAACTCTACATCTGCATAAACCCAGAAAACAATATATTATGCTGGAAAATACTCCCTGCACTTCCAATTCAGTGCTGTTGCTCTGGGGGAGCAGGATGGTGTCTCACACAACATGTACAGAGATGTAGTGAATCTCACTCATGTTTTACTTCACCCAGAGCAAACATAATGTGGAGGAAACTTTGCTGCCTAGCCCCAGACTTGCATCACCTTTGAGGATGGTGTGTGGTCCTGGGCTCAGCACCTATATCCAGGGCTTTCCAGGCCAAAAGGTTTTCCAGTCACATCGTGGAAGGTTATTCATCTCAGAAGAATACATGTGAAAAATCTAGGTACTAAATTTGTGTTTTCAGTCAAGGGAGTCTTAGGATGTTGGAGTTCTCAGTGTTAAAACTATGTAGTCTGTTGTTAGCTGACTCTGATTTGAAGGAGAAAAGAGAATATGTAAGAGAAGTTCGGATGTGTGCTGGTAATGGTGGCACACAAACACAGTGTACTCAAAGCCATTTTCTGTTTAGTGTCTGACAGGGCTCACAGTGGAGAGGAGCTGTTTGTTACAATTACACCTGTACAATAAAATTATTCTTGCATTTCATGTGGTAGCATTATTTTATGACATAGATCTTCAGTGGAGTCAATCCATATACCCTCTTCATAGTAAATTTTAAAATTTCAACAATTGTGAGTGGATAAAAAATACATTATGGCAACAAATTACTTTTTCTTACTTATTATTAGCAGTCTGAAGACATTATGTGTTGCTTATTACATCGGTCTCTTGCTACCCTTGCCGCCTTCAACAATGATGGTTGTAATTTGCCAAAGCCTATCAGTACACTTTTTTCATGCTAACAACAAATATTTCAGTTATCTAGTTTAGTTTTCTGCAAAGTCTAGAACACGTCACCTGTTGGTGGTCGAATTGGGGCTGAGCTGTCTGATGTTGATTTAAGAGTTCTCAAGAGTGGGAAAGCTGCTGTCCTACTTTCCCTGGGACAGTTGTCCTAACATCTATGTTAACCTCAGCACCTCATACTTTTCTACCTCCACCTTCCCACTTCTGGATAATACCATACTTTTATTGATCCACCTTCAAAATATTTTTTTGCAGATTGGAGTTTTAGACTTTCTCTCCTGCCATGTGGCAGTCAGCAGGTGAGAAAGCATTTAATGTGATTTCTCTTTTTTGTACTTTTTTCTGTATGACTGAAACAAAATTCCACTCTTTTCTTCTTCTTCTTTTTTTTTTTTTTCCCCAAGATGAGCTGGAAGTGTACCAGGAACATGTCATACTGATTTCCATGAATGCCATATTCTGTGTCTTGGAAAGAGCCATGACGACACCTCGGCATGCAGAACCTACTTAAGAATATTGCCTGGAGTTGTTAAGACTCAGCAGGAGGGACTGTGTAACCTTTTAGATTACTCTGAAAAGCAGAAGGTCCAGTTTGTTCCTTCCCAGTAGTCTAGGGTCAAATGTTTGCTCAGTGGGGAGCAAGACATTTTCTGTATAGTCTCCAGCTTCAAAGGAGAAGTGATGTGAGGCCAAATGCCAAGTACTTTGGAAATTTCTCCCAATAGGGTGAGGGCTACAGTTTATCTCAAATTACTGCTAAGAGAGGGCAGAGAGTCATCATGGGGAGTCTTGATAAGAAGCTCAAATTTAGGAACTGCTTCAAATGCTTAGCAATAGGTGTTTGGAAAGACTGAGAATAGAGGGTGGGGGAAATTCTCCATTTAGAAAGTCTGTCGTCTCCATAAGATAATGTTGAGTTCTTCTGTCTTCTGGACTGAGAGATGTGAGACTTTTCTGAAATGTATTTTTAAAAGTGACAGAGCAAGTGTGACCTAATGACATGATTTCCAGCAATATATGAGGCAAAATCCGAATGTGCTTTTTGTGTTAGGGTACAAGACTGACATGCATTAATTCATAATGTATTTAAATGTTCTCAGACTGCATCAGCGTGGCTTCCAAGTTGAATGACTGACTTAAAGAGGACTGAAATAAACAGATGTGAATAACAGTGTATTCAAGGGCATAAAAATTTTTGTGAAAATAGTCAAGTTGATGTATTCTGGGTGTTTTTCAACTTTTTTTGTTAAAAAAATTCTCCCTGAGTATGTAAATTAATTTTAGATGCCAGAATAGGAGGGAAAAATATTTTATGAATATATTGACTATTATCTATTACTGCTGCAATTTTTAACCTATGTGTGTTATTATGAAGTACAGACAACTGTGTCCTCTCTTGAAATTGTGTGCTGCTATCAGCAATTGAAGGCACCAAGGACACGTCACCAAATTTTCATGATGCAAGTTTAATTTTTCCATATTTGCTGTGTGCCTCAGGCAGAGTCTTTTTAATAGTTTCAGTGGCAACAGTGATGCTTCTTCTGAGGACAGTGTAAAGGAAAACAATTTACCTTGCTAATGTGGAAAGATTTAGACTGTTCCCTCTGGTGTAGCTCTGGTGTTCTCTGGGAGCAGTGTCTTGATCTCTCACAGGGTTTATGCCTCTATCAAGGGTTTGCCTTTCGCCCTTGAATTTGAGAAGTTAATAATTTAGAAAAAATCTCAAATCTGTGCTTAGAGAACAATCAGGCAGATAAAAGCTTGGAAAGCTCCACAGGCCCCAAGAGCTCTCCCCTGTCCCACTGCCCATGTGTCCCCCTGGGCCGCTCCATGGCTTCCTGCTGGACAGAGACGCAGTGGTGCTGCACTTGCAACCTGAGGATGGGAGACCTGTTCAGGTGGGCTCGTTACAGCTGTGAGGCACAGAGGAGGCTCCAGGTGCTGCTCAGCCACAAACTCAATGCAGGAGGTTAGAGAACTTCCGTGCGGATCAATCACTGCTCCTCTTCACCAGCTGAGACCTGGCAATGCCCTGAGGTGCCTTCCTCCCTTTCACTGCACATCACCCAAAGGCACAGCATTTCCTGCAGTGACATGCACCTGACGTCTATATGTTAATATTTAGTGCTGAATTAATAAAATTGCTCCTTTCAGCATGGGCTCTATTTCACAGCGTGAGTGTCTTTTCTTCACTCCAAACTGAGAAATGTCAGCTAATTGCCTAACGAAAAGCGTACTCTGAGGAAAAAACAGCAGGAGCAAGGAGAAGCCAGGCCTAACAGATGGCAAAGAAGCAAATCGCAAGCAGATGAAGAGGATAGAAGAAAGTCTTCAGGTAAAATTCAGAAATAGAGGTGGAGACTACTGGTGACTTTGAGCATGGCTAGACAAAGTTTAGACACTGGCATAGAAAATGAGCTGCCGTGGTGTTGGACAGAGTTTATTAACTGTTGTGTGCTTCTCCTTAGATGCTTAGCAAATAAGCGTTCCTCTGAAAGCATGTGGGTTGGTTCACTTACAAACAGAACTGGAATCTTCTGTCAAATGGGCTGGAAGCTGCTCCTCTAGCTTCTAAACCAGGTTTTGTTACAGGGACACTTGCTGTTGCCGTCACTCTCAGTTCAAACAAGTGAAAATTCTGGCTCTGTCCAGCAAAACATTTAAGCATGTATTAGTTAAATGCAAACCAGTTAAGCCTGACTTTGGCTTCAGCCCTAAGCAGAAACTCTTCGGGCTTTTGTCAGGTTCCGTGTACGATGTCTGAGTCCTTTGCTCTGCCAAAAAAAGTCTGCTGAATTACATTGTGTTTTTTACGCCTGCTCCAACATAAATTTCGAATGTAGCCAGAGTTTCTACTTTTTGTCTGCTTACTTTACACAGGTACATGTCTGATTTATAGCACGCCCACTCAGCAGCATGACTGGCATTCAGGATTTGGCAGAAACAGCCTTCTATTATCTGGTAGTAGCTTGGATTCTCGAGGGCAGGCTGTAGACACAAACAAGAGATGTAGCCCTCAGAAACATTCACGAGGCATCCTTCAGGAACGGAGGGGAGGTTATCCAAGTCCCCATGCTGCTGTACTCATATAAATGCTCCCTCTTTTGTTGCTGCTGGACTCCAAAGAATAAAACCAAAACACAAAGCAGAGGCGGCACCACTGAGCGAATGCCACAGTGTTCCCTTAATCCATGTGGATCAAAAACATGAACGTTTTGATTTTGTAAAGAATCTTCCTCAGCATGCTGGATTAATCACATGGATTAATAAAACACTGTTGCACTCGCTCAGTGGTGCCTCCTCCGCTTTGTATTTTCTTTTATTATTCTTTGGAGCCTTGCCGGAACAAAAGAAGGAGCGTTTATAAGAGTGCCATAGGCACTGGGAATTCTATAAACCTCTCCCTGTATAAGGTATGCTGCTTGCATTTTTCCCCATGGATCGTGCATCCGAGATTTGTCTGTGTCCTAAGCCCTGCACTACTGTTCCTCTCTGCCTGAAATGTGCTCAGTTTAAAACCTGTGCCTTTCTCTTTCCTTGTGTTTCTATGCAAAGAATGGGGCTAACGGCACATGTGGAATGCTCTCACTCAGCTTTTTTTGTGGAGCAAACACTTTTGTGTATCATTTCAGTGACAGGCTGGAAGGTAGAGCAGGGGCCAGCTTCAGAGAATTCCTTAACTAACAACTTTTATGTGCAGGAGTGATTTGGGAGGTACAGACTCACACTTTCCGTTAAAATATACCCACATGCAAAAATATATGCTAACATCAGCTCTGTGAAGCCACGTGATAAGCTGCCAGTGTTCGGCATCTGACTGTTCATCTCTCTGTTCACTGATTCCAGCTCTCTGTTTCGTACATCTGCTTTCCAAAACCCATTCTTTTTTTCTTTTTTTGGCTTGTAAATGTGCGGCTGACCTCTTCTTCTGTAGGCACCCACTTCTTTTCATCAGTGCAGAACGTAGGATGAGTAGCAATCAATCTTACATTATAAATAGGTTAAAGGTCTGAAACCTCAGGGTTTTGCAGAGCTAAAATTGAAGCTTCAGACCTTGCAAATGGGTCATATTAGGGTCACTAGATTCCCCTAACGGGGTTGATTTTCAAAGATGTAGGATGTGCTTGAAGTTTTTCTGATGCAGTTGTTTGTTTTTATCTTATGGAGGTGGGTATATGAGTAACAAAAGAGAATCCCAATGAAAAATGAAGTAAAGGCTTTCTAAAATATTCTGATTGTGACTTTGCTTAGCAAGGATTTAGATACATATAAATATATAAAAGAATGCTCTATATTTGATCCTGCGTTTATTATTTGTCCACTGTAATTAGAAGTTCTGGCTCTTATCTGTTTGGTCTCACAGCAGTTTCACCTTTCAGGACCTCTGGGTTACACTGAACCTACCAAATTACAGTGTGATGCCGGTAATAATAACATGCATGAACTGATATCCCCAACCTAGGCCTTCCAGATATGATATTATCTACTCTGTGATTGAAATCTATCATAAAGAATGTAGGTGCTATGGCAAATCTGTCCAACACAGTCATTTTTCTCAAGTGAGTGTACCCGTAATAAAATGGACATTTTCTCCCATGGCCAGAGGAACATCTTTCTCATTATATTCCTCATTGTTTCTCACGATTCATAAACTCTTTCTGTTCCTGTCCTCCTACCCATGTCTCTATCTTGGCACACAACTTGCAGCATCCCATCCTTCATTCATTGCTACAGTGCTGGGTGACACTCGTTTTGTACTCACTGCTTACAAATTCTCCAGGGTCCAAACCAATTAATTTCAGTTATTGAGTGCCCCCTAACCTTCATGGGATGCATCTCTTCAGACTTCTTCTCTCTCTGTGCCCCCATTTACTTCCCCTAGGACCACCTTACCACCCCTCTGCCAGACTGCCAGAGACTGATACTTGACCGTAGCATTACATCACCAGTGACCTGACTTTTTCAAACGCTGCTCTGAAAACAACTCTCTCTTAACGCTGATAAAGCCACTTCAAGCACTGGATGTCCTACAGTGAGCCCCTCCTTATCTTTCATAGGGGATCTGCTTTGCCCAGGATTCCCTTTATTATAGGCCTTCTTTATTCTTTGAGTTTAGAAATTTTCATGTGAATCAAATTGAACAATTGATTCATAGTATTTAATATTTGTTTTTCTATCACATATTGCAGAAATTGTGGCACTTTGTTCTGCAGATTCATTCAGCTGAGCACCTTCTTTTACTATAGTGTTTTTCAGCTAATTGTGTTAAAATATTGTTTGAGACTATTGCCTATTGGTGGTAAGTGATTCCGAGGTGGTGCAGCATAGTTTTCCTTATAAACACAGAAATTCTGAAAGTGGGAGGGGAAACTACATGGGAAGAACCACCCAATAAACAGAATTTTAAACATATGGGATATAAGTTCTTTCGCTCTGTGGCAAGTGCCATTCATTAATGATGAATGTAGAAACATGTTTCCCTACAGACCGGTGTCACCTGAGTGTTTGTTTTCCTTAACTGCAGTCTGCCCTACCTTGAATTCTAACTTGGTATTTCTGTGTCCAACTGGAAACATATTTCATAGCTTTTGAGTGTTTACCAGTTGCTAAGCTTGCTCTTATAAACAAGGCGAAAGGGATTTTTCTAACATATCAAAGACAATTTTGGGCTGAGTTGACAGGGGAGTGGTGAGGCATTTTTTTTTCTTTTTTAAAACTAATTTGACACGTCACTGTAGCTGAAAGGGACAATAGCAAAATCATCGGCACAGTGCCTTGTGTGTGTGTTTTTCTATGGTCTTGTTGCCTGAAGTGAGATGTTAATATGCTCAATCACATAAAGAACAACAAAGGCAGATTTAGGTTGGTCTCATCTCCCAAACTTCAAAGGACAGTCAAAAGAAGCAGCTGCCCACCTGTAGAGACACATCCCACAGCCACTAGACACCAGTGTGCCCATTCCTAAAGCTACCATTTGTACCTTGCCAGGCATATCGTCTTTGGGAATGTGGAAGTCCTGTATTCTCTGTAGAGCACACAAATACAGTGGCCCTCCTCGCTTCATCACCTAAGGATGCTGGTCTATCAGAAAGGTATGTGGACTTGAGGAGAAAGTGGAATCCCACAGGGGAACAGAGCAGGAGGAATCAGCAGTTGCTCTGTCTTGTTCCTTTAATTTCTGTAAATTAATGTGTTATTTTTCTTACTAGATTTCACCTATGTAGAAGTTAGGTAGTTAATCTAAACTAACTTTTTGTGTAAACTCTTTTTATAGACAGGAGAGAAACTCCTAAGTGATCCTGTAAGTGGTCCCTGCTCTCTGTGTTAGATAATTACCTTAGAAGTGGGGGTACTTGTTTCTCCTCATTGACCCTACTTGACTGCCTTGTCAGAGAATCTCAGAATCATAGAATGGTTTGTGCTGGAAAATACCTTGAAGACCTAGCTCCAACTCCCCTGCCATGGGCAGGGACACTTCCCACTAGACCAGGTTGCCAAGTCCCATCCAGCCTGGCCTTGAGCATCTCCAGGGATGGGGCATCCACAGCTTCACTGGGCAGCCTGTGCCAGTGCCTCACCACTCTCATAGTGAATAATTTTTTCCTTATATCTAATCTAAACCTACTCTTTTAGTGTAGAACCGTTACCCCTTGTCTTGTCACTGTGCTTCTTGGCAGAGTTTCAATAGATGCACTAGCAGTTACATTAAATAGAATAAAACCATACACAGGATGTACATTTACATGCTTCTGGATGTGAGAAAATAACTGTCTTGATGGGTTAGGAAAAAAATGCTGCTGAAATCATGCTGTTTTTCAAGTTCCTACTAAGTATCTGCAGATGGACACTTGAAGCCAGACATACATTTGGGTGCCAACTTCAGCAAAACAGTTCCTATGCTCGCACACTAATACAATTAACTGTGTTCCATGAAGTTCAGAAAGATGCTCATGATCTCCTTACAGCCTGAATAACATTTACTTAGCCTAAAAGAGAAAGACATAAATATTTCAAGTAAAAAAATAAAAAAAATCTATTTGCACTTGCTATTAATGAATAGTTTTCTTCAGTGCATACGTTTCCTCATACACTAAACAAATGTTCAAAAACTAGACATGCTTTATTGTTCAGTATATCCCCTTATCTGTATGTACCTGTGGATATATGTGATATCTGCTTCAGCACAGTGCTGTTTCCTACCTACCATTTCCCTGACAGTTTTTTCATGTGAATGAATATAATCTTTCATAATGTTAACCTTATTTTTTTAATCTGGAGTTAAGTAAAGTCAAGTTGGTTTTCATTAGTAATTTTAAGCTCAATTGTCCATTGTCCACCTTCATTTTACTTCACGAGCATCAAGAACATTGCCAGACTTCCACACTGTTGCTTTTAATTCAAGGCTGTTTTATTTTTTTGTCTCTCTAAAAAGATTCAGATTCTCTCAATTGCTATGAATTTTATTGAGGTTTTAACAAGTCACTTTGCACTTTCTAAATGTTGTGACTGCAGTTATTCTCACTTCATCAGTTCTCAAATGGGTTTTTACAGTTTCTGCATGGAACCATTTCTGAGAGGGTGTTTTAACTTGTTTAGATGCAGAGGCTTCATTCTCAAAACTGTCTTGACTTCCCCATTAATAGTTCGAAGAAAACGTCTTAAACATCTGTACACATCTGTTGCTAAATCAAGGAAAACATATTTCTTCCCACTGCAAGAAGGAAGTGACATCTAATAATTTGAAGTATGCTTTACATGGCTACAAGTTTTCTTCTGATGTTGTATGATCTTGTAGAAATATAAGGTAAATGTTTAGTAAGTAAGTTTTACCACTTACTAAGTCTTCTTCTTCACTCTTCTCCTTTCCTTTGGCCTATGTCCACTCCCTTCAGCTCATGTATATAGGCTGATACACATGTGCATATATATATGTATACAAGCATATACATATATATACGCAAAATTGACTGAAAGACTGTCTATGTAGTTGTTGGGATGTAAGAGCCATACAGCAGGTTCACTACAGAAAAGAGATATTATGAATCTGATCAAATACCGCATGTCCGAAAAATATGTCCGGTGGGCCTCCATTTAGCACAGATTCTCACTTTGGGAAAGTCATGGTGCTTTTCTTAAGAAACTGATACAAGTTGGAAAGGAATAGTGGAGTTGAAGTTGCCTGTACTGGCACTTAGGCATTGTGTTGTTGTTGTTTTTAGAGTCTCAGCTCTGCATTTTGCTTATATTTTTGTGTTTAGCAGTGGTGTTATATTAAAAGTGTGTGCCTGGTTTTAAAGTCACACTGTAAAACACGTGCCAGCCACATGCTGCTGGTTTAAAGCTATTGCAGATTGGGATATGGGAAAAAAAAAGGGAGAGAGGAGAGTGGAGACCCTTCCCCTAAGTCACAAATGAGTGTTCCTTTAAAAAATGAGAGGCCTCACATCCTCTGGAATACATGCCAAAAAACTGAACAATTGGCTATACTGTGTATGGCCTCTTTTACTGGAGCAGTGATTATATTCAGTGTAATAGTGAGTACTGGATAAGCTAGTTGCTGGAGCTAGGAAAGAAAGGGAAGAGGAAGATTTTGCTGGGACTTTGTTCTGAGATAAAGTGTGTTACTGAAGCGAAGAACCAACTCAACCTCATGAAGGCAGATAGCAAGATCATACTGACATGCTGCTAATGTCAGTATTTTTACATTTTTGGTTACAGCCATTTTTGGTTACAGAGAATTGCTGCCGTGTCCTTTTGCTCAGCATTTGGGACTGTCTTTGTTCATTTAGCTTGTGATATGCTTGTCTGTGCACTTTTTCCATCACTAGTCAATAAGTAGGTTTTTGTATTTCTGAGAGCCAACCAACCAGTGTGTAGGGTAAGGAGTATGATGAAACACAATGCAATATGTCTTTCCTCCACTGGAAGATATAACAGTAGTAATTAATTCAAACGAGGAATTAAACACAATAGACATCTTGTGGACATCTTGAAAATAACATTAAGAAGATATCTCATGCGATGTGTGTGAAATACTGCCCATATGATCAAAGTAATAATAACCTGATAAAATTTTTCATGACTTATTCAGAGCAGATGTGCAAGCATCCTGTATCCATCTTCACTGGTTTGTGTGGTCCTGAGGGTGACAAGAAGGAATGACTAGGAAGGGTTTTCTGAAGCCTTGATTCAGGAATTTTTAAGTGCTTTTAAGAATGTGTTGAGTTGTATTCTCTTCCAGAAGTGTATCTGAATGGGATTTAATCCTATTCTCAAGCAGTTTTTCTGAAAGTGGTTGTCTTCTGCAATCAACTTTCATTCCCATTTGTGGTCTAGTGACAGCCCCCACCTGGATTTGAAATGAGGTCATTGGACCTGAAAGGTGGGGGTAAAGGTATCTAAGTAGCTTTCATGGAGACTTACTCTGTTGCCTATAGCTACTTTCATCTTAAATAAGGAAGTGTGGCATGTTTGTATTCACAAATCCCATTGTGCAATGCTCTGTCTCAATTGGGGCTGTCTGTGTCTCCATACTAAGTCTGAGGGCAGCTGCAATTTCCTCCATTTCATGCAAATTAGCTTCTGCCTTAAAGCTCCTGGCAAGTCGCCAGCACAGCCCTCTTTGGCAAAATTTGGATTCATCTGGGCAAAGGTATTAGCCCTTTTGCTTCAAAGCCCTTCTTTAGTGAAATATTTCAGTATTTTAAAGACAAATACTTAGGAAAATCTACACTTTTTAAAAAGATGCATTCTTTAACCGCTAGAATATTCCTGAAGATAGATAAAGGAATTACAAAGAATTAAAATAATGGTATATGTTTTTGTTGCTTATCTTGAACATTACTATAAATGCCACTGCACCGGATCCATTAAAATGCATGTCAGGAATTTTCCTTGGCTGCCTTTGTGCAGCCTTTTAAGATCATTCAACTACATAATGACTTTTAAAGATATTCTTTTTGAAATGGAAGGATTTTTTTTTCCACAGTCTAGCTGAAAAAGATATTCCACAGATTTTCAGTGCAGGTTTTAAAGATATCTTAATTTCATCCGTTTGATTTGGGGAAAATAGTTAAACTTTTTAGATTAAACAGTGATTTTGTGTTTTTGTGGTTCCTACAGTTATTTGAAGGATATTTTAAACTTTCATGTCATCATAAATACTGTTTTGTGTTTTATTTGAGGTATTCTTTTTAAAATACAGATGTTTTTCCTCCGTAAATACAGTAAGAGTGCTTAGTTCCTCCTCCTTTTCTTCTCAAAAGGATTATATTCGTAGATTCTCCAGGCACCCTTTACTTAAATTCTAGTTTTACGTAAAGAGTGACAATAAAGTAGCATTAAATGTTCCACATTCATTTTGTTACACTGATTTTGAATTTAATTAGTTAGCAAATAATAATTGTCTTTTCTTGATACCACTGCCATGTAGTTTTGCGGCCTCTTAGAATCAAGAGGTGTTCCTCCTACATATATTATCATTAACGAAAGTAAGAATCCTGCAGGAGAAAATGAGAGCTGTGATTCCCTTTGTAAAGGAATGTTGTTTTTACCTGATATTGTCCTGTCTACAGACTTTCTTAAGGGCAGTGGAATTCCACAGGTATTATCAAAATCACCGTCTCAAGACAGTGCAATTTCGGAGTTGTCACTGAAACTACTGACTTTTTTCTTTCTCATTATTGCTGATGTGCAAGATGATAAGATTCCTGGTTGTTTGCAGCATCTAAAGTGTTTTCAAAGGCTGATATTTAGAAAAATATCACTGTATTTGCACCATGGTGACTGGAGGCGCTTTGCAAGTGACTGTTCCCTTGCCCTTGTAGTTATGGAGCCAGCATTCATAACAGCTCCTGACATTTAGGCCACCTATTGTTGTGCACACTTACACCATATCTGCTCTTAGCTCCTCGCTAAGATGAAACATGGCAATCATTTCAGTTTCTCTTTAAGAGAAATTTTACACATTGCCATAGTCAGCACTGGAGAGCCTTCTGTGCACCCAAGGTGCAGGCACCAATTCTGCCTTGTGATTCTCGTATCATAGAGATAGATATTCATTCCTCAAGAATGGATTGAAAATTTGAGAGTAGTACAGGGAAAGATGGGTGATTGATCAGTAAAATATGGTAAGATTTTGTAGCTGCTGTCGTTGGTCTCCTGGCCTCAATGTCTCGGGTTGCTCAAATTTTAGAAACATTTCTGTGATGATGGGCTGCTGGCAAAGTCTATTGGTGCTGGGAAATTGGCTGTGTCGCAAAGTGAAGGGACAGACCTACCATATTGTTAGGGGCAACAAAATGCCAACCGTGGACAGTGCCAGCCCCGAAGGTGGCAGCCACAAGTGGTGAATGTCTCTCTTTGAACAATTCAGAAAATGCTAAAAACTTGCTTTGTGTTATTAAAAATCTTGAAGGTCATCCTGGGAAGAATAGCTTTGCCTGAAGAAGGGAAGAGTTTGATTTTAAATACTGTCCCTACAGCCATCAAAGCTGGTAGATCATGAACTCCTTGAAGTTTTACCTTCTTTCGGTCGTAACTTGTATATTAAAATGGGTGTTTATTTACCTGACAAATAGTTTCACAGGGAATTATGTAGCGGCTCGAGTGCAAATGATATCATTTTGATCACAAAGAAGCAGAAATTTGTTTAGATAATATACAAAATATACAAATATCGAAGAATAACTTGACATTTTCTCGCTGCATTTGTATAGGTAAAAATCCTACTAATGTAAACAACAGGGTGTCTTTGGAAGGCTTTGGCCAACTGTGTTGTTATTAGGCATGTCTGTTGGCACAGCTCACCTTTCTTTTTAATGTTAATTGTCATGTTTCCTGTACCAGCTAATTACTGGTTGGAGTGGACTTCTAAGGTATTTTGCCTTTTTAACACACAATATTTCCCTGACAAAGCATAGCTGAGAGTGTGCTGGAAATGTGTTGAAGGCAGCAGTGCAGATGAGCACAGAGGACAGGAATGCTTTAAACTGGTTGTCTGTTAGTTTTTCAGTCATGAAACTGTATCCTGGAGTAATCAACCTTTGTCTCAACCTTGGCCTGGAAACTGGATCAGAGCTTCGTACCTGAGTCCTGGCACTCCTCTTCTGGCTTTGTGGACGTAATTCTTGTCTGTGTTCTTTGCATATCATTGCTAGCCATTAATCAAAATTAAAATGTTTCCCAGAAGGCCCTAGTCACTGAAAAAGGTTCGAAACGCTCAACAGGTACACTGAACCAAACTGCTTGTATAAAATATGTGTTTTGTGTATCAAGGTGCTACCAAGCAACTGAAGGCATCAGTTAAATCACCTTTAGAATTTTGCAGCCTTTTCTCTTGCAAATTTAAAAGGCCTGCAGAGGAGAATGTATATATATAAAAACATAGGGAACAGATGCTGTAGTCTGGGCAGATGAAATCCACTTTCCCATAGATTATATCACTTTTTTCATGAAACAGTATGATTCCTTCTTGATCACCAAGATTTAAGGAACATCCAGCTATCAGATAGCAATTTCTCCATTCAAGACTCACACAAATTAAATGGAACAGTCGCTGCCTGGGGCAGCACCAAAAGGAGCTAAATCTGCAACTGCTATCTTCATAAGAGCGCAAGAAAAAACAAATCTATTGCCACTACTCATGCATGTCATCTGTGTCTGCAGTTTGAGTTATTCCTGGGAAAAAACTGCCTGCCTAGTGGGCAGGTTAAGTGCACACTAAGGTGATGAATGCAGATTGAGGTTTCAAGGTCTGCCTGCTAGCCAGATCCAGAAAGTGAATTCAGACCTGTGCACAGCTAGCCTTTGTGGTCCCATTGACTACCATGGTCCAGCTGGACCGTGTGATGCAGGGAGGTGGAAAGACTTGCCTGAGGTTTATCAGGGACTGTGGTAGGATCTGAGGAGGATCTAGTTTGCTCTGTGCCTTTCACTCTGTGCCTTTCACTGCTGAAAGAAAGTATGAAATAAACTGAGGTGTCGGGGCTGCCCATAGTGTCTCTTCTGAAATAGTACAGTAGCTGTTGCCTAATATGTTTTAATTGTGATTCATATTACAATGTGTGTTTCTGTCCTATACACAGTGCATCTGCCAGAATTGTAGTTAATTACTTACGGACCAGTTTGCAAATTATTGCTTTTATTTTAAAACTGCTTTGAAGTGCATTTGGGACCTCATTTATGGCAGAAAATAGCCAGAACCATCAGCTTTCCTGAATGTAATCTGGATGTCTGCACAACATGGAGCTATTTCATCCTATACAGGAATGCAAGTAAGATCTTTTTTAATTAGAGGACTAGAAAAAAACCATCACTTCAGCAACTGAAATGTGCTTGGAGGTCCTAGTTGAGCTTTTAGGTCCATTTGATGGAACCATCAGACATATTTACCAGCCTCAGCCCTCGAAGGTGAGTGTTTGCCCAGAGGTCTGGGACTGACTCCTCAAGGGGCTTGCACGCTGCAGGTATTCAGTGTAAATTCATATGCATCAAGCACTCAGACAAAGAGGAGTGTGGAGGAACCTGCATCCCGGCTATGTACACAATGCACCTCGGTTGCCTGAGAACAGAAGATGCCTGTCTGAGAGCTCTAAATTGCCAATCCTTTATGTGAGTTCAATTCATCATTTTAAGAAAGAGAGCGGCAAGATGAGAGGAGCATGGAGGTTTATTGCAAAGCTGTTTGAGAAATTTGGTTGAATTGTATGTTTCAGCCTTCGTGACTTGATGCCGCCCATCACTCAGTGCCTTACAAGTCATCGGGATTCTTGTGCTGAATGCAGCTCGTTGCTGCCAGAAAACCTCAACTTTTGTTAATGTATAGGCATTCATCATCTGCTGTTCATTAACACACATATTGCTAATGCCTGGCAATGGAGCGGACATTTTTCTAGAGTGGGGTCGAAAAACTAATTATTCACCATATGGTGGCCGGCTCAGCAACAATTGCTGAAGCCATGGAAGCAAAAGGAAGTTGGCTGGTTGATTTCTTTGGGCAGTTTGCACAGTGATGACTCTCTTGACACATGCCATTCATGTGGCCGCTGAATAACAGATGGGCTAAGGCTGGGAACTGTGGAAAAATCATGGCAGAGATCTGGTGGCAGCCTCTGTCTTTTTATCCTTCAGAATGACTTTGGGTCACGTGGGCTGTGAAAATAACAAGTAGGGGATTGTGCTCTGAGGATTTCCCTGCTTCTTTCATAAAGCCAGAGCGTAATTTTGACTGCCTTTTCGTATTTTGTTTATTAAAGGGATCAGGGTTTTAGATGAAAGAGATTACTTGGTTTGTGGTAGGGGGCTGTGCTGTGCCCATGACACTCAGCTCATTGTTAGCAGGAAAAATGCTGGCAGTTTGATAAGGGATAAGAAAATGGAGGGGTTTTAAATTAAAATTCAAATTACTCCTTATTTGTTCTTTTCTCATTTGTAAATCTCACACAGGCAAGTTAAGATAAGAGCTGTTTTAGATTCAGAATACTCAAACTTGAAATGAGTTAGTGTTTTTTCCAGAGGAGCTTAGTAAGGGAGGGTAAGATTAATTTGAGCATGCTGCCTTTGCAACTTGTATGCTTTCTGGATTTCATATCGTCCTGACAGTGCCTGAATGGGGAAGGCGGTGAAAGTTTCCAAGCAGAGATTTGCTGAGCTTTAGCTTAAATTGACTCAGTCTGAGCTATCTGCAAATTAAATTTTAACTGATTATAGCAAGTTGTGGCAGATCAGAATTCTCTCGTGTCTCCTCTCACAAGAGTTGGGAGGAGAAGCTGACAAGCAGAAGTGTCGCCAGATCCTTTCTGAAGCTGTTCAGCATTCCTAGGTGGGCACTGATCGGGCTGGGCATAGGGATTAAAAGGAGAGGTGAAATGAAAGGATGGCTGTGCATCACATTGCTGTGCATGAGGGAAACTTTGCACTGGAACCCATCATTTGTGACTTGGGTCTGTGTTGTGAAAAATAGGAGACAAAGTTTCTTATACAAAATGTGGTATTTGAGGTCTTAGTTCAAAATTCACATGAAGTAAATATTTTTACTGTCATATTTTATGTAACCACATAGAAGATTACCCTTTCCCTCACCCCTAAAGCAGAGAGAAAAGTTTATCTCTAGCATAGCAAAAACTTAAGCCGTACTTTGCAATTTTTAGGATTTCTTTTTACAGTTAAATGGGGGCATGTGTCTTGTCGTTGTGGTGTTACTGTTGTCTGCTCATGAGAAACACTAATTTCTGTAGCTGTATGCCACAGGGACAGCATGGTGGCTCTGAGCAGGCCACGGGGTGCACACCACCTGTCTTGAAGCGTCCTCACAACAGCTCTTGTGCAAACCCCACTTTCCATTCTTCTGCATCACAGCCAGCCTGCTGCTCTCAGCAGGGGTGGTGGTTGGAGGGACCTCTCTGCTGGCTGATGTTCACTGCTTCAGTGCATGTACTTAGGAGGGAATGGGCAAAAAAAAATAACTGAAAGCAAGTGCTTGTCGCACTGATTCCTCTGTCTGTGTTTTCTTCTGTAGTGGCCCAAATATGTTTTTATCTTAGACTCTCCTGTCGCTATTTGCTGTAGGCCAAGGGTCAGTAACACTCATTTTCAATGCAGAAGTTTGACTGCTAAAAGATTGTTCATCCAGTGATCCACGCCGTGCAGTGTCCCAGGGAGAGTGCTGCTTTCTCTGCCAGTGTTGGCAGCGCATCTCTCCCACCCCTGCAGCCCTCTGTGACATGGGCTCCTGCCGCCCTTCTGAGCCATCCCTGCACTGGCCAAGAGCTGACTGCTGCTAGGTAGTGAGTGTACGGCTGCATCTGGGGCTCTGGTTTCAACCAGTATGTTTTTGCAAAATGGTTGCATCTTAAACATCCATATCTTCCACAGAAGTGTGCATTCCCCTTAGCCCTGTTGTGCCTGGCCTGCACCTATGGGCTCTTGTGACCTCCTCGGTGCATGATGGCTCTTATGCTCAGTCAGTGCAAGCCTCACCTCCCTCAGTGCTTTCCCTGTCCACATTAAAGGGAGGGACACTTATGTTTTCAGCAAGAAGTGAGTCCAGCTGAAGATTAGGACCATTATCCTCCAGCAGATGCTCTAGAAAATTTCCATGTCTCAATGCACTGCTAGGGTTAGATCGGTGGGAAAGCTGGAGGGCTGGGATTTCAGATCACTGCTTCTCTCCAGCTTTTGGAGGCTACTCCAAACCCCAAGCACCCGACCAGGTGTCCTGAGTTCACCTGGCTGGAAAAAGGCCTGCAGATTTTGCATAGAAATTTGCAAGGGATTCTTGTGGTTGCAATTTATAAATCCGAATGCCTGCCAAATGTGACTGTTAATGGTCTCTTTTCCCACGAGAAAAATCCAGAAGAGGATAAATATTTATTAGGAAAATTCAACAAAATTCCCAAGACCTTATGTAAGGTGTAAAGCAATTTTGCAGATTTGAAGAGGGGAGAAAATCATGTGAAAGTGTATCTGTATACACAAACAAATAAGAAAGTATATCTGTATACCCAAACATGTATTATATATATGTGCACACCACATATATGCATAAACATGCATTATATATAGAAGCATTCTTCCACACCATTTTCCATCCATCTATCTATATGTATACAACTGTATATTTAACAGCAAAATCATTTATTTTGAAAGTAGGAGGTGCATATCAGCAGTACTGGGACACAAGGAACAAAGCCAAATGACTTTAATGTAAAAGTGGTCTTATTTCAGATTGCAAAGTGAGATGCTGCCCTGAGACAATGATGGAAAAACATTGCAAACCAATTTCTTCATGAAGTGCTTCTGAACCAATTGTTGGCTTTTCTGTGATTTGACCTTACACAACTAATCATATCTTTGTTTGTTGTTAGACACTTATCAGCATATTTTACTAAAAGTTTGTTCTTGTTTTTATAGAGCAACTGGGGAACCATAATCTATGTTCTTCCCCTGCTTATGAAGTGCATTGAGCATGCAAGGTAGTCTTTTAGACTTAAAAATCTAAAAACTAGAAGTTTGGTAGGAAGGAAATAGCCCTAGTATCCGTGTCAGAGTGAATATTCCAGACTATTCCTCAGTTATAGAAGACATAAATTAATTCTCCATGTTAATAGCTAAAGACACGTCAAATGACATCTTTCCTACAGCAATTGTTTGCAATGTCATGTATTGTGGGAAACATTATAGGACTGAATACACTGACTGTTTCACTTGAAGTAGCTTCAGAAGACTGATATTTGGCACAAATGGTTTTCGGAACAGAATTTGCTATTATTTGCTCAGGTTCCTACAAAAAGTGGAGTTGAGGATGGGATGTGCAACAACTTTGTATGCAATAACTCACTGAGCAGTTTTATATATAAGGTTTGCTTCACAAGAATCTTATCAAAGTGTTCAGGCTTTTAAAATAGATGATAGATGAGCATAATGTTTTATGAATGAAGATGCATTGTAGGAAAAAGTTTAATTTTTGTATTGAGCTAAGTATCAGCACTTCAAACACTGAATGTAGGATTTGATGCAAGCTCTTGTTTAAGTCTCCCTTATATGATCAGCAGAACTCTGAAGCCTCAGATATGATGAAAAGCTTTGTTTTGTGTTAAGACCCAATATCTTCCATGACATTCATCTAAGGAACTGGTGAATACTAGCCTGGGACAAATCTCTGTAAATTGCCATAAATTATGGGTGCAGAGCAACGCAACCATTTCTGGCTAGACTCAGTAGCATAAAGTTTGGTACTTTATCCTCTCCTCCTAAATCATAGCACAGTCCTTTCTAGGATGATGGGCTCATCCATTTGGATAGGATATACTGTTTATTCCGTTGCTAGGCTAAAATGCCTCTGGTTTTAAGAACAGCTGAATTGCATTGCTCTCATCCTTGTTTAATACGCTTCTTACGTAGATTATATGAATCAAATTGTTTTAAATGGGAGATTAAGCAAGGGATATGCAGTGATTATATGTGCCTCTGTATGTTAGGTTGTGTATTTAAAGCTGTGCTGTGTATATTTTTCTAAGCCCATTCACGTACCGAGTATTAAAACATCCCCAATCGGGATATAGGGGTTTTCCCAAGAACAACATCTTAAGTGCTCCTTTAACTAGTTTTGTTTCCACTTTGTCAAACTTCTTTGCTGAATCATCACAAGTTTATTGGATGTTTTTACAACTTTTGGCTTTGCTACCATCTCCACCCTGATGAAGCGAACCATTAACTCTGTAGTTTGGGAAATACTCCACTGTCATTCTCTTGTCACACATTAGCAAGTTTCAGGGCTGTGAACAATGAAAAGAGGAAAAAAAGGAGACTGGATTTCTTTTTTATACTTCTGCTGTGTGTTTTATTTACACAATATGTTTCCATCCTCTAGCAGTTAAGTTCAAGCAGATGGTTGAAATGGAACATTAAACAAGGAGTGTACAACGCCTTTCTGAGGCAGAATCTCAGACCAAACCCTAGTGTCCATTTCCCAGGAAGCAATTTAATTTGATTTTAATTAGATTAGGGTGGAGACTAAACCTCCCTGCTGTTAGCCGTAGTTCTTCCCAGAAGAGAATTTATCACAAAACTAACCCTGACCACTGAACCTGATTGTTGGGGAGGACCTCAGGGTGTCTGAAAGCCTCTGATGAAACAAAGATCAGCTGTAGTAGTGCTGCTCCTAGATAATTTGTCTCACCAGTTCATGAAGGCCTGCATGAGCAGGGGCTCTGCAGCTCCGCAGGCAGTGAGTCCCCTTGCATGTACCCTTCTTGCATGGGACTGGGTTCAATGAGTTTACGGCCGTGTTTGAAATCTGCCTGACGTGGAGTCCTGGAAGACTTGTGGGTTCCAGGCAGTGGTGTCTGGCGGTCAGAGTTTAAAGCAAGTTGCTTCAGATGAGCTGCAAATGGCTTGGTGTAAGAGGTGATTTTTGTGACACAAATAAGGTTAATCCCATTACCGTGCTGTCAATACTCCTGTGGCCTCATCAACCTGTGCTCATCCTAGTGCCACATAATGCCCTGCTGGTTATTTGATCTGGCCACTGCTACACATATTTCACTTGATGTTTGTGTCAGCCTCAGCTTTTTGTATCGTCTGTCAAGTGTAACTAAGCAAGATCAATAGTAAATGGGTCTTGTGGTTTCTTCTATTTGCCAGAGTGTGTGTAATGTTATTCCACTTACGATAATGTTCTCGGCCTTTTACTAAGATTGTACAATGAATCCTTTGCAGATATGAGACCAAGTTACACTGTATGCTTTTTTGGCTGAATGCTTCAATCTTGAAGTCGGCAGAAACACAAGTGACGTGACTGGTGAGCAGATTGCTTTATGGTAAGAGTAAGGGGTGTAAGAAAAGAGGTGAGAGCCTTGTGTTGTGTGTCTGTCTGTGCAGATCCACACAATGAAACAGAGCAAATGCTTTCGGTAAGTTGAGTTCATTTAGTGAGCAGGTAAACTTGCCACGCACATGATAGTCGCAGAGATGACAAAAGCAAGAGCAGTGATAAAAATTGGGGTGTAGTAAGAGGTGATAGTTTCCTCGTGGCTGAAGGGATAGCGGTACCTTTATGGCACAACCAGATTGGAATACAAGTGTCTGTGGCCTGGGGATTTTACAAATAAAAAGACTCACTTTCTGTCTCTCACAGCTTAGCCAAGAAAATTATTTTTTCTCCATGTATCTTGGTCTCATGCATGTTTATGACACTCAGTCCTGTCTGTAATCTTACGTGTGTGAACACACACAAACATACGGACACTATTAAACTCCTGCTCAGAGCTGAGTGATGCAGCTGTGTGACGTGGTTGTAAATGCAAGACAAGAATCTTATTGTCTCTGGTCACTTAGTACAGATGACAGTTTTCCATAACCTCAAATTCATTCTGGAACTTGCTGTTTACTAGGAGGATCCTCATGAACACTACTGTGGAAAAAAAGCAGAAGTGTAGACAAACATAGTTTTGGAGGGAGAAAATATTTTTTCCATCATAACAATGAGAATTTTAGTAAACTCATTTTCGTTTCTTTTTTCTTTTTCTTTTTTTTTTCTTTTTCTTTTTCTTTTTCTTTTTCTTTTTCTTTTTCTTTTTCTTTTTCTTTTTCTTTTTCTTTTTCTTTTTCTTTTTCTTTTTCTTTTTCTTTTTCTTTTTCTTTCTTTTTTTTTTAATAAGAAAGATTCCCTTTTTTAGGAGAGATTGAGCTCTCTGGAAAAAATTACAGAAGGAAATACTTTGTATTGACATTTGGAATGTGTTGATGTGGTGGCTCTTTTCTGTTGCTCTCTAATTTTTGTTTCGAGAATGTTGCACAAACTCAAGAACTCACTAATTTGGCAAATAATGTCCCACTGCCAAAGCTAATTCTAGCTGTGAACATGTAATCAGTTCTGTGGCTCAAATAAGAAAGTGTGCTGTGCTTACATTTAATTTCCGTGTGCACTTGTCTGTTGGGCTTCTCCCTCCATCTTTGAACAAGTGCAGTTTGGTGGTCAATGCAGGAGCTGACCCCGTCATTTTAATAATAATTTTCCTGTTCCAACACATGAAAACATTTTTTGCATGAGTTGTTTTGGTTTGCATTTGGGTTTTTATTAATACGACCTGAGCGAAAGCCAAATCCTTACTGTGTGGGTATACGCTGACTGGCAGGCAGCTGTCGGCCCAAAAGGTGGGCAGGAAGTTATCATCTGTGGTGATATTTACTTGACTATTCCATATTTGTGTAATGGTAGAGGCCCCAGACAACATCAGGACCCTTCAGAGCTCAGCATTGTGCAAACTCGTAAGATGCCATCACTCTTCTGTGCTGAAGAGCTTGGGACGATCTGTCACCAGAGGTGATTAAAGAGGTTAATGACCAAACTGGCCATTTGCTTCCAGAAGACAACCAAGGGGACAAGAAGAGCAATGATCAGGAACAATGTGTGCTGGCTGTGCCTGGTGTATGCCACAACCTGCTGTCACAAATAGCTTGCGTGGCTGGAAACAAGCCAAGGTGTCTGTTAACCTCACTTGTTGCGTGGGTTTGAATTTATACTTCTGGATATCCCTTGTTCATGTCCTGAAATTATCTGTGAAAAATGCATGTCATCAGTTGAACTTTAAGTGTGTTTGGATTGACTGATTTTGATTTGTTTCTTTTTAAATGGTGAAGAAGAATGGATCAGATATATTGCTATTTAGCATGGAGATGCAAAATTGCACTTCACTGAGCCCTCAGGCAGGAGAAGTACTTTCAGGGACTTAGCTGGAATGCACTGGATGAATTAGGTTTAAAGTCTAGAAGCAGTTGATGTATATTATCTGTAGCTGATGTTATCCTGGAGCCAGCCCCATGCCTGTGAGAGCACCCAACACGTATACGTTGGCAGATGCAGGAAGATAGTCACAATTTTTGTGTCCAGCGCTGAGAGCACAATGGGGCTGAGCCAGGCTGCCTGCAGAGCAGTGTGCCTCGCCAAGCATGCAGAGAAATGTTCTAACAAGCTTCTTGTGTTTTAGGAGTGGACCTTGAGAGTCAGCAGCTGAGTCTCACAGCCATGCTCATCGCAGAGCTAGCAGCTGTATTTCTTGAAAATGTCTCAGGAAATGTTTTCACATCTTGTTCTTCTGTGACTGCTGCCATTCTGCCTTGCCTTCTTGAAAAGTGTGGTGGCATCCTTATCTTCACGTTATAATTATGGAGAAAAATTATCTTTCAGAGAAATCTTGTGCTGTCATGCTGTCCAAATTTCACTACAAAATTCACTAATATTTGCTGAGAAAAGAAATCAACCCAGACTGAATTCTTGGAACGTGATTATTAGAAGCATGTATAGGCTTGTATTTCATTTTGGTATTGCTTTGACTAAACCACAGACTTCAAATTCTGAATAATTTGTCTTTCAAACTCTGAACTGAAGGTATTTAGCATTCTTAGTTTTCTTTCTGAACAGACTGTGAAAGATATGGTATCGTTCGGCCAGAGCTGTAACAGCTTTAAAAAACGAGTTGATCTTTGAACACATGGATTAGTTCAACTTGCCTTTGTGAATTTGAGTCTTCAATTTCACTGATGTTTTGCTAATCTGCATTTTTGATGCCAAGGAGTCCACAGCAGATAAAGCAGTTATGAGTCTGCAAGGAAAAACCCTTTCCTCAGAGCATGCAGTGCATTAGAGCATGATGGAAGAAGCCTGGAGCAATTGCTTGTGTGCTCTGCTGCCTGGGCAGCCACAAGCTGGGCTGAACTCCTCCATGGTGAAGAAGAGAGGTGTTTCTCCTCAGCTCTCATCTGGCAGTGAGCAACAGAGCAATGTGCTTCACAGGGCACAGGGCTGGTGGAAATCTGTGCACATCATTCTTGGAGTCTGCTGAAGAAGCCCTCTTGGGCTGTGTTAGTGTGAAGCTGTAAAAATGCTCTGGAAGCAATGTTCTTCCCCTTCATTACTGAGCTGTTATGTAAACGCTCTTCCCAATTTAAAAAAAAAATAGAGATTTTATGCAGATGTGTTGTATTCTGATTCTCATTTGAAATACCTATCTGCACAATTCTGCTGAACAGCTGACTGGAGCAAACTTACAAATAAATAATACTATCTTTCTGGCTTCTAACTGTTTAGTGGGGCAGAAGATGGTTGGGAAGCCTGTATTTGTTCAGTGAACGAAGGAGTCAAACTATTTAATATAACTAAATGAATGAGCACCGATAATGGAGTATTCCTGACATTTATTGATTTTACTGAAGAGAATTCTGAAACATTTGTGATGGTTTTGTCCCTTCCATGCCATCTAAGGGTTGGACTGAATGTCATATCCTAAGAAGCAGTTGCTGGTATAAGGAATACAAATGGCATCTAATTGGGGTAACATCACTGGTGTTAGTTACATGTCTGTTGAAGGTTCGGTCCAAAGTTTTAGCCTCCTTAGCCTCCTCTTTCTTATTCTGATTTTCAAATGCTTTCACAACTGAGAAGTGCATTATTGAGTCTCAAAACCAGAACATCATTGCTGCCTGCCTGCTCCTACTTAGCCAATGGAAGAGCCATTGTGGGAGCTCTGCCTTGTAGGAAGAACTGCTGTTCAGCCTAATTATTACAGATTATTAGATTAATTTTTTAATTGAGTAGCCTAATTAAAGTAGCCCCCCTACTAGCAGTTAGGAAGAATATATCTATTATCTTGCGCTCACTTTCTCCACTGCTGCTGTGTATTCAGCTCCCTGCAAAGTGGCTGCTAAGGAGGAGGAGGACCGCTCAAATGGTTGCTATGCTTGCATCAGTTGCTAACTTCGAGGCATATTGTGACAATAACAGGTTTTGACAGAATTTTAAAGCGTTTTGCCCCCCTGTTTTGGGGCGATGATGAATGTGCCATACAGATGACCTTTACACAGGGCCGCATGTTAATATTCAGAACCGTGCTTTTGTTTGTCTTCAACAATGGCTGTCATTAAAAAAGCTTGGTTTGCCAATATGCCCCCCTGGTCCAGCGCAGGGCCCTTCCTGATTGGGCACCGGGAAGCATCATGTGCCTTTGACTGAAATGACATGGAAGATGTATGGTCCAAGTGCCGTCCTCAGCACCACTGCTGTGATGGGAAGAAAACCACTCTGACCCAAATAGACCCGCGCTCAAACAATGTCGCACCAAACGAAGACAACATATTGGGAAGAAAAATGCTTGTAAACTGTGTGTGCTGGAAGATGTATTGGCCAGACGGCCATAGGGCAATCTTTGAACTATTGAAATCTTTAGAAATATTGTTTAGTTCTTGAACAATACTTACAAACCTAATTAATCAAGCATAGATGGTTATTTTCACTCTTTACATACTGCATCATTTTGGAACAAGAATAGGGCTGTCACATGTATTTTGCTGACCACTTCCCAGGTGCTTGCTGGCAAAAGCAGAGTTTGAGCACACAGCACACAGCAATCCTGGAATAACAGCCCTAACAGAGCTCCTGGCCTGCTCCTAAACCTTAATGTGCTTCAAAACTTCCTCTTTGTTTTCATTTTTCTGTTAGTGCATTTTTTTTGACTATGACACACAATTTTCTTTTTGGTTTGTATTCTTTTTCTGTTTATGTATTGCTAGGATGAAATTTGACATCTCATGTGTAACAGTATTTTAAACCTGACAATTTAATGAATGATGGAGTGAGATAGCGTAATTTCAATACCTAATCAATCATATGTGTACCCCTCAAGAGATTGGCAGGTAAAAAGTTGAGAAGAAGACCTGTTATTAGCAGTTTTTATTTTTGTCTACTGCTTCTACTACAGTCTTTTCTGAAGAAGATTTTGGGAATGACTCATGCCATGAATTCTTTAACTGGATGTAAGCTGAGGGCTTTGATCTCTTTCCAAAACTCACGTTCTTTGAGTCCACAGTCATACTAATTTCCAAATTCTGGTATCTCTCCATTTATATTATTCTTATTACAATAAATGCTTACTGGTTTCAAAATTTTTGACATACAGCTTGTGGTCAAAGCCTTCTGGTGTACTGAAAGTAAAAAACTTGATGTTTTGAATTACTTTTAAAAGCTGTCATCCTATTAGTAAGTTTTAAAACTAGTTTGTACAGACAGTAAACAATTTATCAAAACGTTAAAAACTGTAATAATCACCTCAAACTGTTATGTACAGCATGAGCCATGAAACATTGAGTTTCTTTTGTTATAACCAGAATCACTGAAATGAGATTTTAATAGTTAAAATACTCATTAGTAGTTTTTGCATTTATTATAGTAATAGTCATGCTATTACATCGAAATGGTCTTCTGAAGTAAACTACCATTCAGAGAAATATATGCTTTAAATCACTAGTGATCCAGGGCTTGCCTTTAAATAACTGTCATGGTTAAAAGAATACATTTGAACTGTCCTTGGTGGCAACTCTTTCCCAGTTCAGGTCTTGCTTGCTGTAGGAATGGAGCTCCTTAAGCACATGTTTCATTATGTTCAAATACTATGCAGTGGGATATGCTCAAAAAATATGGAACTGTTGAATGCATCTAGGAACACTTTGCAGTTCTGGCTATAAATATTAATTAGTTATTTTCTTTTTTAAAATACTGTTTATAGCCAACCCCCTGGAAATCTAATTTATGCATATTTAATATAATAAGCAGTCCATATAGAAGCATCTCCCTCCCAGCCAGGCTTGAGGTGGTGTGGGAAAGTGTTCAGCCGTTGCTTGTCAAGGTCTGCTGCACAGGGAGCAGGAGTGTCCTGTGCTAAAGTCTTCCTATTTGCAGAAATGAATGGAAATAAGCCAAATGAAAAGCAGTGTTGATCAGGCCAGAAAAACTGAATTTGTGAGTAAAATAAAAATCAATCTGAGGCACTAGAATCTTCAGAGTTCGTGCATGCAGCATGATAAAAAAAATAAAGGTAGCTTACTTTGTGCAGATCTCCAGGCTAGTTTTAAAGATGCTGAGCTGCTAGGTCCAAGCAGCATTCCTGACTCCAGCACCTTCTTGGCATTCAGAAATTCAAGATCTTTGACTGTATTCTGAAAGGACTGGAGTTGCAGTCATTTCATGTAAGGGGGAAGAGAAGTATTGGGTTAATAACATGATTGCAGCCGGATTGGCTTCAGATACAAGCCAATGAGATGTTCACCATTGAGATAGTTACTGACTCGCCAGGCTTTACGCTGCTTTATCTTGGTAAACGCAGCTCTAATGCATCCATTTTACCTTTTTTCTCCATCTATTTCTGTCCATTTTAGAGGACAAATGAGTTGTGTCATAACAAGCCTGAATGCGGCATTGCCCAGCCACCCACACCTGTGAAAGCTTCCCCATTGGGCTGAGGGAGAGAGAGGACCCAACCTCCTGAGACCCAGGTGTGGATGAAGATGCTGCTTTGGGTGTGCTCACAAAGCTTCAGGAGTCTGTTCCTTGTTGCTGAGAGCAGGGTGTTCGCAGCGGGACAATGCCCAAGCTAATCAGCCATTGGGCAGTGTTCGGCTCCCTTTACTCCAAGAGCAAAATAAATATTGATTACACTGGAAAATGGAAATTTCTACCATAATGAAGTTTATGTTAGGTTTAATGCAGAAGAGGAATGGTGTTTTACATCAAACAGTTCAATTGTGAAATGTTGCTGTGGCTGAGCAGTGCCCAGTTCCCAGTGTAATGTGCTGGGCTGCCTGGTGACCTTGTGCAGCGCAAATCAAACCACAGGCTTTTGGTTACTGCTGCTGTATATCTCAGCGAGGATGATGGTGACTTCGTGGCCCTGCTATGATTGGAAAACGTGGTGGCCTGCAGGTATGGCTACATCCTTCTCTGCCGTTCCCAAGCTTTCTGCCTCCAGCAGCCATTAAGGTGTTATGTCTTTGTGGACGAGCAGGGAGCACGTTGTGCAAGGCTTTTTGAGTCTTTTGGTGTGCACCTCTGTATGTTGGCTCAGTTGCTGATCCAAATCCTCACTTACAGATTTTTTCTGCAAGTTCACTCAGCTTCTTCTGTCTCTGCCAAGACTGATGCAGGAGGGAAGGGGTGGGGGCAGCTGCCAGCCCTGGTGACTCGTACAGTGTAAGGGCTGTGCTTCGGTGGTGAAGGGTGGCTGTGGCAGCCCCAGCACCTCCTGTTACCATGGCACTGGGGACATTCTCCAGGCTTCTTCATATTCTGTGAAAAAATGCTGGGGCAAACACCTTATTTCGCAGAAATTTGGCATGACCGTCTCCGTTGCCACTGGCCTGTTCTTCCACCCATCTCCCCACAAAGAGGTTAATAAATGTTTACTTTTTTTCCTGTTTCCATATGGTTTGTTCACAGGCTTTTGCTTGTGTGTGTATGAATGCTCACTTGCATTGACTGCTGTGAGGGAATTGTTCTACTAATGCTGGCCATCTTCAAATCAATGCCGGCACATAACAACAGAAAGTGCCTCAGATGTAGTGGTTTCCACAGGCCTATTGTTAGGCCTTTGTTAAGCATTTTTGAACCTAATAAATAATGTCAAAAGTCTCTATCCTAGCCAAAAATGTTCCTTTTGAAACAGTTCTAATAGTATTTTTGTTCTGTGATGTCTCCCAGTGTTGAGAAGAATTTGTGCCTCACAATAGGAATCTGGTCTATCGCGTGCCACTTGGCAATTTTTTTTTTAATTTATTTTGAGATGGAAGCCCTTTTCTTCTGGGCAGGCATTCCCATTTCTTCACATAGATGTTCCATTTTCTTGAATAGCCGTATCACTTGGAACTTTGATGTTGTAAATGCTACTGAATTTCATGAAGTACAGGAAGATCGAATCTTAATGATGATGGAATGAAGGAAAGGAGAGCAAAATGCTCAACTTAACTATATGTTATTTCAGCGAACCTCTGTTGTGTTTTGTTGCATAACTCATAATTAAATTAAGTCTAAAGCGAGATTTTAACAATTGCTTTATGCACTGAAAAACAACAATAATGATGGTCAAAGATGATCACAGTAGTCCCCTCTGGCTGTAATATCTATTCATATAGACCTTAATGACATTTATTCTGAGAGAAACTCCAATTGGTGACTCACTGTGATTCATTATATTTTATATAGTACCTATGAACAATAAACTTCAGCTGTCCTTAATCTGTAGTTTAATTTGTGGATAATATTCCCATTTCTGCAGTGCAATTGTGTGTAGCAAATCAAGCTAGTATAAAGCTTATTTGCAAGACGTATTTTTATTTCTGCACAGTTTACTTTGCTTATTTTAATTGGGCTCCGGGGAAAAATGTCAAAAACCACATTTCTGTGCATTTATATTCTGTGGCACCAAAGCTGTTGGATGCTGTCTACATTCAAGTACTGTTTAGGCTGTAGGTGTTTTTAGTCATCTCATTTCTGTTTAATGCTAAAAGTGACATTTCAGTTTGTTTTCTGGCTGCAATATAAATAAATATTGGGGGATATACAGTAGTTAGTGCTTAGCTGCGGCATTGTGTGGGAGGGCCTGAAACAAGTTGCAGCTTGTTTTGGTCTCAGTTGCGGAGAACGAAACTTCATTTGGGGCAAAGACCTTGATAAATTGAGCTTCTCATACTGCTGATAAAAGTACAGTGGAATTCTGTCTGTGTCCATTTTCTTTTTCAGTTGATGTCTGACAAAAAAAGAAATGCCTTTGCACATAGGTGCAGTGTTCTTTGCTGCTGAGCTGTGACGATGATGCGGGAGCAGGGAGCGTCAGCTGTCCTGGCCTTGTAGGGTGAGAGGCTGCCTGAGCCTCCTAGAGTTAGCTGTCCAGGTAGGAAAAAGCGGATGCACCCTGGGTGTGGAAAAACCCCTGGGTGAAGTCCCTTTGAAAACAGAGATGCATGGGAATAATGTTGATTTTAGCAGAAATTGTACTGATAGACTTTTTTTAGCTGCCATCTTCTGGATTTGACTTGTAATCTAAAACTAAAATGAAATATCTCTCTGGAGAAGATTTTAGCCAGGAATAATGGTTTTCTGTCAGAATTTAAACAAGAATAATATCAAAGTGCCTGCCACAAAGGGAAAAAAAAACCCTAAACAATCAAATCCCCAAATTTTTAAATATGTGTAGTTTAAAAAGAAGTATTAAGAACTTACTTTGACTATTGAAATATGAAGAAGATTACTAGATAAAATAAACCTATTGGATAGGGTATGTACAACAGTAGTTTTTGAATATAGATGTGCTATGTGTTACAGAGTGAAAAAAAAAAAAAGGGATGTTGAACTTTTTCCTAATCTTTGAAGGCTCAGTTTAATTTCAAATAGCAGAAATAAGAAAGAGACTCTAGCTTGTGTCTGTGTGCACAATCATTAATCCCCAAGGTGCGTGGAGTGTCTGGCTGCTGCTTGCTTGCTCAGTTGCTATCAGCTATTGTTCTTTGTTCATGTTTAGGAACTGTAAGAGGTAGCCAAAAAGATCAGTTGGAAGGATATTTTTTTTCTTCAGAAAATCCCCGTCTTTTCTTCACAGTATGGAAATTTTTGACAATGTTTCATCTGATTTTTTTTAGAACAGCTGAAGAACAAAAAGGAAGGGTCATACAGTCTGTACTGAAACTGTCTCTAGTAGAAGATGAAAGGATGGATTCAAAGACCTTCGTAGTGTGTGTTACCTGACGCATCTGTAGTACTTCAGTAAACATGGCAATTGTCCATGTAAGTTACATTCCGTAGTTTGATTTAAATGATCCAAAGAAATAAAGTGATATCTTGGATGTCATAGAGTACAAAGCAGCTTTTTTCTTTTCCTTTTCACAAATCTTAGAATCATGGAGTGGTTTGGCCTGGAAAGGACCCTCAGAGATCATCTAGCTCCAACCCCCTGCCATGGGCAAGGACACCTCCCACTAGATCAGGCTGCTCAAAGCCCAGTCCAGCCTGACTTAGAACACTTCCAGGGATGTGGCATCTCCAGCTTCTCCTGTCAGTCTGTTACAGTCTTGCACCAACTTTCTTCCTTATATCCAGTAATGCAATTGTTTTATTGTTGGAAGAAACCCAAAGAACTTATCTTACTCATGGAACATCTTTCTTCTGTCTTGAAAGATCTGTAGCTTTCTGCCTCTCTTACTGTTGACGCTGAAAGAAAAGCCCCTGAGCAGATGCAGAGCAGTCCCATTTGCAGTGGGCAGATGCCCAGGTTGGACAACAAGTGGAGTTTTGCTCAGTAATTAAAAACATGAAGGTTAGTTGGTGAACTGGAATTTGATTTGAACTGCAACTCACTGCCTTTCATCTGAAAACATGATATTATATTTCCACGGCACGATCATCCATTACATAGTAGTTCTCCTTCAAATGAAATAAGAATTTCGTGGGGAATCTTCACTGATTCTAGCGAGATATTTTTTCTGTTAAATTATGCTTCCTTAGTACATAAAGCCCAGGAAAAAAATAAATTAAAAAATGCAACCGTTGCTGATGACGATGTGATGAAGATCTTAATATTAAATTGAGAGAGAATCTGAATTCAAGGATTTCTGGAGATGGAAGCTCCTGGTGATTGATATTAGCTATTCCTTTCACTATGCTATTTTCTGCACTTTGTACTTTCTTTATTTTCCTGGAAATTGCAGAAACCAAGAACTCACTTAGTTCTTACCCCACCTCACCTTGCTTCTCCCTTCATCGCTGCAGAATTAATACCTTTGAATGTTGCATTAAGCAATGTGACTGTCATCTATCATTCAAAGCCACCCTCTTCCCTGCTTGCATTTCTTGTGAGGAATTTCCCTAGAAAATCCAAAGGTTTGGTAGAGGATTGAGTGACTTTCCCCCAAAGGGTGTCTTTTAGCCAGCCTTTTCACCTGGGCCTACCTGTCCATCACGGGGCTTTTCTGAGAAGGCCTCCAACTTCAGGTCAAATATCAAAAAAAAAAAAAAAAAAAAAA
>WBMW01004938.1:31239-142058 GCA_013396635.1 Penelope pileata
AAAAAAAAAAATAAGAAGCACACAAAAAAATATCAAAGGATCATAGAATGGCTCGGGTTGGAAGGACCCCAAGGATCACCAGGTTCCAACCCCCCTGCCACAGGCAGGGCCACCAATCTCTAGATCTGGTACTGGATCAGGTTGCCCAGGACATCATCCAACCTGGTCTTGAACATGTCCAGGGTTGGGGCATCCACAGTCTGTGCCAGCACCTCACCACTCTCTCAGTAAAGAACTTCCCACTGATGTCTAATCTAAACCTTTCCTCCTTCAGCTTAAAACCGTTTTCCCTTGTCCTGTCACTGTCTACCCTTTTGAAAAGTTTGTTCCCCTCCTGTTTATAATTTCCCTTTAAATACTTGAAGGCTACAATGAGGTCTCCCCACAGTCTTCTCTTCTCCATGCTGAACAAGCCCAGCTCCTTCAGTCTGTCCTCATAGGGGAGGTGCTCCAGCCCTCTGGTCATCTTTGTGGCCCTCCTCTGAACCCTCTCCAACAGTTCCATGTCTCTCCTGTATTGGGGGCCCCGGGCCTGGACGCAGTGCTCCAGATGGGGCCTCACGAGGGCAGAGCAGAGAGGGACAATCGCTTCCCTGTCCCTGCTGGCCACCCCTCTCCTGATGGAGCCCAGGATACCGTTGGCCTTCTGAGCTGCAAGAGCACACTGCTGGCTCCTGTTCAGTTTTTTGTCCACCAGGACCCCCAAGTCTTTCTCAGCTTTCTCAGGATAAAACTTATGTGTGAAAAATTAGAAGAGCTTTGTCTTGTCTCACAGCACCGTTGAAATATTAAAATTGAAGTGTTTTCCTAATCACTACCAGCGCTGTGTTTGATGGAAATGTGAAGGTCAAGGTGCAGGTTTTTGCTTTCAGAAGTTCTCATTTTCCTAAAAGAACCTGGAATATGATTTTAGCTAATCATTTTGATGATGATGCTTGAAAGAAGACAAAGATATATTTGTTCTCCTAAGTGAATTGTGCTATGTCAGTCAGGTGTACACTCCTGAGACCAGAAGAAATGGACTTTTTTAGAGAAGAAACCCCCTGATGTCTTATGAAAGTATTGGAAACAGCTATCTGAAGGCAAGTTCTTTTTTTTATTATTATTATTTATTTATTTTTAAATTGTCAGACTCAGAAGTACATCTGAAATGCATTTGTGCAGTATCTTGCTGTATGATTCATTGCAAATATATTGTCAGGTAAATTTTGCTCATTTGTTCTATAATCATTAATTAAAATGAATAGAATTTTTGGTTGTTTACTACCTGAAATGGATTGAAGTTTGTTTCAGGAAACTTCCACCTATATTTTGTATGGCTTGTTACTTTTGATCTATTGCTAGTCTTTATTCATGGACTATAATTATTTTTCTAAGTCACATGCAACTGTCTCTTTCCCCCATTTGAGGACTGGGTCTTCCTAACCGGAACAGTAATGAACTGAAAATAAAGATTGTTCTTGGGCACAGGTTCACATGTAAATATGGGAGAATGGAAGTTGCTGAAGAACCGTTGTCTTAACATTGTACAAACATATGAAAAGCATATGATTGTGGCAAAGATATATATATATATATATATATATATATAAAAAAAAAAAAAGATGTATTTACGTATTTTTTTTTTCCAGTAAGGGTGGTGAAGCAATGGAACAGATTGCCCTGAGATATGGTGGAAGCCCTGTCCCTGGAGACATTCAGTGTCAGGCTAGATGGGGCTCTGAGCACCCTGACCTAGCTGTAGGTGTCCCTGTACATTGCAGGAGGGTTGGACCAGATGGCCTGCAAAGGTCCCTTCCAACTCTAAGGATTATATGATTGTATGATAACTCTGCCTTTCACTGAGACTCACTAGCAGAAAATTTGTCCCAGCATTTTTCCATTATCCACGAAATATCAATAGCAGAGAAATTTTAATCCTAATTATACTTGAATAAGAAAGAAAAAAAGAAGAGAAAATCTAACCACATTTGTCAAGAGAATGCTTTATACTCGATACTGTGTTTTCAGTTTGTTTCATTTATGCTGCTGTTAATGATGTCTGTACACATTTATGATAACAAAACCTTTTCTCATGCATGTCACTTAGCTGAGGTAATGCATGCTCAAGTTTTTCGGCCAGGTGTCATTGCTAGGATTTTTATTTTTAAATTTCAGCAGATATTTATCAATTTCTGACAATAGAAGTAGGTGAAAGGAGCATATGTTCTTTTTCTTACAGTGAAAAAGTGCACATAATCATGAGAGTAAATAGAAAAAAGGAAAAGAGTGTCTATATTTTATATCAGGAATGTGGTAAGGAAGAAGACGTGGCTTCTTTATGTGAGTTTAGATTCACTAGATCCTGAAAATCAGATGTCTTTAGACATGTGCACTGTGTCTGTGTTAAGATGTTTGGAATATCAGATTTTCTCAGATGCCATCAGCCCAGAGCCTGCACAGATTTCATGTGTCCTGAGAAGACTGCACGTGTGGCAGCCCTGTTCCATGAATTACTGATAGTGTACTGCTGAGTCTCCCGTTAATCATTAACTCCAGATAATCATTTACACAGGGCTGTAAAAACCTCAGGAAAAAACCTATATTTCTCAATTCAGATGTGAAATGTGTGTGGTAGTAAGGATAGTCTATGGGACTTTTAACTCAACACATTCGTACAAATGTTTAGTGCTAAATAAATACTGAGACATCAACATTTTTTGGATTTTCTTGTTGTTGTTTTTGATGGAATACAGGGTATGTGTTTGAAATAAAGAGCAGATGCAGATGAAATCGGAATTTTGTTGTATCTTTGGAAACTGACCAGGGCTTGCTATAGGACAAGTTTCCAGTACTACCTCTGGAATGAAATCATTCATCATAAAGAAGGTTGAAAAATATTTTATACCTGAAAAATGACCTTGTAAACCCTTTAAAATGCTGAGCTTTGATTAATATTTTAGCAATAGGTTGCTTTGATTTAAAGTACAACAAATACAAGCAAAAATAAGAAGCTTTATAGAAGTTTTGAGTGATTTAGGTCAATTTTTATCATGGAAGGGAAGATAATGGCAAATAGTTTGTTACAGTCATTATTTCTTAGTCTTGTAGAAATGGGCACCCATTACAATTACAGATCTTGATTCTAAATTTAGAAGTGAGTTTGAACTTCCTCAAATAAATAATTTCATTTTTTCATGGTCTTCCTCCCATTCATGGCCAATACCATTTTATGGTGGCTAAAAGAGTACACCACAAACCACGTTCTCAGCAACTGAACAGTGGCCCGTTGACCCTGAAGAAAGATGGAAGTTACATCATAACAGGGGCCACTTCTACATCTTAGCAGGTACAGGAAGCTGTATGAAAGTTCAGTTCCAGATTTAAGGATTTTCCAGAATTTAAGGACCCATCCAGTTGTGTTACATTATTTCAAAAACCTTTTTCTGTTCTTAGTGTAGTCTTGCCCAAAGATTGAAATAGCAAGAAAAGAGAAGCTATCTGATAAACAGTATATGTAATACCGTCACTGACTTAAGTCAAAAGTACAAATGTGAAAGCAGATTTGATTTCTTGCCCCCACCAATGTTGGAAGCTTTGTCACTAAATCCAGCAGAGTGGAAATTTCAGGCTGTTTTCCTGCCTGAACTAGTTCATAATGGAATGTTCCTATGCTGAAAATGCAAATGCAAATGAATACCCTTGTATTTGTGAATAGTTCTGCTGAACTGAGACTGTTTCAGGCTTGGTGCCTTTATTCCTATGCAATACTTCACATAAGTATCAGAAACAAGAAAAAAATTGAAATTAGGAAATTAGGGTAATAATGGACGTAATAACTGGTTTTAGATATATAAATGGTTTAAGATCTTTTGTTTCACAGAACGTTTACTCTAGGAAATGGATTTGTGTAAATTAAATCTAAAAATTTCTTTAAAATGGTAACTATCTTTCATGTATGTGCAAAGAGAACGGACACACTGTTGTTTTCAGTAGCTGTAAGAGTATTGGTGAGATAATTTGCATATAATCAAAAATATTTTTGCAATTTCCCGTGTTTTTCCTTTAAAACAGTTGGTAGAGACAAATGATTGAAATCCATTTTAGTACCTGGATCTGTTCCCTCCAGCTGTGCAGCATGCAGTGATTTCCACAAAAAGTTCTGAAAACTGGAAGTAGACAGATGAAAAAGTCATGGGGAAATTACCTCTATTTCTCTCAAGGTTTCTGTTGTTTTTACCTTTGCTTGTCAACCTGTATCTCTCTTGTCTTCTCTGTGTTTTGGATGTATGTTGCTAAGCACTGCCGTGTTTAGACAGAAGTTCACACTTGGCCACTTGTACTGCTGTTTTATTAATCTCCATTTCTCTGTGAGATTGCGTCAGTATTTTGTCTTCCTCCCCCACACCCTCATACTTCCCCAGTTTAAAGATGTGCTCCTTTAGATTTTTTTTTTGTGTGTGACTTTAACAATGTTCTGTTCACATTTCCTTGGATAGAACCAACAATTGCTTGTTGACCCATTTTAACCCCTTTTGAGCATCATCTTCAAAGTGTAACTGTCCTTGACAATGAAAGAGACCTTCCTATTGTTTGGTCCTTCCAGGCAATCTTTAGCATTGAGTTAAATGGCTTTCAGATGGAGGAGTTGGCTGGAAGGAAGGAGACAAAGTGGTCTGTTGTTTCTGAGTGACTTTGCTAGACTTTCCCTTTTTCCTTTTAGAATGGTGCATTTCTATAGAAGATGACAGACGTTTTGACAGGTGCAATATGCTTTGAACTGTTGTGTCAGATAATTCTTTTGTCTTGGTTTTTCCCAGCAGAGTGGTACGTCTCCTTAGGATGCTGATATGCATATTGTTTGCTTTTCATTTAGTGTGGTGAAGCCTTCCATCCTCCTTTTCTCTCTCCCTCTCTCACTTTTTTAATGGCCCTTTGCATATATGTAGCTAACCCAGATGGGAAGGCGGAGTGACCATGACTTAAATCTCTCTCTCTAAACTTTTCTCTCTAAACTTTTGATAGAGGCAACTGGCAGTTGTAACTCAGGAAATGATAATGGCAATAGAGAAAGAGCTGTTAAAGGCACTCGAAAGCATGACCTCAAATAAAATCATGTTTTAATCTCATCTCTGGCTGTGATGAACTACACTCATATAAAAAGAAGACATTTCCAGGATTGTTACTTCAGAACAAGGAAGATTTAGTTCTGCAGTCCTGCAGAACGGCCTAGGTGAAAACAACTTGCAGCCCCATCACATAATCAATATTGGTTGTAGAGGAAAAGAACTCCAAGATAAAGTTTAAAATAAATTAAAAATGTTTTATTTTACTTCTAGTAAGGATGACCTCTATTAAAGTGGTCATGCAGAGATGTTGGGATCTGTGCACGATAGTGTCATTCTATTTGTCTCTCTGCCTGCCTGCCTGTTTGGGGCTTAAATGGACTTTCCTGCTATTACCCTTGATATTTCACTTTTAGAGTTAACACTTCCTCTTTTGGTTGCCTGGGTATTACTCTCATTCATTGTGACGTGAATGACATCTATGTTACTGAAAGACAATCTGACTCAGAAGAATTGAAAACAGGATCATTTTTATTTTTTGCACTTGCTTCACATGATGTGAACTCAATGAAGAAGAGAGGTTTAAAGGCTGCCAATCAAGTAGACAAATGGACAACACAACTGTAAGTGTTACTGCAACAGAGAGAAGTGGCTTGGAAAGCTTTTTTTAATGAATCCTTCCAGAACATCCAAGAGCTTGATTTAATAGCTCATGGTGTAAGCAATTAAAATATTTAGACCAAGACTTTTAAAAACTGGAGATTCACACCTAAATCCGTATAAATGGTAGCTGGGTGGCCTGATGTCTAGAAAAATGGTAAGAAAGCATCAATTTCTGTGGTTTTCACAGACATCTGCTCCACAGAATGCTTTAGAGTTTGTTACTCTAATGCTTCAGGCTATACAGCACTTTAAACATTCTATATGCTATAATGGCATATAGTAGGTAATCTTGCATTTTAAAAAAAAAATGTGCCTCTTCTGAAACAATGAATTTTATGGAAGCTTTTGAGTGGTGATTATGATACCCCAAACAGTGAATGGCTATATTTCTTTCTTTACTAGCAGATGCTGTAGTGCAGCAAAGTGTTCCACGGCAGAGATTAAGCGTGTGAGATCCATGTGATACATGGCTAAAGTGTTGTTTGAAGTGCTGCCTGCTGCCATAGAAGGGTCCTAATAAATGGTATACTTGATTGTAAAACTGCTTCTTTGGCATCACTGAAATTTTTTGTATCTCCAGTTAATCTTTCAAGTAATTCCACTTTATGTTTTAACTCTAGCTTTTGTAATTCAGTCATGCAAACAAGATGCAAAGTCTTTCAATTTTAGTAGATTTTCTGATCTGAGAACACAGTGTTTTTGCCCTCCGTTTGCTCTGCTCACCCATTACCACTAGTCTTTGGTTGCAAATTTATGATGTAGTGACTGATATCTGGCTGAAACTCCTTATGCCACAACAGTACAAAATATATTTGCAACACTGGAAAATTCAAAACACATTCTTGTAGTTACACATTTTAGACAGCTGAAAACAGGTTATGTTGGACAGTCTTATCAAGAGGCCTACTTACTGACAGAGTCTCTTAACATCTGTTGTGGAAAGCTCTCATATTAAGAGATTTCGTGTCTTTCAGTGAAGAACCAAATGGAACTGATGTTAAATTGCTTCAGACTTGTAAAACAGTATTTTTGAAGCTGGGAGAATTTTGCCAAGGGAAATTGCAAGGCAAGACTTTCTTGGGATGATGTGCATCACATTCAGTTTTATGGTTTTCCTTTCACTGTTTGAAGACATTGCATAGCTGAATAGGTTGAAGGAGAACCCACGCCTTTTTCACAGGAGTCCAGTGTAAGCATGGCAGAGTCCTCGTTATGGTCATCAGCGAGCTGGTTATTTATTACTGGATCGGTATCTGAAATTTCTATAGGGCTCTCTTCAAAAAAATAAAGATGGTTGCTCTTTTGATCAGGTCTAGTAGGAAAATATGCAAAGAGTTCTCACAGGCTGCTGATGTCTCAAAATATGTCCACTGTAACAATTCACAAGCTGTACAAACGTCATGGTTGTCAAGTGTTCTGCTTGCCCTTGCCGTATAGACTTCATGGTTGTCACTGGAGATACAGCACTGTACCTCCTGCCCCAAAAGCATAGGCTCCCACTGTCAGGGTTGGTATCGTGTAGTGAGAATGGGGAGACTATGCAAATTGCATGACATAATGCTGTTCATATGCGAGCTAATTCCCATGTTAATCCTGTGAGTGAATGAACGAGCCACTGGTAGGCTCCAAGGCTAGTTGAGGCCAAACTGAGTATTCCTGCCATCGAGAAATGCTGAGCTCACTCTCCAGGTAATCTGGCTCCTGAGTGCCCAGTAAAACTGTACCTGCCACTTGATTTCCCATTGCTATTGAAGTGTCAAGTGAGGAATAATCTGTAAGGAATCCATTGATGAAAAGCCAGTTAAAATCAGCTGGGACTTTTTTTTTCTAACTTGGCAAAAATTTGGATCACGATTTTAACGAGAAAGTCATGCTGAACACATCCTTTCCAACAGGAATCACTTCACCTGTCTGGCAAAACAGCAGGCTTTATTAGAGTTTATTAGAGGCACATGAGAAACCCTAGTTTTTTCTCCAGTGAGTGTTCAGGAACCATTTCAGACCTATGGGGCAGGAAAGATAGCACTAATGAGTCTTCTTTTGGTAGTAGTGTGTTAGACCAGCTCTAGGGAACTGAGTTAAGGAACAGGCAACACCACAGTATCATCACTGATAGCTGCTTTCTTATTGAAACCTTTGACGTATTTTTTTGCTTTATGAAACTTTGAATACCGTCACCTGAATGAATTTTGGTTTTAATGCAAACTTTGACCCACTGCAACTATTTTCTATATTTTTTTCTGTTCTTAGACCCCGCAAGTGAGATAGCAGCTTGAGGATCCAAATTCAGTGGTTCACAAGAGGTCTTTCATGAACTTGGAGGACTTCTTCCATCCTCTGGTTCTTCTTTTCCCCATCACAAAATGCCTTGCCTGAGAAAACAGAGCAATACTTCCTAGGTGAGTTTTCCTGCTGATTCCTTCTCATGGCTACCAGAATACATTTGCAGAGACCACAGTGCTTTGAGTACACTCTTCACTCAAACCAACAAAAGCAAAATTAAGTTTCTAAGTCCATGTTTACTCAGTCAAGTTTCTTCTGTGTTTTAAAGCATATTAGCATACCAGAAAATTAACAGTAGATAATGAAATCCCCATGAAATAACATAAAAAATGATAGTCCCAAACCACTATATTTAGTAGATGTTCTTGTCAGCAAAGTACACTTCTATGTGACCATATTCAAGAAAAAGGATGGAGCCATGACTTTTAATTTCCATTATTATGTCTGTTAACATAAAATTCTCTGAAGCTCAGTTTGGAATGAAGTGACGCTGCTGACACATTGTTGAGCTGTCCTCTAGCCTTGTATCCAAATGTGCCTGCCAAAAGTTAGCCCCTTTTTCTAGGAAATGTCTCACATGTTGTACTTACTCTGTAGTGTTTTATTTGTCAGCCTTGAAATGTTTAATCAGATTGAATTAGTAAATGAATCTTATATCCCATAGCTATAAAAAAATTTATCTATGTATTGACATATATTGCGCATGTAGTGAAGAAAATGCTGAGAATGAATTGCCTCTAATCTCTTCTCTCTCTTACAATGATGATGTTTAATCATTAAGATTTTTAATTTATGGGTTTTTTTCTCTTGTAAGAATGTAACAATGAACTAAAAGAAATGATAACTTGAATCCTACTGAAATATTTTCTCTAGGAGTTAGGTGATTCTGTGAACGATTCTGAACAACTTCTGACTTTTTATTTGGGCAGACTGAAAATACTCTTTTCATCTATTTTCCTTCTTTTTTTTTTTTTTTTTTTTTTTTCAGGAAACCAGTATGTTCTCCAGAATCATACTGATCTAATTACTATTTGAAAAAATCCCAGTGATATTTTTCTAAGTTCAAGTTATTTTGTCCTAGGCTTTCCTGTTCATCTTTATTTTATAACTTATACTATGACACAAGATATAAAACAAGTTGGAAAAATGAAATATCATCGTAAAACATTTGATAATGTCAAAACAATATCCGTAATTGTATGGATTTCTCTGCAATAAAATTTTGTTTTACTGATTTCATGAGAAATATCAACATAACTTACCGTAAGTCAGAAGAATACTGTACACTGACTGTCACTTTTCCCGTATGTTTTTCTTTTCAGATTTCTCAGACTCGAACATGGTACAGAAAATCAATAAACAACCAGTAGTTGCTTTCTCTTTGTCACGCTGAGACTAATTCATGTACATGTTGCTGAGTCAGGATTTCTTTCTTCTTCTTGCTTGACTGAGAAATGAAGTCACTCACTCGGTGAGGGTTTAATCTTCCTGCTCATAGTCTTGAGGGTCGCCACTGATGTCAGTAGGGTGAATGATAGGTAAATTAAAGGAATTAAGTTCTTTCTCTTTAACCAAAATTTATATTGATAATATCATTCACTTCAATGAATGGTAATCCAGATCACTTGATTCTGGAGCATAACTCTAGCTGGAATACATTTGCTAGTGTTGACCCTAGCGAAAAGAATCACAGAAGTAATCTCAGTACTATGTTGCAAGAGGAATACTACAGTTATTTTCCTTTTATCAAAAACCTACCAAGGAAATATACAATGAAACATAAACAATTCTAGGACTCTCCTTCTTCCCTGTTACCTGCTTTGAGTCAACGCTTAGCCGCACTGGAAGTCAAGCACAACAGATGCACTTACTTTGCATGAGCTACAAGACAACAGATGCAGAAAGGTACTGGAGAATCCAGATACTGTACATATTCTTTAACCTCTGGTTTGATGAAAATTAATTTTGTGATGTATTTCCTTTCTTTCTGTCTCAAGAAGTGAGGACATCAGTGATATATCTTCACAATTTATTCACAGCAAAATGCATAAATCACTGCAAATGTCTTTTTATCCTTCCAAAAAATTTCAGCATAACCAATGCAATTTTTTTCCCTGATCGAACTGAGCTTTGAGCTTTGGTTACGTACACCCCTGCGTATGGTGTTCTGGAACCAAAATTGTTTCCAGTGTGTCATGAATAAGTTTTGCTAGTTACCAAACACATAGATGGCACAGTTGAATAGAGACTGAAAGGATGCAACAACCAGACTCCAAAAATGAGGGAAAAGAGGGGACGTTAGCAAAAGGAGTATTTGGCCTGCATGTCAGTCACATCAATCTACAGAGACCAAGGATTTTTCACTCATTTTAGATGTCTCTTTAGAGAAGCTATTACAAGCACAGTCCTGAAGGCCCCCTTGTTTTTCACATGTGTAGTTCCTGTGCTCAATGATAATACAAATATTGCAATATCGTTGTTAATAATAATGCAAAATCATTGTTGCTTTTTAGGAATACGTAATTGTTTTCATTCTAGTTATGAGATGTTAATGGCAGGACTCATAAATTGGAAACTGAGCCTAGAAACTCCTCATTCCCTCAAAAATGCTCAAGTGCAAATCTGCACTTCAAGTTCTCAGAGCCCAGTGCTTTCCTTGGCACATATATGATAATAAGGCTATGAGATTTTTCATTGTAACTGAGAAGAGAAATTGATTATTAACAGCGCATGCATCTCCTACACTGGTGAGTTACCTCCTTGATAGTATTATCACATTCAGCTCATTATGTTACATTCACACACAGGAAGAACAGCACACTTTTCCATAGATTTCATCAGTGCCTCACTCTCTCCTTTCGAAAACCTTCTTTAAAATGTACTATGCTATCTTGACATATATTTTCAGTTTTGGTGTCGTTGGTTTCCTCTTGTCCACACTATATGAGAAACCAAGCTGATCACGATACAGTCACATCTACAACAAGGAAAATTGCCTTAGTTAAGATAAACTGAGACATGGACAGAAACGCGTAATGTGTAACGATTGAAGTTATGACATCATCTAAATTTGCTAATTAATTGTTTCAATATCAGAACTTACAGAGAGATGTACAACTTGAAAAATCAACACCGAGATGGTTAACTATCTTTCTTTGTCATATCATTCCTTTGTCTGGGTGATATGACGAATAATTCTAGAGGAAATGCACATGAGTTTAAATAGCATACAGCTTTTCAGCATTCATCCTGGATGTCATGCAGTTTTCTGGACACAATACAGATGAGAATATAGATTGTGCACAAGCTTTAAAAAACATTTCTTCAGTGGTTCTCATCTTGAGAGATTTAAGGTATCTTTCCTCTACTGAGATGAAGAATTCAGAAGATGAATTGTTTGACTTATGGCCAATTTAAAAATATAAATATTACTGTAAGTTACTGTCATGCAGAAGAGGAATACCACTGATAATCAATTTTTCAATTTAGTTTTAATTTTACTGATGGATGAATGTCAAAAATTGATGGATGAATATCAAAAACTAGAAAAACTAGCTAAGTTTTTCTGTGTGTCAGCGTGTTAGTAAAAGCTGATGTGGGTTTCCATAGCATCTGCTGATTTGGTTATGAACAGGGTTGGATGCCCCAAAGCGATATCTCTATTGATATTTTAATTATATGAAGGGGAGGAAGGCAATCACAAATTTATATTTTCCATAGTTGACAAAACCTTGAATATTTTTAAACAAGTTATTTGAACAGAACTTCTTAGTGAACTGGCTCTATTTGAGCAGGACTAGTTTTGCTTTCGAATGAAAAATGTTTTTTTGAGTGAAAAATGTTACGTAGTGTATTTACAGCATGATAAAGCCCGTCTCACTACCAGAGGCAGGTCTTTAAGGTCTCTAGTTACACATATAGACCTGATCCTGTGCCACTGTCCAATCCAAATACAGCAGGGATCATTCCAAAGGCTGTGCAGAAAGGCTCTCAAAAATAAGCTTAGCAAAGAGCACAAACCCTTCAACTCAGAAACTATACCTTAGGCAGGTTGATCTGTTAGAATACCTATGACCTGGCCATCTAGGAAAGAACAGACCAAAACAGACAGGCTGCTTCAGCCTGCAAAAAGCATCTCTGTTCCTGGTGGAGCTCAATGACAGCAGAGGATCACTGCCTGACTTTTTGGCTAGAGCATGACCTTAGTTACCTCTGAAGTCAAAGATTTTAAGGTCTGCAAATCTGGAAACTTACCTTTTCCCCACGTATGCTATGTGTGCAATAAGAAGAAATAATATATATATTTGTTTTGCTTTTGTTTGCTGGAATAGGAAAGTGGGAGGTGTGTATGCATGTGTGCAGCTTGACCTTAGACTGGCGGCTGCATGAACACATTTGTAATCTCAATCTATTGAGAAACAGTCAGCTTTCCTGAAGGTTTCTTGATTTTTGGTCAACACAAACGTCCAGCTTCTTGCTCAATCCGAGTTTTGTGCTGTATTTACAAGGGCTGCTCCGAAACTAACGCTTCCTATTTCATGATGTTGGTTCACAATATCGGAGGTGGATGTTGATGGTATGGCAGCAGACGTTGAACCTTCCCACCCCCATATTCTGTTACATTTTGTTGCCCTGCAACAGATGGCAGAAGAGAGGCACTCTGACAAAATGGCGCCTGACGTGGAAGTGCATATGAAGCAAGGATATGTAACTGAATTCCTCCATGTGGAAAAAATGGCACCCATTGATGTTCATCGATGCTTGCTGAACGTTTATGGAGACTAAACAGTGGATGTGAGCACTGTAAGGCGGTGGTGGTGCGTTTCAGCAGTGGCGACAGTGATGTGAAAGACAAGCCACATTCCGGACAGCCATGCAGAGCTGTCACACCACGAAATGAAGAGCATCTCAATCAGCCTGTCTGTGTGAATTGGCAGATTATGGCCAGGGAACTGTGTACAGAGCTTAATATTGGCTTCAATGTATTGGAAATGATGGTGGCAGCATTGGAATATCACAAAGTTTGTGCCACGTCCCACAGATGCTCACACAGGAACAGAAAGAGCACTGTATGCAGGTTTGCCAGGACCCATTGAACCAATACGAGGCTGAAGGTGACAGTTTCCTGGATCGCATCGCCATTGGTGATGAGACATGTTGTCACCACTATGAACCAAAGTCAAAACGGCAGTCCATGGAGTGGTGACATGACAATTCCCCATGGAATAAAAAATTCAAGATGCAGCCCTCAGTGGGTAAAGTGATGTGCACTGTCTTTTGGGGTGGGAAAGGACCGATCCTTCTAGATTTCCTGGATCCCAGACAAACCAGTAACTCTGACCACTACATTGCAATGCTGACTAAGCTGAAGGCTCAAACTTCCAGAGTCAGGCCAGAGAAGAAGACATCCTTTCTCTTGCAGTACAATGACACCAGGACCCATACCAGTTTGAAGACCATGGAGCACATTGCCAGTCTTGACTGGACTGTCTCAACGTACACCCAATGTATATTCCGGATTTGGCACTTTCTGACTTCGATCTGTTCAGGGCAATGAAAGATGGACTGCATGGGCAACATTGTCCTAGCAGTAATGCCATCATAACAACTGTGAAACAGTGGGTCACCTCCACTAGTGCAGATTTTCATGAGCACGGCACATAGGTTCTTGTTCATTGCTGGTGAAAATACAAAGCTAATGGTGGTGACTATGTCAAAAAAGAGTGTTCTGTAGCTGAGAATTTGCTCTATCAGATAGTGTTATTGTGCTCTTTGTAGCTCTTGTAATTTCCATGGAAATAAACAGGATGCATTACTTTCGGAGCTACATGCATAACTCGCATGTAGGGACCCAGCTGGGAAGTTGCTATAAGGTTTTTCTTTTTTTCTCATATAAACTGAAGTAAATCACATGAAATTCTTTTCCAAGCTAGTTTATATCAGATCAAATTCAGTGCAGAAGGTGCTAAAAGAGTAAACAAGGAAACCTGGGATGTTCTGGACTCTCTGTGACTTCCAACTACGCTGTTACTGAGTGAGTCAGTTCACTCAGGGAGTAACACTTGCCAAAGCAGATATGGATTTTGAAAACTGAAGACCATACTTCTTTGCAATTACTTTGCTGTGTGATTTTATTTGAATTTGTTAGCTTCAGGATGACTTCCCTACCAGAAAAGCAACTGATATCATTATCAAAAAGTTTCATGGCTTGTAAGTCATAGGATGTCTTCTAAGGCTATTTTACATTGCATATAACGACACAATGAGAATGTTTTGTTTTAGATGTACTAAAAACTATAATAGATAAAGAAATTTGAGCCAGTCTGCTTATTGGGGAAGAGAAGTTATTTTCTTCCTAGTTTCTTATTACTCTACTGCTTTAATTCCTGGCAGCATTGCATAATGTTAAGCACTGGTCCCCAGCACCGAGTGGCAATTTATCATCTTTCTTGGCAGGCTTCCTACTTCATCCTGCACCTGCCTCCTTGAAAGAAAACAAGACATCAGATACTTATTCAAATAATGCAGTAGCTGATCAGCAGAGTATCTACACAATGGTAAGTTATCCATGATAAAAGGACAACTTTTTCATGCATTATATGTGACATATGTGTCCTTTCTCTTAAGATTTATGACATTCATGACGGTTAGTATTGTTACTATAATCAAATCTTTTACAGCCTAGCTGCAGAGGTTCAACTTATTGTCAATAGATTTCTATGTAAGAGTCAATCAAGCAATTTCATAAATGCTTTGAAACACCTGCACTCTCCTTAGAAGTGTAAAAATATCGATATCATGGTCTCATCTATAAAGTCATATGTCTCAGTAATTCCTTATAGGCAAGCAAAGTGGAAGAGGAGTCAAAACTATATGTTCATTTGGTCCCTGCAGTGCATGTACATCTGTTACATACTTGTGTGGGTGTGTATATTTTAATGTGTGTTCACAGCCACCTGTTTTGTCTATGTATGTGTGTATGTAAAAGCTTTCTGAAGAATAGATTATAGCCTAAACCCAGGAATACAGAAGAAATCAAAGAAAGGCTATATCTATGAGTCACAGTGTGAACAGAATAGTTGGAACTGTTCATAAAAAGGATATATAACGTCTTGTTCACGCATATGAAAGGAAAGGTCAATGGTTTACTAGGAATTTGCATTTTACAAGCCGCACTGGAAGCAAAGTGCACAACTGCTAGGAAGTGGGATGCCATGTGCCTGCTGGAATGGAAGGTGAGTCCATCAGTTGAAGCATTAGGCTGTGATATGGAAACCAGTTCTTTGCAGCGCTGCAGATTCTCTGGCACTGGCTTTCAGTCTCTCACTTGCCCCACTTCCCACCTGTAAAATGTCTAATCTTAGCCCTTCCCTACGCATTATCAGTTTGTATAGTTACCAAAGACAGATGCAAGCACCAGTCAGCTTCTTATATTTGATCTAAAGCATTTATATTATTCATAGAATCATGGAATCATTAAGAAAAGACCTCTAAGATCATTTAGTCCAACTGCCAACCCACCGCCACCATGCCCACTGACCATGTCCCTCAGTGCCACATCCACACGGTTCTTGAACACCTTTAGGGACAGTGACTCCTCTACCTCCCTGGGCAGCCTGTGCCAGTGCCTGACCAGTCTTTCTCAGAAGAAACTTTTCCAAATACTCAACCTGAACCTCCCCTGGTGCAGCTTGATGCCATTCCCTCTCATCTGTTAGAAGAGTTCAGCTGTGTATGGTGGCATGGTGATCAATAAAGCCAAGTTACATTGCACAAAGGAATACTGTTACCTATGATCATTATAAGAATCTGTGTCAACAAACCACCATGTTAGGAGCTGTATTAAAACTAGAAGAAAAAAAAAAAGATAATTCTTGCTTGAGAGGTGCCAATTTGATGAGAAAAAAAAGGAGGATAGAAACGATCAGTGTCAATAGAACAGTTAAGTGAGAAGTGACAAAAATATGGGCGTATATAGACAAGTGGTGTAAATACAGAAGGTCCTAAGTCTTTCAGATATCTTACTATAAAGGCAAAGAAGGAAATGAGATAAAAATCTGACCTCAGAGAATTATCCCTTTGCCATAAATTTGCCAGAAGGGAAGAGATGTTTGGAACCTGAAGGAAGAAGTGGTCATAGCTGTATGGAGGAATACTGGAACCTTACACAGGGAAGAGACGCTGTAGTGCTGCTCAAATAATTAAAAGACAAAATGGTGTAAACAGCTGTGCTGAAAGGCTGTCTTGTTGTTGTATATGGAAGTCTTTGCTGCTAGGCTATTGAATGTGAGCCTTTTTATTGCTACTCGTTTTGATTAGCCAGTTGGTTTTCATTCTCCCAGATTGGAAAGGTGAATTTTGCTACATTGATGTGACCTTGATGTTTGACAGCAGCCAGCCTTCCTGCCAGGTGTGCAGAAGAGAGAGAGAAAACTGAAGCACACCTGTCACTGTGGCATTGCTCTTAGAAAATTACCCTCTAAAAAGAGCCAGGGCTCTGTTAACTCCTCGAAGCTGACAGATAGTAATGATACAATGCTTAAACAGTGCTACCAAAGTTCACAGCTCTCCTGAGTGGTAATAGTATATTTTTCTCCTTTTCTCTGTTCTCTTACTCTAGCACTGTTATAGATCAGTTGTGATGGGCAAGTGTGGCAGCAAGGCCTTTCCCCAGCATATCATTGCCACATGAGCCAGTTCTCCAGTCCCCACAGCATGACCTAGGTCTGTGCTGCTGTTGCTCAGCTCCTCTGCGTGGTGGACAGCTGGGGATGACCTGGGGAATTGGTCCTATCTGTTGGACCTCATCACTTAGAAGAGCAAAACTACTAGAAATGCCTTTTTTTTTTTCTCTTTTAGTGTCATGTTGTATATATGAATATTTTCTTTGATTTCTCAGGTTTCCTTATATGTTTCAATGTCCTAATTTTCGTAATGAGCCCTTGTGTGCAACTGCTTAGTAAATACCAGCCTTAATGCTTGTGACTTAGAAGCTTCGTTCAGCAGCAACAAAGGCAGAATAAATGCATAAGGCTTTGTGTATCTGGTTGCTTGGGCAAGTTGCCTTACTTAACAAATGCAAAGATATTGAATTTCTATTCAGATGATTAAAAAAGAGCTTCTTCATGTTTTACTGCATGACCTGCTCTGTTTATAGTGCATTAGGCATTGAATACAGTGATAGAGAAATGGCACCTTCTCCACTCCCTCTCTTTCCTTTGTAACAGATATTTCTTCAGAAGGACTTGCCGATCACCTGTGTCTCCAACAGCATCTAACACTCATTTGAAAAAAAAAAAATCTAATGCGTATGCTAGTCTTTATTTTTATGATGGGATTTCTAAAGGTAACAGCCAGTGTCAGGTTTCTCAAACTGCTCCTTCTAGTTCTTGCTTTCAATGGAAGTGGTGTGCTGTGTCAGCAAAACCCACAACGTGCTGCCATGCTCGCTTTTGTTTTGTGGTCATTTGACACACAAAACTAGCAGCTGCTATTAAAGGGCCCTGCAAATTAGCTGCATTAAAGATACAAAACATGAAGGGGTTCTTTTTCATGACGGTGGGAAGCTTTCTTAACTGCATGTAATTCAGGGCTAAACCTCTACTGCCATAATTAAAAGAAGAGTGAAATAAGAGCGTGTTTTACATACAACAGAATGGCTAACACTGAGAAGATGGGATGAGATGGGATCAGAATTGGCTGAGGAGGGGTTATAGGCTCAGTTCTTCTCGCAATTATCTTGACATGCGAGCCACAGCTGCGTGCACTTTTTGAGCCTAAGAGACAGCAGCTTCTCCCTGTTGTCACTACAGATGTTTGTGTTGTGTTGTGTCAGCTCATAAGCATGAGTGTCACCAGTGCGAGAGCCTTTGGGAAGAGCCTGGTGGTGCTAAAAGCAGTCTTACATCCCTTGGGGCACTCCTGTTTTACAACAAACTTGCACAGGAGCTGAGGCTCTGCAAGGTATATAAACAGATACTATCTGTGCAGTGTGCTAGATACAAGAGGCTGAAACAGAATCCAGGTTGTACTTGGAAAAGTAATTGTTTTTTTGCCAAATTTTGGCTAGAACTGGGCAAGATTGTTTCTATGGTTATTTCTATTGCACTCACTTCAGATACTGGAGAGGCCTTGTTGTGTTATCCAGCAGGGAATAGTGAGGAGTGGTCCCTGTTATCAAGCTTTCTTAGTTTAGGTATCAGTGACACACAGCTGAGAACTATGATTTTGTGATCACTTGAGGGTACACGATTTCTCCAGAGAAATGCACCAGATCTGTATCAGACCCTAAAGAATGAGTATGTTGTGTTGCTGGAATCGCAGGTGAGTCCACTAGCAAGTGGGAAGTTGGCTTGAGATAACCGTCCTTCCTTGAGTAATTCCAAATCAATGTGAAAGTTTTGATAAATATTATGGACTTTTAGTGGAAACGGAAGCATTTGGAGAATGCATGAATACATTGTGCATTGCTTTTAGAAACTCTCCAGCTCCAGTCCTGAAGCCTAAGGAGGGTGAAAGCCGCACGCTGTATGTTTAAAAATGTTAAAAATCCATAGTAAATAAATAAATAAAAGTACGATAATTATTTTTTCCCACCTTGCTGTGGTTTTTCTGGAGAAGGTATTTTATCATCTCAGCTACTTTATGAGCTGAATCTACAATAAATATTTACTGTTCCACTCTTTTATTGGAAGCTAGACAACTTGAGAGGTTTAGTTCCTCAGGCTCCCTGAGAATGGTATGAAACATCCATCTTTCATCAGAAATGCATAAAGGAGATTGTTAAATTGTAGTAAGAGATTTTTGTCAACCTGACATTTAGTTTGTCTCTGTTACGCAAATTATGCCAATCATACGGTGTTCAAATGGGAAGTGCTTGCCAAAGGTCTGTTTCACGAGTGGAGCTTGCAAGTACTGGGCAAAACCAAAGTGGTCTTACAAAGGAAATTACATTTGCAAGGGAATTAGGAAAAATGATCCCTTTTGAGATACCAGCAAAACAGCTCTGCTGGTAGCACAAGCAGCATGAACCCAGATGAGGCAGTAGGAATATGTATGTCTGGGCAGAACACCATAGGAATAATAGCGCTTATCTGCTGGGTGAGGAAAATAGTGGGATAGTAACTTCCACACAAAGGTGTAAATGTAGACTGAAAAAATCTGTGAGAAGCTTCAGGGGCTGCTGGCCTGAAAGGCACTGGAGAACTGGAACAAGAAGAAACTGTGTTAAACTGCAAATAGGGCCAGATCCTCTGATTCATCAGAGCTCCATCAAATGTTTAATGTGACCTGTTATTGACAAGGGGGCCAAGGAGAGCACGTGATTCAGTCTGACCATGATGACCCTGAGGTGAGGGTCAGCCATGTGAGAACCACGTGTTTGATCTGGACTCTGAAAATAACTACTTGCTTGTCTTCCACAAAGTCTGAGAGGATCCTGACTTCCTGTCCCAAACAGGCCTGCAGTTTTTAAAGCACAAGCAATCCTTGAAAGCATCTCAGTTGTATGTTGGGATACAAAAATGGCAAGTCTTAGCTGCTTTTTCTGGCTAGGTGAAGTTTGGTGATGTTTCTCACTGATAGAACTACAGAAGGAATGAACAACACGCAGGTGTAGCCTCATCCAGAAGTGACACATATCACCACTTTGCCTTCAGTGGCCTTTTATCTGAGCATTTGTGCTATTTAGCAAATGATATGCAAGTGAAATCATTTATACAAATAAGTGTGTATTTAAAAGTTTAGATTGGCTTTGGTGCACTAACAGTTCGAGTGACAATGCAAATTGTGAGCCAGGTACTCGACTGGAATGTCAACATTTGAACTATTTGCAAATCTGAAAATACTTGATGAAAGCATTTGTGACTAGTTTGAGTAACTTATAGGTTCAATACTTCCACAGTGTGTCCACAGTGATTCATGCAGAAATAAATGTGAAATTCATCAAATAGCTTACTAGCTGCAAATTATTCTTTCAGTAACTCTGAATGAGGCTGGCCACTGCTTACTGCTTTTATTTAATAAAGGAAAAAAAAATGTAGGAGCCCTCCGGTGGTCAAAACACACCTCTCCAGCTAACTCATGTTCCCTTTAATGTTAAGCAATTTAGCTGACAAAAAACTTTATTCTGGTTAGTGTATTAGTTGAAAGGTATTTTGAAGATTTCTCATTATTACTAACACTTCTGTCATCCTGCAACTATGGCTAAGCCAATTGTTTGGAAAAATTCTGCATTAAAATCAAGAAAAAGCTGTCAGCACCCAAACAAAATAAATAAAGCAAAGGGCTTAGGTAGGAAAAGGAGGTTCCTGAGTTCCCAGTGTTGTGTGCTACACATCTTACCTGAGCTAAAATAGGGACTGAAATGAGTGTTGCAGACTTGTCGTGGCTATGTAGGCATACACGTCCCAGTGTCGTATGGGCCTCATCCATCCCTGGAGACCTCACGTGGTGCATGAAGTGGACAACTCCTGATAAGTGCAGTTTGACATACACATGACATCAAAGTGAGGGGCTGCCCGTGGGGCAATGTGACTGAACTGGGACTCTGATTTAGCTGGTTCTCTGGGAATAAGAACAGTTTTTTGGGAAGTACTTAAGAATACATTTTCACACTTTCTTCTCCATTACTGAGATGTTTCATAAGCCGAAAAGAGAGGGGAAAAAAAAGAATCCTCAGCAAACTGTGTATTGTCACTGTAAAGAGACTCTGTAAAAATCTGCTTTCTAGTCACATTAACAAAATGCGGTTACAGCCAGCTTGGTCTCTGAATTCAGAGCTCCCACGGTGAGGATTTATGGCAAAACCTTAGCAGGGTTAATATTTGTATTCTCACTGAAGTTCTCGGTGTGAACCATCGTTTTACTTCGTAGTTCTGGAAAGATGAGAAAGAGAAAGATTATGGGTTGGCGTCTTTGCTCTGCTGCTCTTCCATGACTGTGAGTACAAAGTTGATCTCCAAGACATTTTAATGCGGTGTCTCCTGGTTCTCACTGACACTGCACAGGCATATTGCACCCTCAGTTTTGAAGTCCTTCTCCATGCTACCTGCCTTTGAACAGGGTCTGTTTGATGACCACCCCTTAGTCTGGGCATTCCTGAAGCTGAGTCCTGAAGTGCACTTGCACTCTGGCTCTCCTCTTACTCGCAGCAGAGCCTCTCAGCACGCACAGGCTGTGGGTTTGTAGATCGTTCTCAGCGTAGCTGCTTGCAGACTAGCTGATGGCCAGAGCACTCAGCAACTTGTGTGACTGAATCTTCAATCTGAGTGTCCTTATACGCAGTGCAGGGTAACTGCATAGCACAGCCTTGTAACCATTCAGAAGGATGCAGTACTGATGTGCACTGTGCATCTCACTTTGCCACACTGAAATCAGTATCAAAGATTTTGTTCTTTCCAGTAGGGGGTACTGGGTCTCATATAGCCATGAGTATCTCTTCGTTAGCAGGAGATAACTGCAACATGCAGTATACTTCAGAAGGTAAATTACTTTTCATTGCTCTTTTGTTTGCAGTCTGCTGGAATAAAATCACCTGGTACACCAGGATTGCTTTATCTACTCCTGAAATGTATTGCAAAAAGCAATTGGGAATAAAATTGCCTGAATCTTCTTTGGTTAAAGACTGCTGTTGGCTCTACCAGTTACCAGACAAGTAGGAAGTGGGAGCAGGTAAGCTGTAGTCTTCAAAGTGCTCCTTGCTACCTACTTTTCTTTTTCTTAGAGAAGAGAGAAGGACATGAACGAGTTTGCTAGATTCAGCACTTCTCAAGGTGATGATAAGGTCATCCTAAAGCCCTGCATGAAAAGATGTGTTTACCTTTCAACAAATATCCTATCTTCGTGATGAATAGATTGACTTCCTGGAGAAGTTCTGCTTCTCATCTTTCAAGGTGGGGGAGGTCCCATATTCTGAATAATAACAGTAAATAAAAATTAACTCCATACGGTTATTATCAAAGAGAAATTGAATTATAGTTAATGCAGTACCTTGAAATATTGTCAATCCAACACAATATTCTATCCTAATGCAGGCAGCAGATTGTTGTCATTTGTCCTAATAGCGTGCTGATCTTCTCTCTACATGGACATCTTACCTTACTGGCATTTAGCATTAAAAGCAGAATTCTTCTGCTTGTTTGAGACAAATTCTGTCCAAACTACTGCTGTTTTCCCAAGCCAGAGTGCAGTCTATGCCTGTGCTGCTCCAAGTGTCAACCGTGGGCTCTTTCCTTGGATAAAAGCAGGAGACCGAATTGTGGATGAAGGACAGAGATGCCAAAGAAGAAAGAAAAGTCAGAACCTGGAAGCACATGGGTAAGAACAGACACTCCCTACCCTTACCACTGCCGTGTGCCTGTCCTGTGCAGGGCACAATCCTCCATGTGCACCTGGAGGCACTCTGATGACAGCACGTGTGGGCTTTTGGCTGGGGATTGCCCCTGTAGACCTGGAGGCTGCACCAAGCTGTTAATCTGTCCTCTTCAAGGGATGATAAAGCCATTATTTTTGTTAACTGTGCAGTGTTTTCTTTTTGCTTTGCTAAAGTTTTGTAATGGGTTTGGCCACAGAAGGAACATTTGGCTGCTTAACAGAAGAATACATTGTTGTAGGGACGGGGAAAAAAGTAAGAGCATGAAAGCTTCTCTGGGTAATATCATGTATTTTTTTAATGTGAACCTGTTCAAATTACTCTATTCCAACTGACTGCTTAGCAGGGGCTGTCTAGATAGGAAATGTGATCCCGTTTGTCACAGAGTCTGTCAATGTGTGAATGGAAGTGCTAAACTGATTTACAGTGTGTTAGCACAGCTACTCCTGGACATGCGGGGCTAGAGTTACAGAACAATTAGTGTGAAGACATCAGGGGCATTTTATTTATGAAAGGTCTGCTCATGTTCTGTCATCGGGCCAATCCAACCACAATTATTTATGAGCTGTAGTTAGCAAATAATATTCTCAAGAAGTTAATTACAGTAAGCAGTGACCAAGGAAATCCTAATCCATAAACGTTTCACAGCTAAAGCAGTGTAACTTTCATCGGTGTGACATTCACAGATACTTTCATTGGGAATTTTTTATATTCTTCCCACTTCTTTCATAGGACATGGAAGGATTATGTGCAGAGCAGATGACACTCCTCAGACGAGACGCAATAGTTGAACAGGTGCAAGGTCTTAGCCCATCAAAATCTGGGAAGTGGAATAAATAGGCTTAAAGCCCTACCAAAGGTGATTTAAGTTAACCTATGCTCCTTTGATCTGGTGTGGAGCAGGGGGTGTGCATGCACAGCAGTGAGGTGCAATATCTCCAGCAAACACGCTGCCTGTGTTAGCTCAGGCTTTACATATGGTCTTTACACCTTCTTGATTCTTTGGAAGTTTTGTTTGAATGAAGACCAAGCAGTCAACTGTGTCTGAACATCGGCTTTTCTAAGGTGCCTCAGCAGTGGGCCACGATATGAATTATTATTTTGTTCCCCTGAAATGTCTAGCTTATTTTGCAGATGATGGCATTTGCTGCTGTTTATGCATATAGCATTTAATTATTTTTTAAAATTTTTCAGAGTCACAAATTGAACCAAGGTATCTGTTCTCAATGGATTGTATTGTGAAGAGGTAAATATGCTTATTCTCACTATCAGTTTCTTTAAAGGTAAAAGAATTCTGTGTAGGAGCCAAGACCCTCAGCTGCAATATTTTCATTGCCTTTGGCAGCAGATGGGCAAAACATACAGAGAAAGCAGATGAAACTAAGGGAAAGAAAGCCGCTGGAAGCAAGACGACTTTAGTGATGTTGCCTGCAGGTCTTGTGCTTTGGTTTGAAGGATGACCTTGCCACATGCTTGGCTTAGGTTAGAACCTGGATTTGGGCAGTAGCTTGGGGTCTGCCTATCCAGCAACTACCTGCAGCTACGTTACTGTGTCCCATAGCTTGGATCCCAGGGTTCTGCAGGACAGAGTCCAAGGTGAATGTTTTGAAGCAGCTCAGACCCCATCACCATAGAGGAAGTAAGTCAAAAAATTATGCCAAGTGATGGAACCCAGCAGGAACAGCTTCTGAAATCAGCTTTCTACAGTGCTGGTGGAAATGTCCCTTGCTGCAGACGCAGGCAGATTGCCTGGAAGTGGCTTGCACAGCCTCGTTTGCCTTTGCACTGTCTGGGAGATAAGTGCTTGTGGAGCCATGGTGGCAGCACACAGCTGGTCCTTGCTTTTGGGCAGGCACTGGGCAGAAGGCAAGGTATTTACTGGGACATGAGGCAGCCTGGGTTAAATTTGCACAGTGGCCATTGCCTTTGTTAGAGTAATTCTTGCTAATGTGCAAAAAATTGGCAGAGAAAATATCCAGACGAAAGTTCCTTTTTTGGTACAGTTTTCTTTATCAGGTTAAAAAAAAAAAAAAAGAAAAGAGGGAAAAGGCCTTTTAAAGACCTTGTAAGTGTTAGATTTTTTGTCTTTTCATATATCGTTTCTTGGAATAACATGTAAAACCAAGACAATTACTGTAAAATAAGGGATTGATAACTTATGCTGACAAACTTGTTAATATTTAGAATCTGATAAAAATCTCTTGATCCTTCTTCAGCCTCATTTATAGCAATGCTTTCTGACAGGTTTGTGTGAAACTGAATCCAAGCTGGAGAACTGGGACCCCTGTTTTACTGGGCATCTGTCTAAGACTTGGGATGGTGCAGGTAAGCTGAAGATTGCTTCCTTAAGGCCTTCTTAACATTTATATATTGTGTTTACGCTCTCATTAACGTGCACTAGCTTGTCCATTTGATAGTAAATGCTACTGATTCCCTAGATAAACTGCTGGTTTATCCTCCATTTTGTAGTTCTTATCTGATCTCAGCTCATATGTGTGGTTTTTTCCTCTGATCTCTCGGTTTGTCTTCATTACACATCTCAGGGCTTGCTGAATGAAGGCTCAAATAGCACTTGCTTTTGAAGGTTTGATTGCTTGATGTTGGGACCTAAATGCTCCTGGCCAATTAATAATGCAATTATTGTTTTTTTTTTTCTCCAATATTACGTGAATTTGTGCACAGTCTTTCCCTGGCTTTGACAATAGTGATATATTTATACAGATGAAACAGTGTATTTAATAAACACCACAACAGGCAAATTTGAATGAAACTTAGGAGATACTATATATAGATGTATGCGTCTGTGCATATTGTTACCATTTCCAAATCAATCAAAAATTTCTAAAGGTTCATTGGGCAGGAGTTTTATTTTTCTGTCAGTGACAGGAAAATTTATGAATAACTACAGACATGAACGTTCATGTCACCATGGAACTACTATCGGTGAAAACTCTGAAAAAATAAAAATCTGGCATAAAGAGCAAGTGGAAACTTTACTAAGCTGTCAGACATGTCCGTTACTTTCAAAAACTCCTTGAGCTAGCAGTTTTTGTGGGGGGCAATTTCTCATTCCAGTTTGAATGAGAAGTGTGTCTGCAAGGTGACAGTGGGCAGGAGTGGTTTGAAGCAGAAGAGGGTAGTGGGTCTGATAGTTCAGGTTGGGGTGTCACTTCCAGCATCAAGTAAATGTGGGAAAACTATGGCGAATGTTGTCAGAGATGTGGATGGATAGAGGCTGGGTGCTGGCAATGCTTGGGAAACAGAAGGCAATGGCAGGTGAGAGGAAAAATAGTCAAGAGTGGTAAAGTTGCTTTGAAATCAGTGGCAGAGACATTGAACTTGATGTGGAAAGATAAGATGGGACAACAGGGTAAATAGATGACCTCAGTCACTGTGGGTCTCATATGCAAACTTCCTTGTCCTGACCTTACTAATGTATAAGGAAATGTAAGTTGGTGCAACTTTAGTTTTAAAGGACTTGAAACAAAATACCTTTGCTCTTCTGTCCTTTTTCACTTTCTTATAGCCCCTTACATATAAATTACGCCAGTATACTCTCAAAGGCAGGACAGATGCAGTGCTAGTTTAAGAAAGCTTCCCTGAGTCTAGAAACATCTAATACGCTTTAAAGAGGTTTATCTGATCCTTACTTATTCCTTTGAAATTAATCCAAAGTGTCAAATAATTTCCCTCTTTATTTCTGATCCATATATTTTACATTTCTTCCAAGCAACTTAATTTTTATACTGAAAATGTTTCCACGACTGTCAAGCTGTGTACCCCATTTCTAAATACAGTGGAACTGCTGAGTAAATGGGAACAGAATTCACTCTTAGGCATACATCTGAAGCTTAATTTTTGTCCTGATCTAATGAAGGTTACTGTGATTCTGAGTATACTAATACTGAATTACTGGAACAGTAGCTCTGAAAATACATGTTAACACTGCAGGTCCATGGTCACTGTCTCCTATTGTGTTCCAGTTCTTTATGCTGAGACTGACAATGCAATTGTAAGAAGATGTGGGTATAGTTTTTGTTGAGATTAAACAAACTCTTGCTGGATCTTTTTGACATTCAGCTGTTGCTGAAGATGTTAAAGCAAAAGTAAATGTACTAATCATTGGTAACAAAGCAGCCTAATCCATGCTGACCTACAATTTGTTTAGGATCCTTTGGAGCAACAGAGAGATTAAAGTATATAAAAAAGAAGAGGTAAACAGTGGGTCAGAGATTAGAAGTGAAAAAGGAAAAGGCTGGCTTCCCCCAGACCACACACTGATAGTGGACCTTTGGTCAGTGATTGTTAGAAAATGTTTCATGTTTCATTTTCCCCCAGAACCTTAGAAACAGAAGGTTTGATTGGCACTTGTCGTGGCTGATAGAGAGACGAAGATGCTTTGGTAAAAAGGAGAGGGAGGCAGCCGTGTCAAAAGCAGAAGTAGTCAAAGGATGATTCCTCCTTTCTGTGGTTTTGTCTTTTTCTAAATTATTCAAATCTGGGTGGCATCTGAGGATAACTGGCATTTTGACACAGCTTAAAGGATTGCCTCACTAACTCTATTGAACTAAGGCTGCCATCCTTTTAAAAAAAATTATAAAGAGGCAGATCTTCTATAATCTGATATGTATACAAACTAAAGGCAGCTTGATACGGGCATCTTAAATATTTTGGAAGGAGGGGAAGCAATTTTATTCATTTTGTGACTGATTGTCTTCTTCATCCATCTGCAAGAATGCTACTTATTGGTTTAAAAAAGCCTTTATTTCATTTTCTTTAGAATGTCCATAGTTGCTTGCAATGCATCTGGTGGTTACAAATCCAAGCCAGGCCAGCTGGATTAGAGTCAACAAATGTAGGGAATTTTCTCGGTCGAAAGAAGGTACCTCACCAACAGGGAATCTCCTCTATTGATGGTCCTCCTGATTATGGATTTTTCTTTTAGGGTCCATTTTCTTTCTTTCTTTTCAGAAAGGAACCGTATCACCCTTTAGTGCTTTGTCTGAACGACGCTGACTGGTGTAAATGGGCTCCCCAGGGTTAGAAACTTCTCTGTCATTCTAAGCTGCCATTTTACGCTTTGGTGTCCTCTTCACTTATCCATAACCAAAGCCAAATCCTGCTTACTTTGTTCATAAGAATCATCCCACTGAAATAAATAATTGCATAAACTTAGCAGGATTAGATTAGTCCAGTGGCATTCTGTGCTTATCAAAATTGTTCAACAAAGCCCATGCTTCCCACACAGTTACAACCATCATAACTGACTGTGATTAGCAGGAAAAATATCATCTTGGCCTCTGTATTGATGAATTTTCTTTGAACTCTTAGCGAGGTAACCATAGGACTTACTGTCTCCTTCAGTTTTTTAATTCTAAGTGAAGAAAGTCTTTGGTTTTCTGAATGGGCCATCTGCATGTAGCAGAGACCTTGCATGTAGGACTAGGTGGTTTCATAGGCACTTCATCTCCAACCAGCAAAGGCTGATGATCTAAAAGCTTCCTAATAGACAGATTAAAGTGTAATAGCCAAATGAAACTATTTGCTTTATCATAGCTTTTAATGGTAAAATGCTGAACTTTAGAAAGGTATGGCTGATTTTTTTTTCATTATTATTATTATTTTTTTTTTTTGTAGCAGACACCTCAGCTGAGAAGATGACGCTTCCACAAGTTTACAAACAGGGCATGCACATTTATTGTTCCAATAACACACACCAGGTATTTTTGCAAAGTTTCTAAGTGGATAACTGAAATGAGAGTACTGCCAACATTGGGAATTAGAGGGAAGTACCATTTTGCTTGACAACAGAGCTAGGAAAAAATGGTGCTTTGAACTATGACATAATGTCTTTCTAAACTGTTCATCTGGGCAAGGCCAAAAGAGATGCATACTTAGTTTGTAGTCTTTTTTTTTCTCTGACTTGGTACAATTCTTACTATTCATACCTTTACGTATGATTTACCTTTTATTTTCTAGTGTTGGAAGAGCCAGTTGAAGGTTCTCGTGAAGAAAAAGACAGCTTTTGCACTGGGGGTGAGATTTCTGACCTTTACAGAAAGTCTGCATGAGACTGTTCCTTTAGACTAAGATAGACGTCCCAGCCTTGGTCACAGAAATCCCCAAGAAGTGGACCAGGAATAGGAAGAAGAGGAGGAAGAAGCACAAGTTTATTCAAAACTCAGAAAGGCTCAGATCTGCCTTGCCAAACAAAATACGACCATCTCCAGCTTCCAAAATGGTGAGTTTTTACGTGTAAGCTTGAATCAAATCCATTCTAGAGATCACACAAAAACAGGGTAGCTGTGCCCTTTTATCTGCAATCTACACTAGAAACAAACCACTGCCCCCACTGTTTTCTGTTATTCTGTCAGCATACCTCTTTAATCAGCAAGGATACTCTTCTGAAGATTGTATCCTCTGTCCAGTGATGTATTTCACCATAGCAGAAGAAAGGCAGGGGGTCTGTAATCAAAGCTATGTATTACTCTCAGAATACAAGCAAGCATTCCTTTTACACAAATGAACCAATTTGTGTGTATGAAATAATTGGATTGTCATGTGTGGTTGCCCAGAAGAAATCCTGAATCTGCACCTATGACATACATTCTTTCATGACATACAATTTTTTCATGTTCAGTGTAAACTGCTCTGCTATATAATTCTTATCAAGATAGTTTTGAAATGCACTTTCATCTAGTTAGAACTAAAAACATCCTTATTGGCGTCACTGTGTGGTTAGCAAATAAGACTTACATCATATAATGCTGAAGTCTGTACAGTCTCCAGTGTTAGGTCCCAGATTTAAATTAGCCATCAAGAAATAAAGCAAAATGCTGACCCACCAGAATATCCTGAACCAGAACTACTTGTCCACTGGCCTTCAAGTGACGATTTTATGATCTGTATTTCCCTCAAACTGTGAAATTAGATTTCTTTTATGGACCCATCATGGTAGTATTGAGCCATTAGATACATCATACTGCACTTGTCAGCCAGCCTTCCCTGTTCATTGGGACTGTAAAGCATATTAAGCAGACAATAATAGTACCCTTCACGATGATTAGGTTGTCACATTTTGCAGTTGAATACAGTACTTTGCTTCTGTATCCCGCAGGCAGCAGAGGGTTTCTTCAAAACCCAGGTCCTCTATGTAAAACTTGCAGAGAGAATGGTGCTAGAGACATTTCTTCTTCCTCTGCTTTAGCGTTTCCTTCCTTGCTTCCCCCAGTGTGGTACCTATGAAAGTCAGCACAGATGCCAGGTCTTCAGCCAGCCACACTCCATCCTGCCGTGCCAGTTCCAGGAAAAAGGCTGAAATGTGCTGGCAGGCTGCAGAGTCACAACACACAGTGAAAAGAGAGTTGTTCAAACAACTTCTAATGGACTTAATCCCCACTTCCTGCCCTTTCAGGATAACAACCCAATTTCAAAGGCAGTGCGAACTAATACACAACTCCTAGGAAGAGTTTGACAAAGTTAAAACATCCATCAGACTGGAACTGGTGGCAAATAAAAGTCTCTCAAGAGGCTAGAAAGGTGAAAGACACATTTCTTTTGTGAGTGTTTCAATCTACCCAGTGACCTGCAGCCTGGCCATGGCCAAGTGTGAGAAACGCAGCCGGCACAGAGCAGTCCCTGCTCTCGTTGCCTCAGCAGCCCATTGCCAGGGCCTGGGTGGCTCCGGAGCTGTTTTGGTGCCATGCAAGGAAAATAGCAGCTCGGGCCTGTAGGATGTTAAAGTTAGTGGGGCCAAACTCATATATGGCTGTGTTTCCTCTTAAAGCCCAATAAGTGCTTTAATGTCCAATTTCTTTTGTATCATCTTTATGTTTAGCTCTTCTCATAGCTGCTCCCTTTAGTTGTTTGTATTTGTAAAGAACAAAGAACAACCCCTAACCCTACCGAGATGTGTTCCTTCTCTTGCTTCTCAGAAAACTTCCTCCCAGGTGGTGGGTGGATGTTATTTTATCACTGGCTCTAGGCCTCCTCCTGCCGTGGCAGAAATGCTATGGCCATGGGTCAAAGCATGATCTGTACTGATCAACTTCACACCTGCCAGTTTTATGCCAAGAGAGTGATGTTTATCTGGTTCACTCTAACTCTTTTCCTGCATCAGATCTTGTCTGTCCTCTTTCTGGTGGCATTAAGCCAGTGGAAGGGCATTAGTATGGCATAACTCCTTCCTGTACATCCTTGGCTCCCTTGACAGAAGTACAGCTGCGTGTCAATGCCTGGTTTGGATCCCATTTGCAGGGCTGGGGAGCTGCAACAGCATGTTCTGCTGCTAACGATCATAGCTTTGTCACGTAAGTCTTTTGAGGTGTCAGCATCAAAACTACCGCAGGGATACGCGTATGTGCAAATGAGCCGTGGGGTTTCTTGCCCCATTGTCAGCCGTGTATGATCTGCTGGCGCTCCTTGTCTGGGCTGGGGCACTCTCCTCCAAATGACTGCTGACAGCTCCTAACAGCGCGAGCAGCAGCCCCGCAGCCACTTTTCCCATCCGTGCCTGCTGTCTGCAAGATTCACGCTGAAAATGCCAACAAAGCAAATTATATGCTATTGTACAATCATGCTACAATCATTTCTGTAGAAAATGTGCCTTTAATAAGTGCATTGTAAGAAGTTCCCTTCTCTTTTGTGCTTGGCATAATGAACCTTCAGACAGCATTTTAAAGAAAGCATAGCAGTCACTAAGCTCCTATTTCTGTGTTTATTTATCCAGCAATTTACATTAAGCGACAAGTATAATTAGCTTTTCTGGATAAACACTAAGCAAACTGGGAGTATTTTAAAAACATAATAGGGCACCCTGCAGCGGTTATCTTTTTATAATACTTTATTCAGAAAAATATATTCCCAGATGCCACATATTCCCCATTTGACATTGTTCAATGGCTGCTGTTTGAAGATCCTTGCTGAGCCTTGTCTGCAGGCTGGTGGCAGCCCTCAGGAGTTATTGCAAGGCCTTTATCTAAAATAAGATTTAAAGGTGTGCTGTGAGGTAGTTTGGCCAAATTAACATTATCAAAGCCAGGCAACTGGGCCTCAAGTCAGTTACATTGTGGGGAGGCTTCACGAGATGGAGTGGAGGCCAGGGACAGCCCAGCTGGGACTCTGCATGAACTCCCACAGCAGAGGGGCAGGCATCGAGGAATGGCTCAGCACTGCTGAGTTCAGGTGCATGCAGATGGCATGGTGCGGCTCCTGGCCACCAGGGCCCACCTTGTTGGTGCTCCCAGGCCTGCTCGCCTCACTCTGGGGAGCAAACCTCAGCTGTGGAGATGTGTGGGAGCAGAGTGCTCGCTTCTCAGAGGAGAGGACTGATGGGTTTTGTTTGTGTTCAGGCTGCTATAAATCATTCTCATGATGATGTGCCCTCAGTTTCACAAAGAAGCTGATATGAATCCAGAACTGGCTCCTGTGTGCAGCCCTGAGCTCCTAGGTGTGAGTCAGGCTGTGTGTGTAGCCTTGGCACTGCTGTTCCTGCCCATGGAGGGAGGTCACAGTGGAGATCTCATTTGCCCATGAAATTGTAAGTTGAAAGTGGGTCTTTCTAGGCTGCCTCTTTAGTCAACAGCAATTCTTCCAGAAGGCAACTGGGAACACTGCTGCTGTCTGTCTGGAAAAGCCTACTTCTCCCCATTGACCACAGAGGGAGCCTGCTGTGTCCTAATTTAGACTACCTACTAAGGCTGCCTAGTAAGAAATGTCTCCTTTCTACTGCAGGCCACAAAGAAGCTCTTACAAAGCCCTCTGGGCTGGCCTCCTAGGAGCTGTTAGCTCTGCTCTGGCAGAGATGCCAGTTGGAGCCATGTGTCCTCTGGTAGAACAACAGTGTGAATTCCAGGGCTTTGCAGACATTGTAACAAGACAGCAGCAGCTCCTTTTACCAGATGAATAGCAGAGGGAAGCAGGAGGGAGAAACTGTGTTAATGCATCAGGCCTTGCCTCTTTCACACCTCCAGAGTGAACATTTGGATGTTGCTTATTTTTGGAACAAACAAAATGCAGCAAACACCATCTGCTTCTGACAAAATGAGCAGCACTCGCTAAAACAGAAAGAACAATGTGCATTAAAATACCTCTGAAAGGACAACAGGCCACATAAAAATATCATAAAAGCTGAGTTTTTGTTTAATGCCGAAAATATGGATAGAAAAATAATGTTTAAGTGTTATATCCAAAACAGATGTGTACCTAACTGGGTTTTAAAATAAAAAAACGACTTTGATTTTTTTTTTCCTTTTTTTATATGAAGCTAAAGTCAAAAGTCTAGTAAGTGCTCATCTGTCTCCATCACAAGGCATCTAGGACACCACATAGAGGTTACAATAGCAGTTTGAGCACATCTTCACTTCTGCAGTGTCATGAGTCTTTTTCCCTTGCATGGAACTGAAACCAGTTCAATCTGAGCAGCAAAGTCCAAATTATCTTCTCGGATATTTCTTACTTGCTTAGCTTTGTCTTTCTGGAAATGGCACATGGCAGCGAATGTCCAGTCCTAATCTTTGCTGTAGTGAAGCACTCCATAAAGGAAGACTTTTGGATTAGCTTTCTAACTTCTCTGGAATTGACAGATGTTTCTCAAAGTATGTCCAATGTAATCATCACTCAGTGTAATAAAGAAAGACTCTTCAGGGATTATGTACGGAAGAGAGCATCGCTCTACATTGTACGGCATGGTTCTTCTCTGGCCCCTTCTCAAGTGGACTAAGAAGATGGAGCAGGACAGCTTCTATGTGACATTGGCATTGATATCACGTCAAGGCTATGTGAACACTTTCCGCTCCCAAGGGCTTCCTCTTGAAAATGTGACTTCACCTGGACTGTCACTCACACAACAGTAACTTTAATGTGCCCTCAGACTACTCTAGGTCTCTGTTCTTGTTGGACCACCCAGCTAGCAAGCTGCTCTCACAGGTTCTGGTTTTGAAAGGCTCTAGCAAATTTGTAATGACATCTACAGGTGTTGTACATCATCCATATGGAGAAAAGAGGATGGACCTCCTCTTGGGAGCAAGAGGAAACCCAGGCCATGGAGCTCTAGACTCTTGGGGAAGAAGATAACCACAGCAGGATCATGTTCATGAGAAACTGCATAACCTCTGGAGCAACATGAGTGCAGGTGACCTGCCCATGTTGTAGGCATTTTAGCCAACTTGGGCAGACCTACATGGAAATAGTGCTTGCTGGGTGAGTGGGTGGGCTGAAAAGTGAAATACGGATGAGATGCCATCCTGATAGCACTGCCTTCCACACCAGCTGAGTACTTACAGTGGAGCTTGAGACTGTTCAGTGTACATGGTCAGGGAATCAGACCTTAAAACTGTTTACATTGACTCTGTTTCTAGCCAGAAGTAATGTAACAAATCTAGGCCTCATTCATATTCTCCTGTTTATTCATATGAAATTGTATTAAAGCTGTTCATCGTGGTATTGAGCTGGAAGTTCATGTTCAGCCAGCTGTGCATTATGACCCATGGATCTTTGAATTGGGAAGTTCTTACATCAAGTCACTTCAAAGCACATATTGCTTTCCTGTGTTCAGCTAGCTAAACTATCCAGATTACTCTGGATCAGCAACAAAGCTGCTTAATAATTTATCGTTTGCCCGAGCAAGTAGCCCTCTGTGATCTTCCTTAGTGACAAGTTTTTCTTCTGCATCATTGACAAAGATGTTAAATAGGAGTGGGCCAAGATACAGCTCAATAAATATTCTTCATTTGTAATTACATTTTTAGACCTGTCAGCTGGTTTTAAACCCACTGAATAGGCGCCAAGATACTTCTGTGTCATTCTGGTTTCTTAATCAAAATTTTGTGTGATACCTAGTGAAATATGCAGTTGAAGTCCTAAGTCTATTACCTATATCAACCAAACCAGTAATCTTATCCAAAAAAGAGATCAAGTTAGTTTGACAAGATCTATTTTCATAAACCTGTGTTGACTGGCATTAATTATATTTCACTCCTTCCATTCTTTATTAATCAAATCCCTTATCAGCTGCTGCACTGTTTTGCCTGGGTTTGATGTCAAGCTGACAGGTCTATAATTACCTGGGTCGTGCCATTTAGCCTTTTTAAACAGTGGCACAAAATTAGCTTTCCTCATAGCTCTAGCGCTTCCTCAGTGTTCGGTTAGTGAGGAGCCAAAGAACTGCTCCAATTTCTGTAAAAAATTTCAGAACGGTTTTCCAGGCTGGCCAATATCTAACTTTTTTGTTTGCTTTTTGATATACCTGTAAGCTATTATTGCAAAGAAAGGCACTTCATGATCATCCTATGATTTTGTTACATTGCTGCGTTCAATGTAGCAGTCTGTTTATCTTCTTTTAATTACACCAAAGGACTATATATTGAGAACTTCTGCTTTTTATTGATTGCTATTATTGGCATTTATATCCTTTCTTCTTACTGTCAGTACACGAGTGCCATGTTTGGGATTTCTTTTACTTCTGTTATAATTTAAATTTTCCATTGTGATTATTCACTATTAAGTACTTTGTGAACTTTTTAGGGGAGCAGACTTCCAAGGTTACCCACAATTTTCTTAGAGATCTCAGCACCTTTTAAGTGAGCACATTTCCCTTCATAACACTCCTGGATGTTGCCACTATGACCTGAGCAATCAGGTCTTGAGAGGCTTTGCCCATGCTGACTTTGTGCATGCTTTCCTGGGGGAAAATTTGGTATTGGTACTGCTTACTAGCTAGCTGACACAAGGCCCAAACAGATCTTTCCTTCCAAACCCTTTAGGATGCCCTTTGGAAATGTATTGATGATGTCATCCAAAAAAAAAAAGAGCAAAAACTGAACAAGTATGGGGAGGGATGAGTGTATAATAAAAGGAATGGAGGAAACTCTCAAATATCAAAAAGTGGGCAAAAGAATTATTTTCTCTTTTCTCGGTCATATGGGAGGGAGATATGTGATAGCAAGGCATAAGTAACACCCACTTTCTTCCTGTTTTGTTGAGGAACACTTTGTTGTTGCTATGTTCAAACGTTAAAGAAGTCTTTTTGAGAAGGAGAGGAGAAAGAAGACGGTTTGTGTGGAGTTCAATTGTTTTTTAGACACGCTCCTGCTTTAGATTACCATTTCATGGTACACTGCACAAAAGAAAGCAACCTGTGTCCTTTAGGGGAAAGTGTATGGGGGTGGGCAGGGTGCTGGCACTGGGGAAGGGGAGGGAACCGGCAAAGGCTCAGTATGTAATCAGATAAAATGAGCTGTTTGGTATTAGTGTGTTAGCATTGTCCGAGCTCCTAGCATCTTCAATGGGCCAAAGCACTCTCTTCATTTGTCACCCCAGCGCACCTTTTGTGTGAATAATTTCCCATTGGTATTACCCAGAGCTTGGAGTCGATAGCTGACTAGCCTCTTTGCTTGTACTATTATTTCCAGCAAGCTTCATACATCTGCAATAAATCCAGGAGGATTTGCAAGTGGGCTGAGGAAGTATGAGTGACAGAATGAGCAGATAAGGCCTGAGTCCCACAGAAACAAAAGGCTTCCCATTTTGTCCTAACAAGACAGGCGCTGCCTTCAAATTGATTTGATTTGATCAAGTTTTTGCCAGCTGACCCCAGAAGTTCATGCAAGTGAAGAATTAAGCCCCCAAGCGCTCTCATGCTCTCTATTAATCCTTCATGTCAGTGCCAAGGATGAGAATATCTGTTGTGGGTTGTGTTGTCTGTTTGTTTTCATAAAACAGAATCACGGATGTACTGGAAGGCTTTTTCTGCTGATGTGTTTTGTTGCAAAGAAACTGCAAACTGTCCAAAGATCTGGAGCTATTTCAGTAGAGCATCTTGGAAGAAAATTTTGATGTAAAGCCAGATAACCAGCTACGACACTATCAAGCTTTAACGCACCCCTGAATTTTAAAACTGAATGAGGTAAAGCATAATAACTTTCTGTAAATCCTTATTCTTATGCTTGTGCCTAAACGGAAAAGCATGAGACAGAAGCAGTGTGAATCAGAAGGTCTGCCTGACCTTACAGAGGGAAACAGTGCTAAAAATCAGTGGAAAATCTTTTGGGGCATGTAAAACATGCAAGTCTATTTCTGCCTTGTTAAAATGAAGACAAGAATGGCGTGCTGGCTTGCACAAAGCATGGCAGGAAAGCATGATTGGACTGGGACCCTGGGCTAGCAAAGGAAAAGCTGGTGACAGAAAACCACACCTTTCTGAAAGAGTAGAGATTTGACGTTTTTTCCCTCTTGGCCTTTTTTTGTCACGTGGGAGAGCTTTAGGGACTGCAGACTGTCTGTCCCTTGCTGTTAGCAATGACAGTCACGCCCTTATTTGCAAAGAATAGGGTAACATTTGCACAACCTCAGGAGAGGTATCCAAAATACGAGGATATCTATGTTTATGCGTTATGTGTCCAAGAGAAGAAAGGTGGAGAAGTGAAGAGAAACTAGTTTCAGAACAAAGTCCAAATCCTGAATTTATACGGGGTATTGCCTTTAATGGGGAATAAATTGAGTTCTTTACAGTGCCTCGTGGATGCCACGCCTGGGAGTTACAGGAGTGTCTGCTGGGGCGGCATGTAAAACAAGGTGCCCTTTGGACCCCCTTACCCTAGAAAAAAGATCTTCCATTTTAGACAAAACAGTGTTGCTGTGTGCATCAATTTGCTTTACTTCTGTAACATGGAACTACAGACTCTTGAACCTATCCTGTGCTTTTATCTAGCAGTGGGAATGTGTTAAATCTACGACACTGCTCATGGCAAGCATTGAAAACCTGTAAAAATGTTGAAAAGCCTTATTTAGAAAGCATTTTTGATTGAATGATTTGCCATGATATTGTGTAGCAATATTTCAGAATTATTGCTGGGAACTTGAATGTTTGGGTTGCCAGCCCTGGTGGTTGTTTGAATGGCCAAGTCCAAACATAAGGTAGTTTCTATTCCAGCAAAGCCAGACAATGCATATTTGTTCTTCAGCTCTTTGTAAGTGGTAAACTGATTTTAGTATTTAATTGAGCCCCTGATTATTCTTTCTCTTGTAGTTTCCTTTCTATCTGTCTCATAAACATCTATGATTGGCCAGTCGATGGCCTCACTTAATTGGCTGAAGATCCTAATCCAGCTTTCCTGAAAAGAAAAGCATCATAGACACAGTTGCCAATTATTCCATTATCTCTATTGACAGCCTAGTATAACTTGATGTCCTTCAAAGCTCTGACACAGATATCCCATGGGAGAGCATTGTCTCCAGTTAAAGCATGATGCTGAAGAGCAGTGATTTTCTGAGTCTGCTACCACTCTGTTTGCTGGCTTTGGAAATGTTACTTAATCTCTCGATTTCCCTATCTGTAAAGGGGAAATAATGTATTGTTCAGTGCAGGTTAAGAGGGTTAATCCATTGATGTTCATAAAATGTTACAAGATCTTCTTTATAGCTTTAAGAACATACAAATGTAATCAAAAACTAAGTGGAAGTTATGGAGCTGGGTAGGAATGGAGATTGCTGCTGACTTCTTGTTACAGTTGCCTCAGTTTTTCTCTTGTTTTGAAATGTTTTGAAATGCCAAAGGTAAAGTTGTCAGTACAGTCTCATTTTTTATCCCGCTTGCAGCATGACGTGGCCTTTCAGAATGCAACACAGTACTATTTTCTTTAATTTCCTATGAGTTAGCCTCTGAGTACTTGGCTTTTCAATTTTAATGCTATTTTAATGTAAGAAATTTGCTGTATGAGATTTTTAGTTTACAAAAGCAAAGTAAGCCACCTTCTCCTCCTCGGGAACAGGGCCTTCTGCCAACTCCGATGTGGCCTGTGAACTCTGCATGCCCACGAGTTCCCCGTGCCCAGGCACTCACCCTGGGTGTGTTCTGCATCCTCTTCTATTCCCCTGACATCTTGCATGCCCTTTCTATGATTACCCTTGTTCATACTGACCAGCTGGGCCCTTTCCTTCTGCAAACTTATGCCTGTTTTTGTTTCTGTTTTCTGAGGAAAGCAGAAAGCAGTAACACAGACCTCGGTCTGTGGATGGAGCAAGTACTACAGGTGGACTGAAGCTTGTGAGCAAGGGAACAAAGACTAATTGTCCTGTTCTCCACCACAGTAATGTATCTTATTTTTCTCTTATGTGCCATTTTGTTGTAGGATATTAAATATACTGGACTAGAAGAGTGCTGCAGTTCCATCCTTTTTTTTTTCTTTTTCTAAGGCATTAAATTTTAGTTGTCCACATACTTAGAATGATTTCTGGCTTCAATTAAAATAGCCTGTTTATTCCTCAACATTAGGGAAATGTGCATTGTTCTTTCTGTACCTGAGAAAGTAACAACCTTTATCCTGCAAAGCTACTTCTACCCTTCAGAGCTGAGACACGACATTTGGCACAGGGTGACTCACTAGTCCAGCATGAGGGATGCACCCTCTCACCCCCCTGTAAGGCTGGACAATTCATCACGCTAAATGTTTCAGTACAGATGTGCTCAGTACAGGTTAGCTTTGAGTTTGGTGGCTGCTGTTTTTTCGGTTTTCCTCAGCTCTGTGCAGGCTGGATAGCAACGGAGAGAGAGCATGACTTTGGATGCAGTCACTTCTGTCATCATCTCTAAGCTCTCTGGTAAAGATGTCAAGTAGAGAAACAGGGCCCAGTGGGAGGCAAGGCAGAAGAGTGTACCTGACTGCAAAGTACTGAGTGACAGTGGGACCCACATTTGGATCTGTGGAGCCCAAAGCAGCCTTTTAGGGGTGTCTATTATGAGAGGTACAAAGCACATGGGGCCCGGTTTCCCCTAAACTCCGTCTCCGTGACTCCTACTGGGGGCACTGCAAGCAAGCTTATATTGAAAGCTATGGAGCTGTTTTAAAACCGTTCTTTATGGAGGAGAATAATTAATTAAACAGGTGGTTCCATGAGCGGCGCTACTAATGATGGCTGCTTTCCAGGGTCTCTCTCTCGTGTGGATTTCGGGGCTGTAACAAAGGTTGAGCTCATGCTGGGGCCTTTCCCTCAATGAGGGAATTAATAGGGCCTCCCTCCCTCCCTCTACTCTGCTGCCTATTTTCATGAAACTTGTAGGTACTTAATTCCTGTCAAACCTCTACGCCTCTGTCGCACTTGGTCAAAATTGATTGGTGATTTCGAAACTTCCTGGGGACAGGAGGGGAACAAACAAAGAGAGAGAAACAGATGCATGAGGAGCGTGGCTGGAGAGAGCTCATTCCCTTAAGTCAAAATTATTGCCCAAAATCAGAATGGCAAATGGCACTGCTTATTTGCCCCTTTGGCCACACAGGACACCAGAGGGAAATAATAAGCAAGGGGAGATCTATGCTACTGGTGAGGCTGTTCGTACAGTTAGGGTCCTTATGTTTTAAAAAAATGCCAGCTTCTGAAGGGGAATCAAGCATCACCAAAATCCCTTTAAAGATTAGAAAATGTCTGATGGAAGTACTGACAGAGCTCTGCTTTTTTCATTTCTTTTGAGTGTGAACTTCACTAGGGCATGTAAGTAAATTTACAGGGAGGAAAGACTGGGTGTTAAGGCTTCTTCAACGTTACAAAGACTGCTGTTGTTGAGAATAAAAGCAAGTTCAGACAACATGTAAACCGAACATGGATTTCAGAAATACGCACCATACATCTATATGGGATTCTCCATGCTCTGATAGCTTCAAATCAACACAGGACACTCTTCCAGAAAGCTCTACTCTTGCTAGAGTTTTATATAGTTTTATATAGTTTTATATAGTTTTATCCTAGACTAATTATACAGGAATATATGACATCCTTTGGACAGCGTTATGCACCAAATCAGAGTAGATATAGCAAGAGCCAAATCTAACCCTAAAAAATGATTAAATAAGAATTAAACTTTGCCTTTTGCATCCTCTTTTCCTAGGAGGGAGTTGTCTCTCCGTCTTCCCACCTCCACAATTGGCACAGGTCTTTTTATTTAGGAACTGAGTTGAAAGTGAAGTGGCAGTTTTATGAAATACGTGGGGAGGAGAAATCTATTTATTAAGCGCAAATGTGACACCTTTTCTTTTATAGTTAGATATTTTCCAGAATCACCAGATGGCGCCAATGCAGATAATCCTGTAAGTGATATTTCACAGAGTGTTGGAACATCTATATTTTCCAAACCAGTGTCAGTGTGCAAACGAAAGAGGGTAATTTCTGCAAATTTCTTGAGGGAAGCTACATCCTGGGGCAGTGCTCAGTACTAAGCGTTGTGCAGCTCTTTTCCAGAAACTATGTCATGAGTGCAGTGGGTCTTCTTTGACTTAAATCTTTCTTAGGTGCCACTCGTAAGATAGATATATGTAAAACAAATTACATCAGAAATTAATTTTCTCATTCCTTTAAGTATCATAGTTCAGTTTGGAATTCAGAAGTACACCATGCAATAACAACAGATCTCAGAGCATCTGTTGATTTGCACTCAAAATAGAAACCTCTGTTGCTGTTTTGCCATGGAAAACAGAGATATTTTTGCTGTTATTGTTGTTATCGTACAGATTTGGCTCATCTGGAGCATACAGGATAAGGAACGATGGCATTTAGGCATCTTTATTTGTCCTTTTGTGCTGTTTAGGACATGGCTATAAACGAACAATGAGTCTTCCCCCGCTATAGAAACCTTTATTGCACTTGCCTCAAAACACAACCTGAAGACAAATGTACTCCTTTATAAAGAAGGAGATGTATGTTGCGAGCTTGTTTAGATACCAGCCAGAATACCAAATTGCTAAAATGTTATGAACTATTCCCTTTCTCTTCACAATAATGTTACTGATAATAACAATGATTATGATGAAAATTTAAAAGTTTTTCCAGGTCCATTTTGTAGACTACTACATGTTTCCCAGTTCTCAATCTCAATGAGCAGGAAATCCTGATGTTTTTCACCCATCAGGTCCTGAATTGGCCAGCAACTTTCCTTGGAGTGAAAATGGAGTCTCTTTCAACTGAAGATGGGAAATGATAGAAACAGCATCCTGGGACACAGTGAAAGAAATAGGAGACAGATAAATTTTAAGAGGAGTTTGAATGCAGATGTGTCGTACTCCATACTGTCCAGAGACATCACTGGTTCTTTCATTTTCAAACTCATCTTGTGTTTGTGTCATGACCTGACATTTCCCTCTGATTTTCTCATCTCACTGTGATGCTGTGTCTGGTGTAAGGAAGCAAGGCCAACTTCCTACAACCCAGTAACTAGAGGTGCTTGATTTCTTGGATGATAGGCCTGGCAGCAAGCCAGGAAAAGTAGTAATTGAGAGGCAGGAATCTTGTACAAGATTTTAATGATCCAGTATTTCCTACTTTATCTCCATCAGGAAAGAGAAATAGGGAAAGGTGAGCCACTTTTATGACACAGGTAATTAATTCTGGAAAAGTTAATGTTGGTGTACCTGTCTGACCTTACTAGAGCAAAGCAAGAGGGATTTGGTTTCTATTGATACTTCTGGACTTGGGAGTACATGCGGAGAGCACTGCTCTGCAGAACTCAAGTCTAAAGAGGTCCTTTTCTGGGACAATTAAAACAAACAACAACAAGCCCTCGCCACGCTCCCAGACTACTGCCTCACCAGGATGGAGCTCTTATGCATTATACATGTTAAACATATCCTATTCACAGCTAACTTTGACTTTGTGCTCTGGGCCAGGTGGAAAGACTTTTCCAAATAAGAAAGAGTAAGAAGAAAAAACACAAAACAGAAGAAGCAAGCCATAAATTGAAATTTCTGTAAGAAGAGGTTTCTGTGGCAAGCACTGTTGAGCCTTTTAAAAAATAGTTTTCTTTACGGTAATTTACAAAAAATGCTTAAGGAAAAGTGAGGAAAAGAGTTCTTTTATGGGCTGTTTTATCCGTTTTTTGTCCTCTCTTGCAGTCGACTTTTTGGCAAAATACTGCATCTTCAGCCAGGAGAAGTTGGCGAAGTACAAAAGGGCTTTTGAAGCGGTAAGTGTAAATTCAGACTTCTTTTCTTTTCTTTCTTCCTTTTTTTTTTTCCCTTTCCCTCTCCCCTCTCCTCCTGTGTCTGTAGACAGTTAAGCAGAAATAATAAGCACCATTGCTTGCAGTACACGTCCCATGAATTACGCTGACATCAAATGTAACTTTAGAATGGAGGCACGCTTTATTCTTTTTGACGAACTGTTCCCCTATCCATTCTTTATTTACATGTCGTGAGCCTAAGCGCTGCACAGCCAGTCAGAACACACACACAAGAGGGGGGAGAAAAAAGGAGGCCATTAAACAAATTAAAAGGGATGGGGATGACTAATACAGTACTCTTGGAATCTGCAATTTGATTAGTCTGAGTTTAATACACAAAAGCAGCGCCGAAGCAGGAGGGGAGTCGAAGTGCTCTTTAATAACCTTCTACAATTAAATTATGGTGATGAATTTAACTATTCTGTGCTTCTAAAGGGGTCTTATTATCTGATTGACTCTGAAAGAAAGTCAGTATTTAACCAGGGTTGTTGAGTCCAGCTATTGGAAGACATACAGTAGTTTTATGCATTAACAACTATTTTTTTTTGTTGTTGCGTGCCTCTTCCCATTTGAATGCATCTGTGATTTGAGAAAGATGGCTCTTGTGGTTATTCCCACTGCTTTTGATGGGAGTGTATGCTGGCCCTTTTACTGTACTGCCCGGAGAGTTAAAATGAAAATTGCATGGTTGGGTTTGTCTCCTGTTCTGTATTTTCATTTGTAATTTGTAATTTTCATTTATAATTTTAGACTACTTCTCTCTGCTGGCCCTCTCCATTGTCTAACAATGCATCATTCAAATGTAGACTGCGGGTAATGCATGCTGGGATCTTTGAAAAGGACTTTTACCATTAAATGGCAGTAACATCATTCTGCAGTTTATCCTGACTTCTGGTTTTCTCTCCATCCTTTTCCTCACATGCGTTTACATATGCTGATGACTGAGTAAGATGTTTCATGTACAAAATATTACCATAGAGAGGAATTGAATGCATTCCTTAAAATAGTATTTTTCTTTTCTTTCTTTTTTTTTTTTTCCCACTATCAAGTATATTTCCTTCAGTTCTTTGATCTTTCTGAGAGAGACAGGGACAGAGACTTCACAATTAACCTGAGGTCAAAATCAGAGAGCTCTCTTTATTCAAAATAGAGCGATATGATAAAGGCAGAATACAAGTGTTCCAGCTTTTACTTTTAATGGCCAAAATGCTGGAGCTCCGCTGCTGAGTTTGATCTGAATATTTGGAGGATCTAGGCTGAGGGGATGAAAAGAGAGAATTATGCAGAGTACCAACTATTCAGCCAATGCCTTATTCTGATACCTATTTTCATGCTAAGTTGTATCTTTCTCTGCCAGTAGTTTCGTGGAAAAAAAAAAAAAAGAGGAAAAAAGATACTATTTCTGGTACTGTTTGAGTGAGGGTGCTATACTCAGTCCTCACTTTGTTCTTGCGCGCAGTGGCCAAGCGCAAGGCTGGGTGCCTCTCCCAAGCCAGCTCCTCTGGCACACACAGCGGCAGCGCTGGCCCCAGCTCCCTGTGCAGCACCATCATGCCTCATGGGGCCGTATCCTGACGTCTCCATTCAGGTTTTACTCAGCTGGCTGGCTCTGGTGAATGAGGCTGGTCAGTAATTTAGACCTCCACCGCTGTGCAAAGGAGGGAAGGGCTCTCACCCTCTCTTGCTGTGTTCCCCAGAGTGGCTTCCTTCCCCACTGGCAGGTTGGAATGAGTGGGCTGCTTGCTCTCCTTCAGTGCTGTGCTGTTGTTTCACAAAAAGGTGTCAGGCAAAGGTAACTTGCCATGGGTAGCAAAGGAGTGGCTAACACAGCCGAGGAGAACACAGCAGTGCTCCTGAGTGCAGGCTACTTCTCTGTCAGTCTGATGTTGGGTGTCCCAAACGGCTTAGGGGAGTTTGAAGACTGCTGAGTTATGTTGGTTGCCCCCAGGAAATACAATAGCATCTGGAGATGGTTGCTGCTGCAAAGAAAAACCAAATGTCTTCATTCCTGTGAAGAAGAGGTGGGCACCCACGCCACACATCCCCTACATCAAGGTATTTTGTTCACCCTGAGGGCTTCTCTGCCACTGGCCAAGTCTCCAGACATTGGTGATCTCTATAGCTACATTAACCTCAATGGATGCATGGACAGTTTACATGCATATGGAAGCTCTGCTGTTTGTTTTATGGCCATGCCTTTTACTCATGATCTATTTTTACCTCTGTGAAAGGGCAGTTAAGACCAAGTACTTTAGACCAAGGGCATTGGAGGAAAAATTGTATTAGTATTTTGATATTGCAGTTTATTATTTTGTCTTTAACAGTAAAATCCTTCCTCTTACTTATTAAATCATGGCAGAAACTTCCTTGTGAGCCAATGATGACTGGAAAACGTGATGTCAGTTTTTAACAAGATGCCAACCAGAGGTTTAAGAGAGCTGATTGTCATCAGAAGCTTTTATATGACTTGCATAGCATAAAAATACATTGCAAGTAGCATCTGTGGCTTGTGCTTGGTGAAAAAGGGCAGCACACTGCATGAGACCTAGGGATGCTGGGCTGAGCAATGCTTCCTTTTAGGAAGATTGTGCTCCCAAATTAACTTGTTCTGATGCTAAGCATAGCAGAAACAGTGCTGCTGCTAAGCAGAACAATTGCTTTTCCTTTGTAGTCTGCCTGCTGGTTTGTTCAGGCCTGCTTTGTGTTCAGCTTTGGCTGGGTCTGGGACAGTGGTTCAATAACTGTGAAGCTCTGTGTTTAGATCCTAGCCAAATCAGTGACACACAAAATCAGGGCAGGCAGTGAATCCTGAATGTGCCAGGTTTGGGAAATAGGCCCTCCGAATAGATGAGCCAATATCCTGTATTTATTTTGCTCTTCACTGTACTCATTGCACTTGCATCTGGGTATTTAATACGTCTTTCCAACCAGCAACACACCAGCCTTAAATTAAATTCCCCACTAAGGATAGCAAAAACCAGGCCCTTCCTTCCCTGTGCTATTCCAGCAGCAACCAAACACAAAACCATGCTCCCCTCAACCTCCTTCCCTCCTTTCTCCCTCCCCAAAAGCAATTTTAAATTGCTTGACTGAAAGCAGTATTTGAATGAGGATTTCGAACACCGACTCGAGCTTTCTCTTTAGCTCACCATGTGAGAGAACCGCACAGAGTAAATGGTCGATTGCAATGAGCACGCCAGGCATAATGAGGTTCAGTATTTGCTAGGTAAAGAAGTGGGGAATGAATCAGATGCACCTGAAATAAGCGTGGAAGTGCCAAGTAATAAAAGAAGGGTTTAAAATGAGGAAGAATTTTACCAAAAAACAAAGGAGCACTTCTACCTCCTTTCCCTTAGCCAGCCAAGGTGTAGTCACAAAGCCAGGAATACACAGCGCAGACAAAGAAGCAGGGAAGCATGGCACAAATAGTGTGATGAAAAAAAAGGCAAGTCAAAGGAGGGAGTTTGATCTGAACAGGATTTTTCATTTTCCAGCCCCAGGGGTGCCCTGAACATTGCTGCGCTCCCTTGGGTGTTACACAAAAGGGACCTTGGGTCTGGCCCTCTCTGTGCCGTACTGTCTCTTCTGTGGGAGCTGCTCAGTCAGGCTTTTCAAGACCCTGATTGCTTTGCTGGTAAGAAATCTGTGTCTAATTTCTAGATTACTTTTCTTTTCCTGCCAACATTGCCTGTTAGTTTATCTTTTCCCTCTTTCCTTTGTTACCTTGGAGATATATATTGAGACAGCTGTGCTGCAGCTCAGTCGTGGTTCTGCAAGGGTGACTGAAGCAAGTCGCTTCAGCCTCCCGGCATTGACTGCACCTGCCCCAGGTAGAGGATCTCCTCCTGCAAAGGGACACAGTATAGGCAGGGGAGCAAGGCAAGCAGGGCCAGGGCCTGGCTGGCAAGGCCCCGTTCCAGCATAGGTCAGCACACAGTCCCCAGGCTGACACAGTCCAGTGACTGCAGGCACAGCCACAGCAATGAGGCAGGTCTCAGGTCAAGCCAAGGAGTTGCTCTGAAGGTCAGAGTCAACGATGTAGCTCAGGCGGGGTCCAAGGGTGAGTGTTGGAGCTTAAACACCGCTCCTGGGCCATCGGGTCAAGGCTCCAACGAGGCTCCTCGTGTCTCCTTCCATGCAGTCTGATCAGCAAGATCATGCAACGAAGCTGTGCCAGGCCCTGACAGTTGGAAAGGGATAACTAGAGCTCCAGCTGTCATTATACATCATGTCTTTTCACCGCTACTTACTACTGATTCCCTACTGGAAATACCCCCCAACAGACCTTATATCACATTTTTCATACCCACGTCATATTGCTGCCTCATAGTTCTCTTTTTCTTGGCCAATCTCACACTAACTTCCACCTTCTCTGTCACTAGATTTTGCATGTTCCTATCTAACAGTGGAAATATCTATTATTAATTGCAAAATAGGCACCCTTGGACATTCACCTCAGAGGTGCCCCTCCAGTCCTCAGTAACTCCCAGTGCTGTGAGAGATAGATCCTTCTGTGGTGCTTTTTAACCTTTTGCTGAGGGAATGACTGCTTCTTCTGCCAGCTGTTTGCTCACCTCAGTCCGGTGCTACTGGTCTGAAGGAGGAAAGAGACTACAGAACTCTTGGTTTCTAGAAATCTGCAGTGCACTGTGACAAAGGACAGCACGTGTGACAAAGGGTAGCACTCTTCCTTAGGAGAGAAATTTCCCTTAACGCTTGCTAGATTTGACACATTCCCCTTCCCAGTGGTTCCCAAGAAAAGTCAAACATAGTAGGAATTAAACAAGGGAATAAGCTTTACAAGAGCTTGAGATGTCAGGGACAAGTGAAAAATTTTATACAGCATCCTATAGGGCGAAAGTGGGCTTTTTTGTATGGCCTGAGAAGTGGCTGGGTTTAGACTGTCTTGGGGAGAGGAGAAGGAGGTGAAGTCCTATGATGGGGACAGTGGGAAGATGGGCTGGAGCCAGGGGCACTGTCATCTTTCCCAGTTGAGGTGCCACCGCAGAATACCTGGGATCTTCTGCTTGTTGGGAATGTTTGCAGGAAGTATAAATGTTGGGTTTCTCAGGATAAATGTTTGTGAGACCTGTCAGTACTGGTGTCATATAACACTGAAGTTCTGAAAAATGTGTGTGTGTCTTAAAAAAAAAGAGAAGTTGAGTGTATAAAACTAAATACAGCACTACACTAGTAGCTCTACCTGCTCTCTCCATGCTACTAAACTGTAATGTTCACAAGATTTCTGATTCTGGGGAGTCTGCTTTTAGACTTTTGAACGTGTAGAGTTGGCAAGCTAATCTTAGTCATTTCCTATATTCCCCTTCAGTTACTCTCTTTCCATCCTATTTTGCTGCAAAGGTCTTCTCAAAGATGTGTTGAAGGCAGTATAGGGACTGCATTTTCCTGTCATACAGTTACATCAGTTTCCTGACTGATAACTGAACTCACTCAAATGCACTTCCAAACAGTGAGGTCTTTGTGGCAGAGTCTAACAGAAGCCTTAGTTCCTAATGTGCTACCAGGCTCAGATCATCTGTGTGCAAATGACCCCGTGGTGCTGCCAGTGTCAGCAAGACCTGTGTCAACCTATGATCCAAGGGCTGTTTGCACAAATTTGTCTGGCTAGGGAGGGCAGTTCTCTGCGCTTCTCTTTCGAAGTTTCTGAGGGGACTGTGCTTGTGCTGAGCCTCATTTGCTGCCTGCCTTGCTGGTGCACAGAGAGCAGGCACAGTCCCAAGCACTCTGCATGGTTCCTGAATCTGGTGTAGGGTGCACTCACCTTCGCTGTCTTACCTTTTGCTGCATAGAAAAGAGGCTGGAGAATTTTAATCTCTTGCCTTTCTTCAGGTGAAAACTCATCAGAGCAGAGGGTGAGCTGTGCAGCAGTGCCAGAGCTGTCCAGCACAGACTGTGGCTGTGCAGCATGTGCTTTCCTCTGTGCTTCTAGACACCAAATTCATTAGTGTTGGCAAGAGAGGTAAACATATGGCAAGAACCTGAACTTGTGATAACCTGTGGGTAACTATGGTGTCCTTTCCTTTCTGGTACTGTGCTTTGTTGAGAGTTTGCAAAATTTGCTAGTAGTCACCACCAAAATATTTATTGGCTTGAACAGAAAGGGATACCAGCTCTGCATGCAGGTTCTCAAGGCAGTGAATGAAGGAACTGATATGCTGTTGGTTTCCCGTACTGAATCTAAATGCAAACTGCTGCCTGTGAAGATGTTGAATGGACATAGAGAACAGTAGACCAGTTACACTCCAAAAGGGCAAGGAGCTACAAATATCCAGTCAGAGAAGGTATCTGCTACATGGTTATATGGCTTCCTTTTTCTTTCTAATTTTGTCTCAGATATTACATTATTCTGCCCTCAAAGTGAGCTTTAGTAGTCAGAGGTACAGAAATTTCTTCTAAAAAAAGGGAATTTGTCTCCATTAAAGAAACTTCATGGATATCTTAGTTAAATCAGACAACAGACTGCTAGCATTGTTTGTCGATAAAACTGAATAGGAGTGACTTCGTCCTGGATGGGATTGAGAAAATCCTTCCTATTTCCTAGCAATCTCATTCTCACGTGTGAAGAACAGTAGCACATTGCCAGAGAGGGGTATCCCTGTCCATCTCGGCTGCACAGAACACAGGGAGTCACAGTTCCCTGGTGATTCTCCCCATGCGTCTGTACTCTGACGTGCCTGATGTTGCTTCTACTGTGCGCATAAAGCAAAAAAAAATCCTTGTTGCTAAACTACCAGCCTCTCGAAGATAAACGTTAACCAAAGGTTGTGACCCACTGCTTGTCAAAGCTCTGCTTTTGAAAGTCCATCGCTTTCCTCCAGCTCCATCTGAACACGTCCCCCTGCACACCTGTCCCTGCTCTCATAGGACTGCTCAACCCGCGGGGAAGGCCGAAGCCGGCTGCCTCGGGGGCTGCCTGCCAGGGGCGGGCCATGGAGCAGGCAGTGCTGGTGGTGCAGAATGGTCACCTCCCTCCCTCCTGCCTCTCCTTCTGCTGCCTTTCACTTTCCTTGGATGAGAGGCACAAAAGAAAACTGCACTTTTCAAGACTGTTCAGTTTGCTTTGGGCTGAAATGTGTTTTCAACTGAACAATCACTTTCTGTGCAGACAGTGACAGCTCAATCGGTTCAAGGAAGGGGCGGGAGAGGGTCCTAAGGTTTTCTTTCACTTTGTGTAATGTTAGACCATGTCAAATGAGACAGTTGAAACAACATCCGGTTTGTTTGTCTTGCAGCCTGGACCAAGGTGTGAAATATTAGGACAGCAGCAAAGTATCTGCATCTCTCCACAGCTGGAGAACACCTCCCACACAGCTTCTGCCCCTCTTCTCATTTGGTAGGGTCCTGTGGAGCACCTTTCTCTGCCTAATGGCTCCCTTGGGTGCCAGGTTTCTGACCCTGGACTCTCCCTTGAGCATCTGACCAGATCAAAGGCATATTTGAAGGATTTTGCTAAGCTCTCACCGTTACAAGTTCCGTACTGGGTATATAAAGTTGATTGAAGTAGGATACTCAAGTTTCAGGACATTCTGATGCTGTTCTTTCACTCTAGGCTTCCTTTCCTTGCTTCTTTCCCTTAATGCTACTGCTACATTACGGTATTGATTGAACCACAAGTATGAATCAGTGCAGCTGGTGAACTTGAGAGCAGGGGAGGGAATCAGCAATTTTGTGGTTGTAAGTATAGGATACCTTTGTATTTCCTTCTGAATCTCTCTTTCTCCATAAAACACAAAACAAGTTCTTTCTGCCCAATCTCTGCATCACAGAAGCATTTTATACTCTTTTCCTAGTCTGTGAACAAGAACAGCTTTTAGCATGGAGTGAGTTCTTTCAATTTTTAAAAATTGCCATTAAAAATTATTTTGGGAGATTATAAGCAAAAATGGGGGTGGGGAAAATCTTCGATGAGGCCAAACCAGCCTCTTCAGGAAGCTCTTTTTCAGGAAAACATTTTTATCCCTCCCTATAACAGCAAGGCACTGATCTCACATCTGTTCTAGCACCTTGAGAACCAGTAAACAGAAGAGTGAACACAGCCTTTTAAGAAAGCTCACAATCACATGCCAGGTCCTATGCAGGCTGTTGAATCTGAAGAGGGAATGTTTTATATTGATCCTATGATAGGAATATGTGAGACAGTATGTCAGTCTGACTAAGACAGATGAGCCTGGTAAAACTTCAGATGTAACAAAAGAACGTGCCACCACCATGAATGAATTTTCTCCATTGGGCACATTTACTTAACCTAATTCAAGCAAACCCAAAGTAGGGTGTGCAATGATCTATGCCCCAAAGTGAGCTAATCCAGCTGGATGTGAAGCTAATCAGGCCCAGAAACTCAACAGCTTTGTTAAAGGGTGCACATCCTAATTTGTTGGGGATGGTGTCTATGGACTTGAGCTCAGCACTACACTGACTGTAGATAAATTGTTCCCAGACCCATGCTGGTTGGCGTAGGCTGTGGCACACTGTCACATGTGGATTTACCAGTTCAGGTCTCCATCAGCTGTGGCACCTGTGCTGTCCTGCAGTTTGTGACGCAGATGTGACTGTCATCTTCTGTGTGACTTAGATCTTTCAAATCTAGTAAGAGTGCTGTTGATTAATGGAATGTCTATTCCAGTCAAGTTCTGGGTACTACTTCTAAGAAGGCAGATAAGCACTGAAACTCCATGGTAGGAGTTACGCTGTTTATTTCAGGATGTACTGAGTTATTCTATCATGTACCTGGGAGTTGTAACATTTCTTCCTCTGCAAGGTGCTGTGGCCAAGCCCATTAGTTTTGCTGGAGACATTGAAGATTTTGTTGAAGAGGCAGAGGAAGACACTTTCTGAAGGCTGAGGAAGCAGTAGGAAGAGAAGAAGTCTCAGAGAGATGTCAGGGGGGTGCACAAGAGACCTCTCTGACTTGGTTGGGGGAACACTACTGTGAGAGACAGCTGGACCAAAAAAAAAAGAAGGTAATAGTATTATTTATGAATGACTTTGAAGTAAAAGCAGTTGATTTTGGTAAAAGAGTCTGATAAACACGTCAGTTCTCTCTTGTTCAAATCTTTTTGCTCTGTCTACGTGTCTTTTCCAGAAGGTAATAAAGACTCTTGGGTTCTACAGTACCTAAATAGAACTGACACATTGTCTCACTGAGAAACTTAACAAACATTTGTCTCTCGATCCAAAGACTGATGAGATTAGGGTATATGTTAGCTCTGCATAAGGTCAAGTCATAGACTAGAGATGTTCAAGGCCAGGTTGGATGGGTTCCTGGGCAGTCTGATCTAGTAGTTGTCAACCCTGCCCATAGCAGGGTGGTTGGAACTAGATGATCTTTAAGGTCCCCTCCAACCTGAGCCATTCTATGATTGATCCTATACTGTAATGACAATTTCCTCTTTTCTTTCAACGTTTCTTAATATTCACATAATTTTTGAATTTTTAAAGTCATACTTCTAATTCAACTCTGTTGTGTTACATACCCAGAAATGACAAATTGGTGAAGACGGTGTGAAGCCAAAAAAAAAAAAAAAGCTAAACTACTGTGCTTCTTAGCTTAGTGGAGGCAAAGACTGAGAGTTCTCGAGGGTTTCCCTCAGCTTGATAGTGAAAACAGAGATTAGCCATGCATTGTCTAAGCTACACTTCTGAGACACTGGAATTCTGCCCAGAGGCAAGTGGCTAATTTTCTGAAACTAATATTGTATTTCCAGACTGATACTGATGAAGATGGGCACTTGAACTGTTGGCAAGTTTTGATGGCCTTGAAAGAAGTTGTTGCTTCAGAAGCACTGATTTATGCAGTAAGTAAAGCCAACAGATCTCTCCCTTGAAAAATAGGAGAGAGCGTGGCAAATATTTCCAGTATCATGCCATCATCATTTATTTGTAATATTTGGTTTGTCAAAGCTCCCCTTAAATGAAGGAAAGTGCCCTGACCAGCAGCAGCACTGGCATATGTGGGAGATATTTCTTTCTTAAACCATTCCCTATATAATCCAACTATTAAATGAAATAGCACAACTTTCTTTTTCTTCTCTTTATACTTCAGATCAAAAATCAAGTAGTCAAAGATAGGTTCTGTTCACAGAGAAGAGAAAACAATCCTTGACTGCATTTGGAAAAGTGTGTACCAGTCAGACATGAATTACTGGAGCAGGTAAGAAGTCAGGTGTTGTGGCAGCCCAGTGGCAGTAGTGCTCTAGGCCTGTTTCCTAGGACATTTTTGGGAATATCAGTGTTATTAAGAATTTGAAAGACCTGAGGAATAGACAAAGCTCTGAAAGAATGGAAAGAATGGAAACATCAGCAATGGAAATTTAGGGGAGTTTACTTTTGTTGTTACATAGACAGTTTTGGCCAAGTAGCTGGGACAGTGTGAAGAGGAAACACTAGGAGAACAGTCTACCCATGTGACTTAATGTTATGTCTTTGCACAGATTTTTTTTCCTTTTCAGTTGGTAGTGATATTTTCAAAAGCAACAGGAGATTTGAGATCTGTCCCATTTTGGTCAGCCAACTTGGCTTTATGTAGAGTAGTCTAAATACAGCTATAATAGATGTTACTCATTAGGCAACTGAAACCACTAGACAAGATAAAAATGTATCAAATAATATGTGGATTTAATTTCATACCTAACTAGTTTTCCTGTACATTCCATCCCCATTAGTTGCTTTTATTTACTTTCTGTGACAGATGTATTTGATTATATCCAAGTATTTCCTACATGCTGAAGTACTAGCAAATTTTCCAAGTTCCACGGTAGAGCATAAAACATTTTCATATCCAGCATTAAAACTTCTGGCTCTTCAAATGATTCTGGTCTGTAGCTGATGCACATCAGTGGAGCTGTGCCAGCTTCCTCCAGCTGAGACTTTGGCCCTTCATTGCTGGCCTTTTTGCAGTTCTGTTATCATGATCCTGTTTGAACCAACCAGACATACAGCACAAACTCTGTTAATACAGAAAACCGGTACTAGGAAATACAGACATCAAGAAAAAGAAGTATAAAAACCTCCGTGATTTAATCCAAACCTTACAAAGACGTTGTTTCTTTGAGCACTTCCTTTGAAAAGACTACCATTTCAAACAAAACAGAAGGAAATTAGTAGGAAGTGATTATGGAGACAGGAAATCTGAAAGCCATGAAACTGTAAATAAAGTGTTATTTGTACTACTGTACTTGGTGCCCTGCTTTGCATTCCCAGCACGAAATGTTAGACAAGGCTTTAGCACTATAGCAGGGACCAAGGTATTTGGATGTTTGTTTTTTTTTAAAAAAAAGGTTCCAGCCTTGTATTTCATATGACTAAAAAATAAAGTATTTTGAGCAAATTATTTTGCATGGAATTCATCTGGGCAAGATATTTGCCTGAAATTTGTATCATCACAGACAGTCCCCAACCCCCAACACGATTTCTTCCTACAGGAAAGGATGTGACTTGTTTAGACATCAAACACATATCAAGTGGCTTGATGTTAGTATTCTGAAGCATTGACTCTACAGCAGGCGCCAGTGCTAACTTCATTATACAACTCATGTTGCACAATGACAGCAGCATTTATTGTTTATTTTTATCAGACCTGTAAGGCTCATCTTTTCCATCTGTCAGCATCATCACGTATGATCCATTAATACAGCTAAGAGGGATGCGTTACACTATGTACGCTCAGATCCCAGCTAATGAACCACCTTTTCCTACAGTGATGACAATGAACAAATGAGCACAGATTTTAATTACTTCTATTAGGATATGTTTGCTTTGGCAGTAGTTACTGCCATATGAGAAGCTAACCAGCAAAGTTATCCCTCTATCTTTAGTTGTTTGTATAAAAGCATTCAGAAAAGGTCCCTTTCTTCTGCCTCCCTCAGCAGACATGTACTGTGTTTTCTGCTGTAGATTAAAAATTGTTTACAAAGGGGTAATAAAGCAAAACACCTGAAAGAGGGAATGTGTATGACTCCGGTTCAGTCTGAAGAAACACTCTTAAGTGAACTTTGCAGGAGTTAAGGTCATTTGTTTTCATGTTGTGAGAGGCCACAGAAGTCCTGAGTTCAGCGGTCAGCCCCCAAAAGACAAAGGAGGCTGACAAAATCAGAACAAAAGCCTCGTTGTTGTTTCATATCATTGTTTCAGGCAGAAACCACTGCTTGAAACTGCTGCAAGGCCTTCAAGTCCCTGCGGTCTTTCGCTTCCACATTAAGAGAGTCTGAGGGGTGAAAACTGGGCCTTGATGTTGAACAGACATCCATTTGTCTGCGCAGAGATGTGGTGGAGGCCCGTCCTTGGAGACACTCAAGGTCAGGCTGGACAGGGCTCTGAGCACCCTGATCTAGCTGTAGGTGTCCCTGTTCATTGCAGGGGAGTTGGACCAGATGGCCTTTAAAGGTCTCTTCCAACTCAAATGATTCTGTAGGTTCTGTGATTCAGAGGGAGCTACAAGGAGTCTGGTGGTGGGACCTTTTGGTACACGCATGCTAGCATGTCCAAGTACACCAAGGAAAACCAAGGCAACACCAGCATTATGATTGGTAGTGGTATAGTAAACTCTGCAAGCATGAACAAGTGGAAAAAGGATAAGACCAGACAGAGCCCGGCAGAGCAGATGAGAAGTGAGCTCATGTTAGCAGTTGTAGTACAGCTGGGTGTCTCACCATGCCAGTATTACTGCTGGTACTATTTCAACGGCTGCAGAGGCAGTTAACTAGATAATATGTCTCCTGAGAGCATTTTGCACTGGATGTGGCTAGTCCTATTTGAAATGTGGCCATGTGGCAAGACAAATACAAGTTGTCTGAGCCCTTCTTGCAATTTCTTAGCATGTCAATGCCTTAAAAATTGTCTAACGCCTCGTTTACAAAGGGAGGGGGAAGGAGGAAAGGACAAGGGTGGAAGGAAAAAAATGCACTGTCTCCTGTGGTACACCAGAGAGTGTGTGGCATATTACCAAGAGGCAGAAAGTTTTGGGGTTGGATTCTTCAACGATTTATAAGATGTTCTCAAAGACATTTTAGTTCTTAGCTGTGTATGAGAATGCTTGAATTATAGCTGTAATGTTTCAGTGCCTCCTTCAACTTTCCTGACCTGAAGTATTTTTTGTCCCACCAGCCTGAAGCCAACTTCTTCAGCCACTACAGTTAATATTTTGGGGGTTGTTTTGCTGGCTATGCTAATTGGGCTTGTCTCTGCTTCCATCAGAGCTTATTATCCGGCCTTTCCCCCTTCCCCCTTCCCCTTGCCTCCCTCCCCTCCAAGCAAGGCAGCAATCTGTTCTTTTTAAACCCTTCATCATCTTTGCTCTCTCCATCTCTGTTTCCCCAGATTTTGGAGATTGTTGACTATTATGTAACAGATGGCCTGACAGACCTCCGACTCTTTGCAGTGATGGCTAGCTTGGCGCAGAAAATAGCAGCACTGGAGTAAGCATTCAGCAGCATAGACGCTCATGAATTTTAACTCCTCGGTGACAAAGGAATTCAAGGGGGTAAGAGCCAATCTATCAGTAGCCGAAGTAATTAGAAGACTTAGATGGCTCTCTAGTGCAAAGTATCCCTTCACTGCTATAGGCTGTTCATAGTAGATTAGGATAGTCTATGTCTCATTGATCTCTAAACCATAACTATGCTTCAAAACAATGGGACAGCTTAATCCAGAAATTGAGACATTCGAGTAAGCTTCAGTGAGGGCTGTTCTTTTGGCTTGTAATGAAAAGTACTTTGCAGCATTGAGCTGGGATGATGTATATCAGGCAGAGTTAGATTTTGATTTTTGTTTCTCTTCCATTCCTGATTATCAGGGGAAATCAATTGCACTAAGTGAGCTATATTCCCTCTCTAAACATTTTACACTAAGGGAATGCATTTTCCCACCCTCTTTACTTCCACTTGTATTCTTTATTCTTTGTCATTTTTGTTTCTTTATATATACTGTAAGAGTTCTTATAAGTGACCAAAGTTTTGGCAATATAATGCATTTTTTTTGTCATCTCTAAGAAGTTTCTGAAAATAATATTCCCTTTCTCAGAAACCTAGCAGCTTGCAGAAATATTTCTATGCCTGACCAGTCAACGGAAGCTTTTCCTGGTAAAGTACAGAAAAGAGAGAGAAAAGACATTCGCCTCAGAAGAGCATCCTCAAAACAAATCAGTCAGGTATTCAAACCAAAGCAGGTTTAAGTTATTTTTAAGATTAGATTAAAGTAAATTTTAACACTTGCACAGATGGACTGCAGGGGCAGAAGAGTGAGAAAATAAAGATGAGGTCAAATGACCTTCCACTGAACTGAAAATCGGGAGAGAGTTGAGCTTGAAGCTGGACTTTTCAGAGCTTCCAGATGAGACTACAATGTATTTATATGCCAGTCTGTGTAAACTGGCTTAAATGTTGTCTTAGTTCCGGTCTTCTTCTTTTACCTGTACTACCGGAGAGCTGGGCATATGCCCCAGCAGGCAGCATGCAGGCGGGGTAGGTGCTCTTTGTGTCCCGTAGCAGGGCCACCATCTCCACCAGGACATGGCCAGAGATATCATGCCCTCACACCCGTGCTTAGAGCAGGGACTCCTTTTAGACCACAAATCTTTACTTTGAATAAACTTCATTTTCAGTAGGACACTTAGAAATTTATCAGCGGGGGGGGATGTCTAGGAGTGGAAAAACAGCAGCTGTTTCCCTTCTTAGATGTGCTCTGGCACCCTAAAGATGAGGGATAGGCTTTCCAAAGGTACCTCTGCAGTTCAGGAATGCATCTCCCATTGGAAGTCACTTGTGGAAAAGCCTTATAAAGTCTATAAAGTCTGCAAAGGATAATTACAGTATGTTTCTTAGCAAAATGTGGGGCTGCTTTTTTTTTTTTTTTTTCTTGGCGGATGCGTAGTTGTACTAAGGAAGGGCTATGCGTTTACCACCATCTTTGTTGTATGTTCTTTCAGTCCAATCATCTTAATGGATTTGGGATGTCAAATATTTTTCCAGAAAGAGACTGAAACATTAGAACCAAAGGTTTCCTGGATTCTCTGCAGAAATATATACATAAATATTTTATATATATATATATATGAGAAAGATACACTATATGTATTTTAGAATTAGAGAGTTGAGAGAAGGACATTGACATGCTGTATCTACAAGCAATTTTTAATCCTGAGTTTTAAAAAATGAAGCCTGCAGCTCAGCTCCTAGGTACATTCAAGAACTGCAGCATGCAGTTTCCTCAGATACTGTGAATCTGGGAGCAGCTCTTTTTGCAGTAGCAGAGCACAAACGAGCAGAGTGTTAGGTCCTCAATTTAAAAACAAAAAAAAAAAGAGATTTGCAGATGCTTTCCTTTTTTTTCTTTGCATTGGTGGGAGATAAGCTCACCCTTGTGCTCACTCATAATTTGCATTGGACCCTAACCCAGAGCTAGCCCACATCCCTAAATGCTGTGTACATGGTATGGGATATCCTGGAGCACCAAATTTCTCTTTGAAGGGCTCTATTACCTCTTGTCTGCTGCCTCTACTTATATGTAGACACACACATGCATCCCTTCCCTCAGCACGTCTCCAACCTGCAGTCATTGCTGCAGGACAGAGACCCTCCGTAGCACCTCTGGGACATAGAAAGTCCTCCACTCCCTGCCAGATCTCCTTGGTGCTGGGTTTTCTGAGGAGATGTTATCAAGGGAAGGATGCAACACAGAGGCTGGCCAGCAGCACCAGGCTCAGCAAGAAGTAATGATCTGCCTGGGCTCTGTGAGCTCTAATAATGTCTTTTAGCAGCAATAAATCTCTCTGTTTTAATTTGAGTGACAGTGTCCCAAATGGCCATTTTAATAAGGTTTGGAGATTCTGGACACAGAGCATTTCTGCTTTTGCAGCCCATAATAACCAGTTAGTTGTGCCTAAGGTCAAACAGCAGTGTCTGGTCAGCAAAATCTTTCCTTTACAGAATAGCTTACATTGGGATGAGAAAATAGCATCATTGTTGTAAAATTGGCTTCTCCATCTCAGCCTATTGTTTATGCAAGTGTCACAGCTTTGAAATAGCTCCCCAAAAAAGGAAAGCGAGCATTCAGTCCTGGGCAAAATTGAAACCTTGGTAAGCGTTGCAGTTGGCTGGAGGTACTAAACAGTGACATGGCTTTGTTCATTTCTGTTTCATGTAGAGAAAGAGATGTGGAATGTGATCATCAGACATTAAAAATGAACATTTCATTTGTAGAGTACAACTGCTCCTGGGTGCGTGGCTCCACGAGGCTGGGAGGCAGGGAGGGCTACTCTCCGCTCCCCAGTGCCAATGCATGGGCCCTGTGTGCTCTCAGGAAACGTACATCGTCAGCTTTGGTGGCAGATGAAAATGGAAAGGTGACATGCTTCAGTTTCTCCTATTCATAGTAGGAGTAAATTTCTTCTCTACTTTTATAGAGCTATCAGAAGGCAAAAAGGAAGAGGTTAGGGTGCTGTTACTTGGGCAAAGTGCCACGACCTGTGCCCATAGGGTTGTCGTTTCACTCTGTGTGTTTCCTGTTTGCAGCTTTGTCTCAGAGAACAGAGTGTTTGGGGGATTTTCAACCCCATGTAACCAACCTGAGGCTGACAAGGCTGCTCTTCACTCTTTCCTGCAATTCTGGTAAAATATTTAGCATCCATGAATCACAACAAAAAGTAACTGACTGGAATTTTTAACACAGTTATGCAAGTACTTTCCATGTATTTTTTTCTCTTAATAATGCCCTCAAAGCTCTTACTACATAATACTTATGTAGCTAGAAGGCAATAACTTGCAATTTAATAATTTGTGGAACTTTACAAATTGTTAATACAACTCACCTAACTGAGAAATCTGCTGAAATCACATCTGATATCCCAGGATTTCTCTGACAGGAACAGTGCTGTTTCACTTTATTTTTTCCAGGCTAATGTTTACGCTGCCATGGACAAATAACAATAATGAAAAAGATACATCTCTTTGCATTATTTGCTGTTGAATTTATCTTGTTTAGACAAGCCACTTTCTGAATGTCAGGCAAGCGAACAGATAGGAATAACCTGCATCTAAAATCAATAAAAAGCAAGTGCAGCGCAGTCCTTTGGTTCTTTGTGAATCAAAAGTTCCAGCCCCAAGATAAACATCTGCAAAAAGAAAAAAACAAAAAAGTCATTTTGATCGAGTGTCACATGTGAGAACTACCTGAGGGCAAATAAATGTGAGGATCACATTCTTATCAGCCCTTTCTGATAATAATAGCCCAGTCACTGGGGACAGTCTGTTAGTGTTGGCCCACTGGGTCGGATAACAATCCCCAGGCTCTCCCTCTCTTCCCCTGCTGTGACCCGGCCCATCTGCTTCTCTCTGGCCATATGGTAGAGAAGTATCTGGGACTGGAGACATTATAGCTTTATGCATCTGAATGCTCTCTGCTTTCTCTGAAACTTGACCGTAAGGACATTCCTTTGAATATTCCCCGACAAAAGTTTTTGTTGTTGTTGTTGGTTTTGTTTTTTGTTTCAGGGTTTAAATGAACAGCGGTGTTTATGTCAACAGAGGATATCTAACAGATAGATGGGTGGGTAAGAAAGCTGATCGTGCATTGGCTCCCCGGCTTGTCTCAAATGCAATATTATTTAGTCTGTCTCTTAAGAGAGAAAACAGACTCAGAATATTCAAAAGAAGAGTTTTTGTTTGCTTTTATTATGTTTGTGTGTCATGTCTTCAGCATAGTCCAGCGGTGACGTTGTGCTGCAAAGGGAAGGCAGGAAACCCATTGGGACAAGCTGTGCTGGCACCAGGAATCCCTACCCTCCTCTGGACCAGGCAAGGAGGGTCCTGGAACATTGTGTCACTGCTTGCTTGGGCCAAGAAGCATGCAGGTACATCCTCCTCAAGTGCACTGCAAACTTTCAATTAGGCCTAATGAGAGCTCAGCCCAGGCATCAAAGGAGGGAGCAACAATACCAAATGCACAATTCTCCTCTTCAGCGTTCCTTTTACCAAGAGGAGGATGTAATTATTGCATGGTCTTTAACATAACAAAGCCTATATGTCCATTCTGTGGCCAGCGTCCTAGGGCCCTTCTCAGCTGGGACCTCTGGACATTGTAGCAAGCTCCTGTGCAATGGAAGTCTGGACTGGAAAATTAAGATAGGGATGATTATACACATATTGCCCCCAAAAGCTGATGTGTTTGGCTACGCTTTTTGTCAGTTAACCCCGATATTTCACAGTTGCAGGGAGGTACCTAAAATTTGCTCATTTAAACAAAAAGTCGTTTTAGTTTAAGCTCGACAAATGTTGCCATTTACTTTCTGAGGCTGTTTTTAATGCCTGGAAGTCAGAAACTAATTAACATATTTTCTTGGGACATCTGAAGATTTAAACTTGATTGAGAGTCTCAGTGCTGGAATTTGATGAGGATAGGCTGGCCTTTCTGCCAAACAAAGAGGCCGACCGCCTGCTGCTCATGTAAAATAGACCCCCAACCTCATGATGTCAGAGTGAGTTTTGCTGTGCCCTGGGCCAGCATTTAATGGATCAAAATGTGTAAGCCCTCACCCTCTACAGCTACATCTGGCTGTGCTGGAAGGGATGCCAGCAGTGCTGCTGGGGGAAGAGGAGGAGCAAAAAAGGGAGGTAGGGAGAGAGGCTGCTTCGTCCTCCTCTCTGCCTGTTGTGTTGGTCACACAGTGAGGCTCATACTACTTGGAAGGTAATACGGTTTTTTTGCATTAGCACCATTCTGGTTCCTCTTTTGCTTGGAAAATTTATACAGATAAGGACAACACACTTCTTAGATAGTATAATAGCATTTACCATGGAACTGTAATTTCCTTTAGAAAGGTCACACTTCCGAATGTCAAACAAAAATACACTGCCAAATACTCTGATCTTCACTGTTGTGGTCACAAATACACATTTATACATTTCTGCAGTTCAGTTCTAATGGGAAAAGTTGTACAAGTGCCTTGGGGCTCTAAGCTTTTAGGAACTGTACTGTGTATTTATGAAGCATTTATACAGCACTGTGAGAATATACACTCAACAGTAGTCTTCAGTAAACAGGATTTCTGACAGGAGCTCAGACTCATGCTGATCCAACATCATGTTGCAAGAACAGGCTGTGCACATTGTTTCACAGAATGGCACAACCAGCCCAGGTCATTAGGAGATAATTTCTTCTTGGGGAAAGGCTCTACCCAAGCCGGCATATAGGTATGATGCCTTCAAGCCAGACAGTTCATTTCTCATCCTGACTTTTTTTTCAGTGCTTGATGCTTTGATGCTACATTCTCTTGTTTTCCCAAAGATGCATTCACTATCAAGCAAACCACGGAATCAAGTTGTAAGGCTGGAGTAAGGTTGGATGAATTGAGCACATTAAGTACGGGGGAGAGGGGCCGATGAAAGAATATTTATAAAAGGTGAGTGGAGGCTTCTTCATGGATTCATTTCCAAACATGAAAACAGATAACTGATTTTTTTTCACTTTTCTCTTTTCATTTTTCTGATGTGAGCTTTCCTACATAAAATCTATTTTTAACACAGAGGTTTTTTTGCATGTTTTCATATTAAAGTCTTTATTAATGTCTTGATGCACAGTCAGGATTTCTTATGTTTTGCAAATATATGAATGAAACAACATCAATTTGACACTAGTCTGTACAAGGCAAAGACCAAGATGGGGTGCAAACTTGAACTTGCTCAAAGCTGAGTAATGCTAGACTGTTATCTTGTCATTAAGAATTGCTTTGAGTCCCTATCTGTTCAGCAACTCTAATTAATGATCATTTAACTGTACTGTCAGTCCTGTTTAAATCTGAGTGTTGCCAGTTGCTTCCTTCATGCAGGCAGCCAATAGGTGCCGGGGGAGTCATTCATGCATAGCATTGCCCTAGTGGCGCTGGGCCTATAGCATCCCAGTTTAATAGGGCATTCAGGGCTCATTAGCGAGGAAACACATCAGGAGTGACCGCTCCAGTGCCACACGTTGCAACTAATAGCCTCGCCGAACAGAATCGTTTCTGTTTCTGCTCACTTGTTTTTGAATCCTTTCAATGTCAACAAGTGGTCATGTCGGCAGGAGCCCGCCATTCTCCCCAACAGTTTTATCCGTTGCTCTCCTGAGCCAGACTTGTGTCCTCCTCCATTGTTCCAGCTACAATGGAGCCTGAGCAATCACAAAGGCTTCACAGCCATTCATCATCAGCTCACGAATTCTGGGGAGATTACCCGCCAAACTTTTGGGCCATCGTTTTGGCATAATGTGTGAATACCCGTGAAATACAAATAGTTTCTGAAGTTTACACTTTTGTTTCAAATGCACAGAATGGCGGTTTGGGGGGGTAAGGGTGAGGGGGCTGGATGGAGGGAGTGAAGAGGAAATAAAACCCAACGTCACTCTGGCTAAAATAAGAAAAGATCCTGTGGAGGGATAAGATAAGAGTTGCTGGAATGAGAGGTGTAGAAGAGAACGAGTGGGAAGATGGAGGTGTGTCCAAAAACTGTAATCACACTTTTGGCTGACAAATTTGGGAGGCGTCCTTTGGCTTCACGAGGAGGCAGAGGCAGCTCTTGTATAACTGGGCTGAGAAGGCTCAGGAATGGGATGCCCCTAGGAAAGCTCCCCATACCCCGTCTCTTCCTTCCATTCATGCTAATAACCAATGTTTCTTCCTGGTTACAGGAAACGTGATTGGCTAAAGGCCCACTGGAAGCACACACCTGCTGCTTGGTTTTTGTATTAGGCCAGCATTCAGCTCCTGTTGTGCACAAGAATGTGCTGAGAGACAAACCTTTCTTAATCCTGACTCAATGTTCTTCAACAAAATAGATGGGCACATGGAGAGAATGGACATTTTGCACCTGGATTCTTGAAGTCTGAAGGTGAAGTGTCTTGACCAGGGTCACACAGTAAAGGTCAGAGATGAGAATCAAGGTTAGAATATGTGGTTCCAGTTGATTTTTGTGTATTACTATTACAATGATATGTTCTCCTTTATATCTGAAATGATTGGGCTGAATCCCACCTGCTTGAATACTTGGCAAAACAGAGGTGAGGGAACATTCATTGATTGTGTACTGGCTACTGTTTGGGCATTCTCAATACACCCAAAGCATCCTCCAAATACTCCACTTTGGGTGATGGTGATATGGAAACAGTGCATTGGGATCTTAGTGCATAACAGTGCCATCAGATGTTTTTTCAGGACATGACAGGGAGCTTGCTGCTCATTTCCACCTTTTTCTTATTTTGTGCTCTTTCATGAACTTTACCTTGTGTTGATTTTGCCTGAGTAAGGACTAATGGCTATGTCCCAGCTGGCAGGATTTGATTTTAGGATTTTTTGGAATCTGTGATACTCCACAGTCTCTTCCTAGTTATTTTATCAAGCCAGAAAGTTACGAAGGGACAAAGAGCATTCATAATAAAGCAAGGGTGAGTCTTCTGTCTGTCACTGGAAGACTGTCTGTCATAGACCGAAAACCATAGTGAAAGATGCTTTTCAGTGCAAGCATGTAAAAGTGGTTTCCTATTCCACTATCGACTGTGTAGTGACTAGAGATTTCTCTTGTTGAGTTGTTCACAATAAACTGAATGAAAAAGAACAAGAACAAAAAAACAAAAACCATGAGCATTAATTGCCTTTTTTTTTTTTTCGCCAATAGGAGAGCACGTACTGTATGGCTTGGGCTGGTATAAAACATCCAAGTGATCTTGCATACCTAGCAAACACATTTCCTGACAAAAGCTTTCAGTGCAGAGCTATAGCTTTCTCCACCAGCAAAGTTAATGGAAAATACTATGAACATTTTAGGCCTTGTTTTGTGTGATCATTGTCATTCAAAGACTGTCACAAACCACTAATTTGATAGAAACTGAGTTTCCTGTTAGCACATTAAGACCTACTGAATGCATGAGGGAGTAACTCTAAAAACAGGCTGAGTGTAATTCCTGATTATCTGTTGTTTGTATCTCACTTGATTTCAGTATAGTTACACCCAACTGATATTGCAGCAGGGCAGGTGTTTTTCCTTGCCTCCCATGGCGTAAAGAAGGAATACTCAGAGCAAAACGACTGCTGGCAATATGCCTCAGTGCTGTTTGTAGTTTGGGTATAAATTTACGAGCCTGATCTGACGATAGTTTGAAACTAGGCTGGAGCAATTCCACTGGTTTAATTCACCTGTTGTGTACCGAAGTGTGAGGAGTCAAACCCTTGAGTTCCAGTTGTCCTAGTAGTTACTATGTATAACTGCTGAGTGAGTCATCACCAGTGGTAAAATCTTTATGAAGCAGAGTAAAGTAAATACCATGAAGTCAAAGTCTCAGCTACCTGAGGCCTCTGTGTAGGGGTTTGTTGATTGAAGGAGTCACAACTACATCCATTAAGTGAACCTTGCACCTTTGAGGGCACAGAGTATTCATCACTCTGGGGCATCTGCAGCCCTGAATTAAGTGCTGGAGCTCTGTAAGCTGGAGGAGAAAAGGCAGGCAGGAATCGGAATCACAAAAGCTAAACAGGAAACTGTATAGTCCAGAATTTCCCCCTTACTTCATTTGCATGTGGCTGATTTGGTAGACAGGCATAGGGAACACATCTTGTCTAGTCTTGCAGACAGGAAAATTAGAAGAAAATCACAGCAAGGAGTCTTAGCAGGTTTAGGTGTAATCTAAGTGTATTTCGGCAACTGGGAATTAAATGGGAATGCCCCTGCACAGCATCAGGTACTCAGTGGTCTTCAGACCTATTAGCGCAGGAACATTACTTGTCTCCAGGCATAGGTAGCAGCTTTACAGAATTTAATGTGCAGAAGTGGCTTATGGAGCAATGGAGCAAAATCCCAATTATGGTCAAAATCTTGACTTTGGTAAATCAGATAGGGTTTTGGCCTCAATATTCTTTCAGGTACTTGCCCCAGTCACTTCTACATTGGCCATAATGATAAGCTTTTTCAAGCTTTTCAAAGACAGAATTTTTCTTTTTTCCTTTCTTCATTCCCCCCTCCCCCCCCTCTCTAAAGCTGCTTATGAAAGAGGTAAGTGCTCCTTTTCACAGTCAAAGCAGGATATTCTGAACTGAATGCTAACTACAATTGGGGCTGGACAGAAGAAGGCTTTGGGCAGTTGTATAGATCTGGGGTTTTGGCTTCAGGGTCATAAATAATCATACAGAGGGAAAACTGTGTCTGGAAAATGTATAGATAGCCACCTTGGATATTCCTTTAGTTTTTCTTGAAGTTGGAAGTTTTCCCTAAGAGAAGGGAAATCACGGTATGTAAAAATGTCTCTGTTTGTTTGTTTTTGTTGAATTCCACAGAAGTTTTGTGAGAGTTTTGATTAGCTGCGTTATCTTTAGGACCTGGAATTAAATGTGCCAAGCTGGGCAGGTGAAATATTCTAATGGTTCTCACAAAGCTCCTCTCTGAGTTTCATGTAGATTTCCGGAAACAAATACTATATCTCCTCTCAAGTCTAGGTCCTGCAAAGACTGAACTTTATGCATCTTCCTACACATAAACTGCTCATTTGCTTGAAATTCTTCACATCTGGATAAGTTCTGATTTTTTTGAAAGAAAAGTACAGGGAAAGTGATGTGTCTAAATCGTTGTGGGGTTGTGGCATGCATGTGGACAAAGCAGTTATCTGAGAGGTGTGCTTGCCTCTCAAAGTGAAGTTTTCTCATTAAAAACAACTTTTTATTCATAGCTTCAGAAACCACATCTGAGCATAGAATGTTTCACTTTATGGAGCTGACGACTGAAAAGATTTTTAAAAATAATTTTGAATTAAAGTAGAGAAAACATTAAAAAAAAAAAAAAAAGGACATAGGGAAGTATTCTGAACTATTTTATCCATCTGGCTTGGGGCAAGCCTTGTTCCTGATTCTGATCTCATCAGTGCTTGATACTATTTTCTGGTATCACATATCCAACAGATATTTTAAAATGCCACATCTGCACCATGACTTCAATAGATGCTGTCAGTAGATACATTATTAAGTGGCAAGTAAGTAAATTAGGCACCCAAGATGTCACATAAACATGTAAGTCTTGTATTGCTCAATATCTTAATTCGTATTCCGCATTTGGCTATTTTTAGGCTAAAAAGTTGTTCCAATCTGAGTCAAGTAAAAACCTGCTTTACCCTCTATCATGATGCAGAAGTTCATTCTACCTTCTTTTGTGGATATCTCTTCCATGCTTCACAGCTGGAGCTTCTGAGTTTAAGTAGCAATGTTTATATTGTTGGCTAACCTTAGGTGTAACAACAGCATAAGGTGGCTGGAAAGTGGTGGTAAGAGGGAAAGCATGGGTTTCAACACCAGAGAACTGATAAAAGGTTCAATCTGTTGAACAAGCACGAACCAATCCAGCTTTCAGTGCTGCATGCTCCTATGAACATGGTGGGATTGCCATTAGGTGCAGAGATTTCATGGCCTCAGAAGTGCATTTGCCCTCACGCTTTCTAGAGATGTAATCTTGCTTTTTAAGACTTGGGAGGAATTGTGACTATCCAGTGAAAAACAAATTGTGCAAAACAAAACTCTGTGTTTTCTGGAGTAAACTTTGTTGTATAGCTCTTAGTTTCTTTTTTCTTTTTCTTTTCCTTTTCTTTTTCCTTTTTTTTTTTTTTTTCTTTTAGGGCAACTAAGTTAGAGAATAGCCTTTCCTTGTTGACTACTCTACCATTCATTGAACAGCATATGGTTTTTGTCTTGGGAATCATCCAACATGTCACAAAGGAAGTGATACTGGACAGTTACTAGGCAGCTTTTGTATACTTTGGGGTTAGGGGAAGATGGTATTTTAATAGATTTCCTTGGGGATCTCTTAGAAGGATAATTTAATTGTGGAAATCAAATTTTGGACCCCTGTCACAAATCATTACCTTATCTTTCATCCATCTATTCTGTTGTTCAAACTAATAAAACATGCACACTGCCCTCCATTCATGTGATTCCCTTCATAGGTTTTTGACTGGTAACCCTGGCTAATAATTAGTGGGTGGCCTGTTTCTGGCTGAGAATTTTTTTGAAGGAATGGGTAGTTTCTTTAGCTACCATATCCACAAGGATGGCAGCATATATTCACTCGAAAAGCCACGAAATCACGTGAATGTTGTTGAAATCCAAGGAGGAAAATGTCTGAAAGAGGAGGGTGCTACTTGGAGCATCTCCTCAAACATTTTCATTTTGATCATTTGCAGGCAAATTGTGGGCAAGTGGAATGTCTGTGATGTGATCTCGAGCCCCTTCTTGGTGGAGCTGATTGTCTCCGTGGCTGTGGTGGTGTGCTATCAATTCAAACTTTCTCTTGGTAATGCTTTCAGAAGTTAGTCTGTTGAATTTTGTTGCAGCTATTTGATGGAAGCATATGAGATGAGGTGCACCCTCTTCTGTTGTTTGTTGTTTTCTGGCTTCTCGTGCCTGGGGGCTCTCTGCCTGCCCTTCTGTTGGAGAAACAGCTTGTGGTCCAGCTGCCTCACCTGCTCCTTACCAGGTCCAAGCAGTGTGCCACCTGCAGAAATACAGACAGGCAGTACCTGCATCTGTCCCATCCAACTCTCTCCTGCATCTGTAGCATCTCTTGTTCCCTCTGGAGCTTGCAGCTCCTCACCATCAGTCTGAGTGGTTCTCCCAAGGATACTATAAAGGAGTGAGGGTCTTCATTCCAGCAATTTGGATAGGAAAAGGGGGCACTAAGCTGCCAAAGGTAAGTTAAGGTGGGAAAAAAAAGTGAATTGGCAGTAACATCAGGGCAGCGTGTGCTATGCAGTTAGTGGTATGGTCTCAGAGCATCCTTAACATTTTGCGAAAGTTCAGGTGACATAGAAGCTGCTTGAACTTGATCTAAAGTCTGCATCAGTCTTCTGTTCACTTTATAAATCTAGGAAGAGAGAGTCAAAAACATGTAGGTTGTTTACTTCTCACTGTTTGACCACATTGCTCAGACATCTCCAACTCCGGGGGTACTCAGGGATTTTGAGTTAAGTGATTGTGCTTATTTATAGACAGGATTTTCAAAAGTGCTTCGGCTTGGCCTAGCTTTGCTCCCATGGAAATAACTGGATTTTTAAGAAAATAAGCAATGTATCACTGAAGAACTCGAAGTACTCCTTAAGTTCTTCCTTTGCAGGCAATGAACAAGCAGCGTCCCTTCCTACTGTTGAGTGTTCACCATCTAAAAAGCATCAAACAGAATACTTAGAGACATCAGTTCCAGAAATAAAATGTTGAGTATTTAGACAAAGGAGGTGTCAGGTTGCAACTGCGCACAGTTTGCTCAGTCATTTATTTTCCTCAGTTCTCTGCTCACTTCTTGCTTTGCGCTAAAAAATCCTTTCCAAGTCTGTTCTCTTTCACCTTAGGAAATATTCTCTGAGCTGAGTTGAGGTCAGGAAAAATATACATTTAGGATCACAATGAATGACTTAAATAATAATGGCATTTAGGGGCTGTTTTCACCGAAGTCTAGCTACAACCCCTATCATCTTAGAGTGAGAATAATTATGCAAGTTAATGGGTGAGCGTCTAAACAAAGGGATTTTTTTTAGTTACTTCAGCGAAAATAGGATCAAATCTAGCGCTTCATGCACTTGGGAGCTGATGCCTGTGAAGTGCAGTTCTTACACTTTATTCCCAATGCTAAGAAAATCCTAGCTTTTTTATGTTTCCTCAAAAATGTTTTTCTGGAACAAACCAAAACAAACAGAACCCAACTGGTCTTTTGTTGGTTGCTCCACTTCCCAAAGAGTCCTGGGCACTTAGTGATGCAGCATCTGTCTTGGATGCTATTGAAGGCATTCAGCCCCTAAATGCTCTTCCACTGACATTCTTTTATACTGTGGTATTTGACAAACTCATACAACTGTGGTAGAGGAAAGAGGAAAAGCGTCTTTCAAATAGGGTAGAAAATATTTAATCTTCTCTCCACCTGATAATCAGTTAAAATTCTCAGAAACCCATGTATGCCATTTCTACTTGTTTTCTACTTTGGAGGAAGCCAAGTATCTTTGTGTCTTTTCATTATTATTAAAATTATTGTTGTTCTTGCTGTTAACAACCGCGATTGGAATAATCCCTGCAGGATTTAAAATGGAAAGCTCCAAGCCTCAGTGCTCTTTTACTAAACGTGTGCTCAGGATTAGACCCAAGATTTGTGCTGCTGATTTTGAATCTTATTTTCACTAATTTTAAAGGAGAAAACAAATTAATACCATTTCTTAAGCAGTAAAACCTGTGAATGAAGACTAATGATGATCTTTCAAAGATTGCTCCTTTAAACCGAACGAGGTGTTTATTTTGTGTATGAAGAAAGAAAGACTCTACTGCTCTGAGTAACATAATCCTGGCTGTGTGTAGAAATGGTGCGTGCATGTGTGTGGATGGAAGGGGGAAGGACAATTGTTCTTTTTGTTCTTAAAACACCAATGTTCCTTTTTATAAAGAGATTTTAGTGTAGCCCTCTGTATTCTTCCTCTCTATACAGAAATGCAGTGAAATAGTATCTATTTCCTCAGATTGCTGTCCTAGATACCATAACGCCAAATGGGTAGTAGATGTGCTAAATTAGAGGGGGTTTTTTATCACCTTTGTGGAAGTGTTTGTTCTTGTATCTTTTCTTTTTCTTCATAGAAAGGGGAAAAAAAAAGAAAGAAAAAGAAAAACTTCACAGAATAGTAAACCTGAGACACGGATTCGAGTGCCAGACAGTTGAATGAACAGGATAATCGGGGTATTTTTTTTGACAGGTGCGACAGCCTGCCTATGACTGGCATTATAATCATTACCATTTTAATAAGGCTCTAATAGGGGGGCCGATAATTCAATGGGGTGTGAGGATCCTAATTCAACTCCCAATCCCACATGAATGTGCTAGAATTTGTGGGCTTTGTTTTCTTCTTTTGTACCCCTGAATGCAAATAATTACTGGCTATAGATTCAAAAATTCTTAGAACTGGAAGCTAAATTAGCTCTCCTAATACTGCACAAGAATGTCAATACTCAGGGGGAAAAAAAAGGAAGTAAGTGGTTTTTGGTTGTTTTTTGTGTTACACTTGTGGTACTGCAAAGGTTCTGCAGCTTAAGTGGTTTGGTTGGCAGCGTGAATAATACCAGCACTGTTTCTAAAGGACATGCAGCTCGCTTTTTTTTATACCCCCCAAAAAAAGGAAAAGTAAATCCATTTGTCTGAAACTCATTTCTGACAAATCATACGCTGCTTTCTACCCACTATTTTTGTTGATGCTGTCTTATCTGTTCCTTTCTGTGTTCTTTCAGCAGTGGTTTGTGTGCCTGTGACTACAGTTTCACATGAGCCCTTTGGGCTCAAGCATAGTCTGTTTATCCCATTCAGAAACATCACCAGACAATTGTGAATATTGTGGCAGTGCCTCACCCTGCAGCTCCAGAGTGCTGAAGATACGGAGTCCTTGCAGGAGCTGCTCAGCACTTGAGCAGAATTAGACTCAAAACATGGGAGTGGACACTAACCTCTGCTTGGGAGAGTACTTACATTTGTTTTTGAAAGACATTTGAACAGATGCCTAAAACTTCAGGAGGCTAAGGGGTAAGCAGACATTCTTCCATGCTCCTGCTGACTGCTACACAGGAGCAGGCGAGCAGGAATGGTCTCCTCACCTCTCTACCCATTTAGATCCAGACTGAAAATCAAAGGGCCTTCAGCTTTTCCCTTTTTTTTTTTTTTTTAAATTCAGGAGGCTTGCACAACGAATTTTTCCATTCATTTGTGATCAGTAATACATATTATAATTTCTAATTAATGAACAACAGTGCCGCATGGGACAGGACTTTGAAAAAGGGAGAGGGATATTTCCATATAACCCCTTGCAGCTGGAATCAGCTCGTGCCACCCACTATTTCTTATCCCAAATTAGCTGTGGAGCCTTGCCATGATTTTAGTCTTCTTGCTCTTTTTGCCTGATGCATAAGGAGTATGAGTAGTGCTTGATGTACAAGGGAGTAAAAGATAAGCAAATGCACTTTATACCACTTAAAAGCAGGAAATAACTGAGGTGGATGGACTGATCTGGGAAAACCAGCCTGAACCTGTGCCCCAAACTGAAATGCAGGGTTTTGGAGGTTTGCCAAAATCTGGTTAATCTTTCTCCCTCTCTGTCTTTTTATGGTATTTATGATTTTGCCGCACTTCCTGGTTTCAGCTGGGTCCAAGATCAGGAGACTGAAATATCATTGAAGAGGCTATTCACAGCATTTCCAGCTGGCTAGCACCATGGAATGAGAGATCTCTCACAATAAGGTCTGTTCTAGAAGCATTTTTGCCCAATTTCTATCTTGCCAAGATTCTGATAAGCAGCCAAGCTGTTAGAAAACTATCCTAATTAAATTGAAACTTTGAAAATATGCCCACCCACAAAATAGCCACTGTTCTTCACCTGGGAAACCTGTGCAGGGAGAAAAGTTTCTCTTTTGCTTCTTTGCTTGGAAGATGTTAGTCTTGCTTGACGTTGGAAGGCTCCTCACTGGATTGATATGGACACAGGCTGTTTGTGTGTCTTTCGAGGTCTTTTTGATGCATTTCAGGATTTAGTTAACACGATGTTGCATATCTAGATAGTTCCTGTCCTGATGCAGACACCGAAATTCATTCTTGATCCCAAGGTGAACATGTGAGTGGAAGAAATTAAATTTTTAGCTATCATGATAAGGGTCTGTCAGTACAGACTACAACCTCAACCACTGATCTTCCAGGCTGTCTATCTTGGCCAGCTAATAATATCTGAGTTGCCTCACAGAGCTCTAGGGAAGCACCCTGGAGACTCTTCAGGACTACTGTATGAAGATCTTTTGTTTTCTGCTCTCACTGAAGGATCCCCAGACATCTTCTTCATCTTCTAAGCATTGGCATAGTGAGTGAGATAAGACTTCTTAACATCTCCACAAAGTTTTTGATCTTCTACCTTTTGGGCCATCAGCTCACATTGTGTACACAGTGCTGATAACGGATTCAGAGGGCAGGGTGTCACAATCCAGAGGTGCAAGTGTTATATCGACGTTGACTGAAAGGCCTGTAAGCATGCTTTCAATATTGTGCTGTAGCTGCAGTTAAAGAAAAAATGATTTTATTTATTTTTCATACCCATGCCTGTAATATACAAACTCTTGATCAGCAGAGCTGATCTGAATACTTGGCATCTTGTTTAAATCAGATTGACTGATACCAAGCAGTTGTCACTGAGGAAATTCCACATTTCCTCGGGGAAAAAATCACAAGAATTGGAAGTGATTGCTGTGATTTTCCAGGTATTGTGAGGAATTTATGGACAGCCATTCTCCATTGCACATAGTTGGATTTAGGCTAGATGCTCTTACAAAGTAATCTGAGATGCTGGGACAGGCTTTGTGGAAACCTGTATCACGAAGAGCAAAACATGTAGCTGGAGAGGTATACCTTTCCCTCCATTTTGCCTTACTTTTGGCTGACAACATGGCTAATTACTGTTGCTGTATATCAGTTTTCCACATGGGGCTAAAAAGATTGTTGAGATCTTTGTGAAGAGCTGGCTAAGGAACTAGATGTCCTTCTTTCTTTGGGTTTTGTTCAGTTTCTCTTGGGGGCAGGGTAACATCTGAGGGTATAGGAACTGATCTTGAGTGTACACAAAGCTCTTGCTGCTGGCTTGGACCACACAATGTGACTGACTTTCTTCCAGGCACTGACCATTTTCTTTGTTCATCTGCCTCGAAGTTGAGAGGAGGCTGCGCTGGGCTGGCACCTGCCCTCCAAGCGCTGTCCTAGGGGGTCTCTCTTCAACTCTTTTGTCACCCTTTTTTGTTCAGTGTGCTCATGGGGTTGTTAGATGAGATAATTGGGTCGTGGAGCTCTGCTCGTCACCCTCATTTCTCAGTCTGTTTCATTACCTCTAGTTAGTGCTGCCGGTTAACACACTTTTTATCAGCAGTCGGGTTTGAGATGGAGGCCATTCCTTTTGCATGCCGAGTTTGCCACTGTTGTCAGCAACACATATTTACCATGTCTAGCCGTGTGCCCAGAGTTAAGCAGGGGGCTAGAAGAGATGTCCTTTCCCAAATAGCTCTGCAGCCCAAGAAAAATGAAACAACATGAGGATGATGGAGCACTGGAACAGGCTGCCCAGAGAAACAGTGGAGTCTCCTTCTCTGGAGATATTCAAAAGCCACCTGGACGCTTTCCTGTGCAACCTACAGGAGGGAACATGCTTTAGCAGGGGGTTGGACTTGATGATCTCCAGAGGTCTCTTCCATCCACTACAGTTCTGTGATTCCGTAAATGTATCAGAGGAACATAATGGAACAACATTTGTCTGTCCTGTGGTGATATGAAAGTAGTGGAAGAAAACTGGTTCTAAACTTAGAGGCTTTGCTTAGGCCATTGGAAAGAAAATACAGAGTACTTTCTTTTGTTTTGTAGCCCTCCATGATCTCCATGGTGCTGCTGCCAGCCTGTGACTGGTAGCAGGGGAAATTGGTTGGAGTGCCACTTGTGGCTGCCGGGATAACAGTAAAACAGCACTGGCCACCACAGTCTGTGCTGCATTGACAGCCTGGTCTTTGCTGAGCGTTTTCCCTCATGCTGCAGGTTTAAAATATTACTTTTTGACTAGAAATGCCGCAAAATGTTTGAAGAATATCTGTGTGAATGAGATTTCTTCTTGGGTCATGTTTCAACTGTTTCACCCACATTAGTTGCTCAGACAGACACTCTTGTGGGTTTAACAACAGCATTTGCTGGGCTGAAGTTCATTAGGATGGACCCAAGCCACTGGGACTTCTCCCTTGACACCAGCCCTAGTGAGTCCAAACTTGCCATGGGACAAGAAATGGAGCAAAGTTTGGCCCTTTCCAACGAGACCTGAAGCAGGAGGGAACAAGGGGTGTGAAGATGCTGACTTTCCCTTTCCCTAATCAGGCAGCTTGGTGATATTAATGGTGTCTCATTGATCTTTCTTGTTTGAGTGGCAAACATTCTTGCAGTTGGAAGATTATTTAATGTTAGTTAAAAGTCCTCTCCAAAATATGGAAATAAAGTAAAAGCTGTCTGACTGGTAGATTTTAGTAACATTATCCAGGCCCAAAGGATTATGATGCAGCAGTTTAAGATTTTTTTTCTGCCTTGCTACTGACTTGTTTCGTGGCCCCATCATTTAGCTTCCCCTTGTCAAAGCAAGGTCTAACACTGAGCTGTTTCTGAGCATGTACATCGAGATTCACAAAGTGTTTTGGAGAAGGGCCCTGGTAGGGAAGGTGCTGCTGTTAAGAAAATTGCTGTGAAAGTTTTGACCATTAGCATTCACTCTGATGTGTCAAATGTAACCATTTTTCCCCTAAGGTGCTGGAAGTTTCATTGTGTGAAGAATTTAGATTAACATTAAATACAGAAGGTTTTAGAAATCATTCACCTTGAAGATTGGCAAAACTGGCATATTCACAGCAGAAGTGAAAGATGTGTTTTATCTGTGTTGTCCTTTGTAATTATGCTTCTGAATAACACAAGTATTATCACACCAGGGTTAGTGCCAAAGGATTACCCAAAGTTTTTCAAATGGGATGGTAAAGTGGTGCAAACAGGTGCACAGACAAAGAGCAAAAAGAGGGGGGAAAAGTGAGAGAAAGAAAGCTGAGGCCTTCTAGTTTCAGCCACATAACAAAATTAATGGTTTCTTTAAATGAATAGCGTGGCTAGATTACTATTGAGCCTGTAAAATTAGAGGAATGAGTCAGATTCTTCATTTCACTCCTATTTTAATGTAAGCAAAGAAGGTCAAACTTAATTGTGCTTCACCTCAGAAAAAATCTTTTCATTGGAATAATTTTGCAGAGGACAAAGTGACTCATACGAATAATATGGTCTCTGAAATCTGCTTGCCAATAGCTCCCTATGCAAACCGGCTCCTTCTAACCAAGACTTCTCTTTGAATGTCCCGCACGTGTGTATTCAGAAAGAGAGGGGGAGGCATTTCTAAATGAAGTTAAAAATGTCTTTACAAGGAAAACAGCCAGCATAAGACCATAGTCCTTGTTATTCTTTTCTAGTGTTGCCTTTTTAATCTCTTTGTGTATTGATTTATTTGTGTACATTAGAGCCATGTGGATATTTTCTAATCGCTGCATCTCAAAAATAACTGTGCATGTTTGCACAGTTCCTTTGCAAGATTAAATTAGGAGAAGATTGTTGGTTCCGCTTTGAAATATTAAACACTATATATCAGGAGATGTGTTTCAGTATTTCCTGTAACCTGCCAAACACTGAGCTGTTAAGGGTTAAGGATTTGGATATGGACATCTAGGGGAAATTTTTGGTGGGAAAGGGACAGTTTGGGCCTTCCTCATGGGAAGCTCTCTCTTGCATGGTGGCTTTGGGAACATGCTGTGGTGGGGGGAAGCAGGGCTTCAGGGATTTGGGTCACTGGGGAAAGTAAGCACATCTCACAGATTTCTATGTTATCTCCTGTTGGGTCTCACTGAGAACAGGGGCAGAGTTTTGCTTATTGACTGCTCTGTGTTTGGGGAAGCCTTCAGGTAACCACAGGCTGGTTACTACCACCTTGATCCCCAGGATGCCACAAAAAATTGCAGGAGCTGTGAGTGGGTGAGTAATGGGAGGTCTGGCATGATGTGTTTCCCTGAATAGTGCCCTATAGTGGGATTTCTAAGAAAGACCTTGACAGTCTCTACACTGCACCTATGGCTTTGCTTTGCTAATTAGAGCATGGTGAACCTTGGAAAGAGATCTCCTGGTAATACTTGCTATAAAGAACTGTCAGTGTAAGATCTTAAATTTCTAGTCCCTGACTCATGTCGTGTGAGCAAACCATGGGCTTCGTGGCTATGCAAATAAACAGCAGCCTCGTGATGCCCCATCCCCTCTGCTCTCCTGTCGGCTCTGTTCTTGTGCATCACTAAAGGGCATTGAAATTGCACAAGTCAGTTGTCTCAGCGGGCGTGGAGCCCCGCTGGCTCACAAGAAAGGGGACAGCGGGGAGTTTAGGGGCAACAGAGTACACATGTATGTGCTCGCTCCACATGCACGCCCTGCCTGTCATCCCAGCAAGACCTGTCACCCTCCTGATTGTCATTTTGATCCTTCTTCTTCAGCTGACATGCTCCGAGTCCTCCAGCCATGGCTGAGAAGGATTGACACTTCCTTGTCCCAGAAAGAGACATGAGATAACTCTCAGTAGGCTCTGTGGAGAGTCAGATTTGGTTTCTATCTGAATTTAAAGTGGTGGTGTTGGCTTGATGAAAGTAACTGACCACCGTTGTCTTATTTGTTCTGTGTCATGACATGGCTAAGAGGGGCCATCCAAGACCAAGTCTTGGTTTAGAAAAACTCAGAAGACAGAAGTTCCTTTCCTTTGAGTAACTTTAATGTTTTTGGGGATACATGTGAATAAATAGCATTTCCTTATGGTTTGGAACAATTGTACTGAAACAAAAGAGTTTAGTATTATCAAAACAAACATTTTTTTCTTTCTTTATTTAATTTTGGGAGGCAAAAAATTCATCTTTGTTTGACAGAGTCTGAACTACTAGATGGGGAAGTATTTCATTTGAATATGCAGGGTAATTCCAGCTGCATGGCTCTCAGGACAGTTTGCAGCAAATGAATGTTTCACGTTCGTGGAGTCCAAACCCTTCGTGAGATTTTGTATTTCCTGTGGGATGCTACAGTACCTGGGGTCAGCTGAGGTTCTAAGAAAAGGTAGTTCTTCATTAAATATGGCTTGCAGCAGTCCACCAATGAGGCATTTCTGCCTTCCTGGTCTTACTCAAGTTTGTCATACGGATATGGATAGGATGAGGTTCTTATGTATTCCTTCTTTTTAGCTCAGTTCCTTAGGAAGCATTGTATGGTTAAGCTGGCTCTAGGTGTCTCTACCTCTAAGCTCTCTAATTTTTCAGCACAGCTGCTGGATAGAAGAGAAGCAGACAGATGAATGCTCTTACTGGAAGAAAGCCTGAAACCTGACCTCAGCTGTACTATTAACAACAAAGGATCTACATGGGGGTGAGGGAGATGCTGATGCAGGTCTCCTGCTGAGCTGCTGGGAAAGAACCTCCTTCCTTCCATCTCTCATGATGTGCCATGTCTTATGAAGAGAGGATGACAGCAAAATGCAACTCGTTGTCAGGCTGAGAAGATCATTCACAGTCTTCCCCACAATATCTGTCTCTGTGAGCCAGATTGCCAGGGTACACAAATCAGTGGTTCTTCTTAGACAACCCATGTCCAGGCCTGGGGTCCCCAGAACAAGAAGGATGCAGAACTGTTGGAGTAGGTCCATAGGAGACCACAAAGAGGATCAGAGGGGTGGTGCACCTCTCCTATGAGGAAGGGCTGAGGAAGCCGGGCTTGTTTAGCAAGAGAGAAGGCTGTAGGGAGACCTCATTGCATCCTTCCAGTACTTGAGGGGAGCTTATAAACAAGAGGGGGACTGACTGACTTGGTCTGATAGTGATAGAACACGGGGAATGGATTTAAACTGAAAGAGGGGTGATTTTGATTAGATGTTAGGCAGAATTTCTTTACTCGGAGGTGGGGAACTGATACAGGCTGCCCAGAGAGCTGTGGGTGCCCCATCCCTAGAGGTGTTCGAGGCCAGGTTGGATGGGGCTCTGGACAGCCTGAGCTGGTGGATGGTAGCCCTGCCCATGGCAGGGGGTTGGAACTCAGTGGTCTTTAATGTCCCTTCCAATCTAAGCCATTCTATGATTGTATGAACTCTGGTTTTTCATCAGTAACAGGGCTGGCGCACAGAACTTGCCTATATTGTGGGTTTGTATGTTCATAGGACTGATCAAGTAAAGCTAGAAGAGTAAAGACTCTGTAGAGAACCTTTTCAAAGGCAACCCCCCCCTTATTTATTAAACACTCAGTTTGTATTTGAGGCTCAGACATCTTGACCACATAACAACCAGTTTAGAGCATGGAGAATTTCTCCTCAATAAATAAAGGTCATTTGTTCAAGTAAGCTGAGAGCTGTCCCTTATAAAATGTGTAAAAAATTCAGGTAAATTATGCTTTTTAAAAGTGTTGTGTGACAGAAATAAATGTGGTGTGCAGAGCAGAGTGCTTATCACACAGGAACCTGTCCAGGAGCAACTTGAGAACCCAGGAAAACGTGGCTAATGGAGAAACGGATCCTTGGTGAATAGAAGCAGTTGTTTATTTTTGAGATATAAGGGAGTAAACAGAATGAAAAAAGTGGTGGCTGTCAATTTGCCTCATGTGGCACAAAAATTAATGCATCCCAGATGCTGGAGGGTGAGATGGAGGTGTCATTACGTGGCAGTGCCTGCAGCGTGCGGTGCATTCGCAATGCGGAGCCGCGCGGCATAGACTCACTGTAGCACGCGAATGGGCTGTGCTGCTGGGCTCGTTGACAAACTGCAGGCTCTTATTATCACTTCTGTGGTCTGCTCTGAACCACAGCCTGCTCTTTGTTTGGCCTGCACAGGGAATGCCCTGCCAGCCCCTGGGGGTTTGGGTTTCCACCTTCTGAGCGAAGCAGTTTTCAGTCTTCCATACGAAGGCAGAAAGATTACAAAACAGACAGCTTTGTTTTAGCTTTGCTTTGATTTGTTGGGTTTTTGTTTGTTGGTTGGTTATTTTTTTTTGTTTGTTTGTTTTTAGAAATTATTCATGTCTTTTTTTTTCTTTTTCCCTGGAGCCACTTGAAAGAATTTTAAGATTTGTTGCTACTGTGTTTATTTTAAAAGAGAAAATCTGGAAAAACCTGTACTCTCAGCATGGCTCCCCTTCACCTCTCACGTCTGGCGGGAGCTAAAGGTCTCTGCTCGATCCTTAGGGGTATGAGCCAGATGAGAGCTTGTCTCACCTGCACCTGATCAGCTGTGATGGTGTTGGACTGTGGCCCAAAGGGCACTGAGAGTCCTGAGGGACTCACCTCTGGGAGTTTAGCATCACCCACTCCCTGGCCTGGTGAGGTATTCATATCCTCACTGACAGGGTACATTTGCTTTCATAAGTAAAAACTTTCTGAAATGGAGAAAAGCACTCCAGCCTGCCCCTGTTTATCACACACCTCCTTGCTCATTTATGCTTACAAATTTGCAACAGTGGAGGCTGTGCAGCAAAAATGGCAAGTGAAACACAGTTTTTTCTCTTTTTTCCCTTTTTTTTCTTTTATCCATTTTGAATAGTACACTGCACCTGCAGTGTCGACTTCCTCATCCAGCCCCATCAGTGACCCTCAGCCTTAATTTGGAGGGACTGAACTCTGCATGGGGGAGAGGTCAGCTCAAGTACTGCCTAAGCTTGTCCCCACTTAGCTATGAGATCCCATGCAATTTCTGAGCTTAATGGTCTCATCGGTTTCAGTCCCCTGCTGGCACACAAGGCTGGAGCTGGTAGGGAAGCAGAGGATGTTGCGGTGTGTGCCCACGCATTAGCTCTGCTTGCATAGCCATCTCTCAAAGCTCAGCTTTCATCCTTGGTTTTGTATGGGTCATTCAGCTTGGCAGAAAGAATGGATGATGAGTGTAGAAACACAATAGAAGGTGAGGGTTTTTTTGCCTTTTTTTTTTTCCTGTCCTGAAGGTGATGTTAAAAAGTGTAGGAAAGATGTCAGCATGCTCCATTATTTTTTCAGGCTAAGCAGAGGATCAGGAGAATGTTAAGATGCTCACTGGACCTTAAGTGTTTTAGTGATGTTCTCTGAAACTGTTAGCCATAAATCTGTGCTCATAAATCGAGTAGCTGGGATACAGGGCAAGTGGATTTGCTTAAACAAATGGTTTGCTCATTTGCAAAGGTAAAGGCTGGTGGACACACACGTGCACTCTACGTATTTGCATGTGAGAATTTAGCAGCTGGAATGAAGTCTCTTTTGAGCTGTGGCACCTCAGCAGTACTTTAACCCTCTGTTTCTAACATGTTGTCCAGACACAGTCAGAAGTTGCAGTGCTTACTATGCACAGATCTGCATTCTACAGTACAGAGAAGATATTCTCTAACTGGCTCCAGCCTTGCAATTACTTGAGAATGAAAAAGCCTTGCTCCTTAGCTGCCTTCCAGTACTGCCTGTCAGACCTTGAATGCTCCTGTAGCTTCAGCAGGTATCTTCAAAGCTCTCTCTGTCTTGAGGGTAATAGCAAAGCAGACTTTATCCACAGGGCTTTTAATTCTTCAGAGTATGTGGCTTTCACGTTGTACCACAGTGCACATTAGAGACAATGGAAGATGTAAGACAGTGTCACTCAGGGACAGGAGAATGGGGAGCCCTCCATGGATTTCCAGAGTGTGGTTTGTAGGTCGAAGGCTTGCTTATCTTTTCTTAAGACTCACTAGTATGTTCTTGTCATCCTTGTGTGTGGACTGGTTTAAAACTAGTGATCATAATGTCTTGCTGGAAGCTCTGTAGCTCCCTACCTATCATCTTTCCCTCCTGAAGATGTCAAGACAGTCCATGGTTTCTGGTCGTTGGTCCTCAGAAGCATCTTCCTGTAACTTTTCCTTCTGTTCTGTACAATTTGATGCTAGCACTTCCGCCAGCTATGAAAAAGTGCCATCTTCCTTCCCGACCACACACTCCTCTTTATGTCCAGAGAAACATAAGGTTATTTTTTGATGTTACTTGAAATTTGGATGGTGAAAGTTGTGTGTTTCCGTGCCCTTCCAGTGGGAGCAGGACAGTGAGTTTTTACTGAAGCTGAATACAGAGCTTTCATCCCCCCACATTCTGATGTGGACAGCTTGCATCATCAAGGAATAAATTGCAACAGCCCTGTGGCTACTCTATTTGGTGCAGAGGGATCATCTCACCCTTGGCTGCCCGCAGCATTGAAGGGATAAAAGTGACCCTGCCACTCTCCGCCATGCTGGACGTGAGCTGTGACTCACGCCAGGACAGCCTCAAAAAAACTGTTGAGATTAATGGAAATTGCAAGTTCAAAAATGGCCAAAGCTGAGAACAAACTGCTGAATAAGAATAAAAACTTCATTGTTTTACAGCAATTGTTTCTTTGCGGTATTGACTCCTGGTCACACTGCACTGGAACAGCTCTGAGGAGAGCTGAGTGCAGGAGGAAGGAGAGAAAGACGTGGTAACCACAAGAGGAGAAACAGAACCTCTTAGGGACTTTGGAGGTAACAGAGCATAAGACCCACCCTGTTGGTGGCACAGAGGTTGTGAGGAACCAAAGCTGATGGGCAGCTCTTGCTGCAGCAGCCTCTGGGAGCGCAACCACGAGAGGCGGGGATCTGGGCTGATGCCGGCTCCACGTGAATGCACATTCTGAGAGAGAAAAGGTGTCCCTAGAGGAAGGGTCTGTGCAGTGGTACTTTTGAAAAGACGCCCAGGCTTTAAATGTGCCAGCGTCTGTGAAGGCATTGAACCGATACCAAAAAAAGAGAGAGGAGTTTTATACAAGCCAGTGGAGATTTCCAAAAACGCTTGACAACCACAGTTGTTCTTTGTCTCTCTATTTTATTTACATGACTTCATGGAAACATCCTAGGCTCTGGGAAAAAAGATGCATTATCTGCTGTTATCATATATATTCAAGCAAACAAACAAACAAACAGCTATTGCGCAGGAGGGTGATAATGCCAGGAACTGACATCTTCCTTCTTCTCCATTTATCTCAGCAATGCACTCTTAGTCTGGTGCCTGTGATATTGAGTATTGTCAGGTTGGGTTTCCACTAATTAATGAAAAACAGGCTGAAAGCACAAAGGATTAATTTGGCCTATTCAATCTGATCACAAACATTTTGAGAATCTGTTCAGATTTCTTTTCTGAAGGGTGCGGGGTAAGGCGAGATAAACAACATCTTGTTGCAGCTAGTCAGCCTCAAAAGAAATGTGGATTTACCTAATAGGGTCAAAGCTAAGAAAAGCAGAGCATCGTTCCCAGGAGCCAAACAAGGCTGTTACCTTATGGAGAAAGCTGATACAGACTCTCTAACAACTTCAGAGCTACTAAACGTCCCTGCAGACTTCAGAAGAAAGTTCTGCTCTGCCTTGGGAAGAAGTTTCACATTATCAGTCTCAGGTGCACCTAATGATGCCTCCTGTGTTTCTGGGCAGCCACAGGTCCTTTTACAAGCCTTTTTCTTTCAGTTTAATGGGAAGCATCTGAGTCAGGTTCTCAGCTGGTGAAATCAATGTACTTGGCCAGTGAAGAGAGTGGCAATCTATATTCAGGTCCTACATGCACAGTATTGAGTGTCTTTGATTAAACCATAATCAGAAACCAGCGAACAGATAATTGGCATATGAATTGCTGCAAAACATGTGTAAAACACAGTTCTCCTAGGCTGAGGCTGTAAATATATACCTAGGCTGGTGCACTAGCAATGACTGAATTGCTTGCTCCAAGGAAAGGTGCACACTGCCTTAAGTACATGTTATGCTCATCAATAAAAGGTCAAAGCAGTCGAATCAATATTTTATTGTGCTGTTGTAAACTGTAGTTATAGCATATTAGATTATGAATGGCTGACAAATTTAAAAGCATGTAACTGAATCAAAGTCTGAGTAACTGTTATGCGTGCAATTTAGAAACAGTTATACCTTCCAATTGAGAGGATTTGTTTCTAATTAATATAAAAGCTGTTTATTTCAGTCCTAGGCAGGCAGTATTTAAACACAACAACAAGTCACCTGGGAGTTTCATCTAATGCACTTTGTGGAAAGCACTGTGCTGAAATAAATCCAGCATGAAGTAGCAGTATCTGCTGCATTCTAAGCACAGAGCTGCTCTCTGCATGCTGCTTTCCTTTTCTTTTCTTTTTTTCCTTCTTCTTATGCCTGAATATACTAAAATATTCTTGGCCTAGTTCCTGATGAAGGAAGAGTGCAAGATCCAGCGCTGCTGCAATTTCCTGTACGTGTGTTGCCTGCATATCCTCAACCATCCGTTGGCAGCTCCCATTGTGGAGAGACATTGTGTATGCACAGAATGAAAAGGGAGCCCTGGCAAGAGGAGCAGTGTCAATAAGGCAGGGAGGTGGACAGGGATGTGCAGCGTGCTGATGAGCAACATGAGCTCCAGACGTAGCAGTTCCTGGTTGGTAGAGTTTCCAGAAACTGTGAGACCATGTCTCTGTTTTCTTATTGGAACATTCCAGCTGGACTCGTTGAGATCTTTCTAAACATATTTGTGAGATTTGGTGGGGTTTCAGCAGCTCTTAAAACACTGTCACCAGAATAGTCGCTGATTTTTTTCCTTGCTTGATAGTGTGGTGTGGGGAAGATAATGTCCTGATAATTTTTTTTAAATTAAAAAATACATTTAAAAGGTAGGGATTTTTTTGCATAATCTGGAGTGAAAGGGTGTGGAAAAACTTAATTTCATGTGAGTCCATCTTTCACCAGCAGCACATTCCTCTCCTTAATTTCCCTTCAAATCTCAATTTTCTCCCTTCTATTTTTTTCCAATTTCTTCTGATTTCCTTATTCCCTATATGCTCGTGCTGTGGGGACAGCCAGACCTGCAGCTCATCCTGAATCAATTCAGGATCAATCTGGGCCAAAGAAAAAGCCAGACGCATGGGTGGACGTTGGCCCTGGAACTTTCTTTCCAAATGTAATTCCCTGGGTAGGCTGTCAACCTTTGCAAAGGTTCTGATGGGAAAAAAAACAAAAAACACAGAAACAAATGTTCTCTGCCACCTGATGGTCTGGGCTTGATTTGCCATTGAGACTTGGGGAGGATTGCTTAAATGAGTCTGAGTAAGGAGTCAGCAATCACCAGTTCCATAACTCTCCCATTTTCAGTGCGTAGCTGATGGACAAATTAGCTCCTTGCAAGCTGAGGGAAGCCAATGCCTTTAGTTCATTTTCCCCTGCCTTAGTTCTAAAGTTAGCCTCACATAAGTCTCCTTGCTTCCCAACGGCATACTAATGAGGTGCTTACTGGGTATTTCTTCCTTGCTGAAGGAAGAACAGGACCCAGCGCTGCTCCCAGCAGCTGCTGCTTGCCTGTTTCACCCTGCTCTCAGCTCAGCCCAGGGATGGCTGCACTGCAGGTACGGAGCTTGGCTGGCAGCTGCTGCATGGCACGTAGCATAATCCCCAGGACTGTCATGCAGCTGTAGGTGAAGTGGGCAGCTCTGCCTCTGCAGGGCTTCCCTGCCACAGGCAATTTCTTTGCTGTGTTTGGTGGCACCTCCATCACGTTTGAAGTGTTTCAGGACAACCAAGCCTGAGTCAGTAGAGATGAATGGCTCCGTATCAGAACTGGGGTGCAAGGAATGTTATGGTCCTGGCTCATGGAAGTGTTTGCCATGCAGTCAATCCTTATTTACAGGGAATAAATGAAGCAATTTAGATAACAGAAGAATGAGGCCAAGCCTCATTTGTTTCTCTTTTTCCTACATAAAAGTAGTTCCACTGTGTCCTAACACACTTGCTGCTATGTATCTCTGTAGTTTCCTGTTTGTTGTGCCTCTCACCAGATACTTCACGCTGTGTGTTTTGAGACGAATGTGTTGTTAAGCAAAGGGAAATAATTTCCTGTAAAAATGATAAATCCCACTGTAAATTGAGGCCCGTGTTCTGGATGAAAACCTTTTGGACTTTGACTACTGACTGAAATATAAACAAAACGGTTTATCAGCTTTTAGGATGGATGGGCTCTAGCAATATGTGGGTTAGTTGGTGGTGCAGGGGTTGTTGGGAAGTTACGTGCTGTCTTCAGCAGCACATGGAATAGGTCCTCCATAAACCACAGGTGCACTAAATCAGGTTGGGCCATTTCAGGTTGAAGTGCATGCCTCAGGGTGAATCCAGAAGGAATCACTGTCAGTGATCAAACACATATATTGACTTGCCCACTGATCTTGCTGTAATTTGAGTCATTTATGAGTCTTTACTTAGCAGAGACTTACAGCCACGCTCACTTTGAGCCTGAATTATCTTTGTGCCTGAAGAGCAGGTGGCCAGTCAGTGCTCAGGTGGAGATTATTGCTGCTGACCGTGTTAGAAAGCTTGCTCTGCACCTGCCTCCTCCTCGTAACAAGCACATAGATAAAAAGAATCCGGTTCCCTGGCACTGCCAACCAACCCCTCCAATCTTTCAAAAACAAATACTCGACCTTGACTGTAAAACAGAATAGAAAATAAGAGTTACCACTGCCTTCTATTGACTGTTGATTGACCTGAGCACTCTCCAATAGTGAACGTAAAAGATTAGATATAACTTTCCATACAGGTGTTTAAGCAAACCATTTTTCTTGTTACCAGGAGGCTGAATTGTTCAAATTCTGGAAAATGTCTGTGTGCTGCTTTACAAGTGTACTTAGCAAAAGGGAGATACTGCCTTATGCCTTCAAAGGTGGTGATTTACAATGTCCTGTGCGGTGTTTCCAAAATCAAGAGTTTTGTTAAAGCTTAGCAGAATGCACTAAAAGGAGATTTCTGACACTGTGCATGTATTTGCAGTGCAAATACAGGAACAGAGTTTTTAGAAATTAATTGCACGAAGTGATCTCACATAGGAAACAGCCAGCACTATCAATGGAATAAAAGTCAGAGTCCTCTCTTTGAAGATAGGAACAAGTCAAGAGGAACTCCAACAAGAGATGGATCCATAGAGATGGATCACCATTGAACAGATACTACTGCAGGTGAGTTGCAGCACCAGATAAATTTTCCTTGGACAAATAAAGCTTTCTAAACTGGCCCTAAAGAACTAAGAGGAAGAAAGAAAAGAAAATGGGTTCTGCTTCAGACCTCAGCATCGAAGGGAATGAAGATGGTTTCTTAATAGGTGGTGATCCTGCTATAAATGCCCCATCTTTGCCAATTTACCTCAGTAAAGAGGAAGAACAAATCTGTCCCTTTGCTTCTTGCTGCAGGAAAGGGTTACTTCAGAGGCTAACGGTCCTAATTTGAAAGCATTTATTCATCAAACAGTTGGAAGAAGTAAGCTGTGTAGAGATTTCTACCTGGACAAAGACAGCGTTTTATCCCAATTGAGACAGACTGTTAGCTGGATGCCGCTGCTGTGTTCTAGGTCCTTGCGGCTGCTTAAAATCAAGGACAAGGCTGTGCTTTACTTCAGCAGTGTGTTCCCATAGTGTCCCATGACACAAAGCAGCCACTGAGGAGACATCTGTGTTTCTGTTGTTTCAGGGCGCAGCCTTGCAATGGTCAGCACGTGCTGGGAAGCTACTGAATGCATGGTGATGGATGCAAGGGTAGGTCCATGCTGCCTGCTGAGGGTCTCCACAGGGTTCTACCTGAGGCCTGCCAGACCTGCATGGACAGATGTGGGGTGGGCCTGGGCCAGGTGTGAGCTATAAAGAGCTGGTCCCAGTGCTCCTGCCTGTGCCTGGCTCTGGGCTGCCTCCACACTTGTGCACGGGGTTGAGGTGAGTGGGCGCATGCACCACCGTCATGGCTTGTATGGCAAACAATATGCAGTATAAAGACAGCAATTTGATCTGATCCTTTTTTTCAGATTAATTTCAGAAGGCTCTATGAAAACTTACGTTTCCTCTTTTTCATGCAGTCGCTTTCCGTATTACCTTGGGGAAAAAGTTTTCGTAGTTCTTTATTGGAATAGTTCCTAAAAGCATTCACCTTTTTCTCAGTTATTTTGAAAATGCTTTTCTATGATTTTTCTTTTTGTAGCCAGCTTCTCAGCTAATGATTTGGCCTGAGAGATGAACATAAAGGCCTCATACCTCTTGGTTTCAACTTTTCCCTTCTAGTAAGCTCTGCAAATCAAAACCACCCATCCACCATAAAGAGGAAAGGGTTAAAACCTTCTCTGGAGTTCACTGCAGGGTTTGTATTCAGAAATTACATAGTCCTTCATCAAAACAGAAACGTATTTGCTACAGGAGGACCAGATGCGGCCTTTGCCCCATCCTGATGTGGTACTGAGTTTTACTTTGTGCATGATACCTGTACTGTAGGTCACTGTTAGCACCAGTCAGTGGTATTACTGTATTTTTGTGATTATGATGTTTTAAATGCCAGTGATTTATCTAAGAAGGAATAGACTGGCTGGAATTGCTTATGAGATTTTCTACGCTTCAGGCTGTAACATACAGGGTGGCTGGTCCCAGCCAGGATCCCGAGTTTGAACCTGGAGGTTCAAGCTATAATGGAGTGCCAGGCTACCAGGCTGCTGGAGATCTGTGCTTGTTGTTGGACACATCACACTCTGTATCACTAATCAGATATTCACTAGAGTGAGTTTGTTTATGTGCCTGCTCCTTTGGCCACGGGAGATGTGTTCAGTTCTTCCCTCTGATAACGCAGAGCAGGGATCTGCCTCTCCTGTTTCTCAAATTTCTGCTGACCATCCAATCCTTGGACTAGTCCAAGGCTGTAGGGACTGCGGTCCCAACTGCGCCGTACCACCATGTGCTGCAGCAGAGAGGAGATAAGCTACTTAAGGGATTGGGCTCCTGCAAACTTGCTTGCTCTCTGCGCCAAGGCCAGCCTGGGCTTTCCAAGCTCACACTGCATCCCTTGCTGCCCAGCTCTATGCTGCCTGCATTCAGCCCCCATGGAAATGCTGTGAATTAGACCCAAACGCCAGGTGATAGCCACAAGTCTGAAAATAAAGATGCGGTAAAAAAGTCAGTGTCTATCTGGTACTGTGCTTGTCACGTAGGACTATTGCAAAGAAATCTGAAAAGTTTGAATAGATGCTAAGTGATAGGAGCAAATAAAGTGTCCTTTCCTGCTTCAGACTACCTCAAACAACAAATAGAAAGTGAGAAGGGGTCTTATAATCTGCATGCTTGGCTGAGCCTCAGACAGGGTGAGAGAGATCATGGCTGTATTGTCAGGGAGTGCAGTGAAAAGACACCCCGTTGGCTCTGAACTTGCTAGTCCAAGCCTGTGCATGTGCTGACAGAGTTCCGAGCCCAAGCGAATGTGCCTGGCCGGGAGGAAAAGCCCGTGTGTGTGTCAGGCTGATAAAACTGCTGATCCTGCTGCAAGTGCATCTGCATGGCAGCGTGCTGCTCCACGCAGGCGGGCAGCCCCTGTGGCTTGGTACTCCCCTGGGGTGGGCCCTGTTTCAGGCTGGCTGGGGAAACGGGCAGTGTGTTATTCAAGGAGGGCTGCAAAGCTTCTTTTCTCCCACCTTGTGTCTGTTTAGACTGTTAGATCTGTCTGTTGCAGCTGTAAAGAGGCTGTATCTGGTGTATCTGTTTGCTTTCCATAAGTGTGACTAATTCAAGTGTTTCTGGAGGTGTTTATGGATGAAAAAACAACACAGGGCACTACAAAGTGTTGCATGGCCGTTGGAAAAATCCATGCTCTGCACAGTACACTCACAGAGACCCCAAATACTGTTTCTTTTAGCCATGTTGCAAAATTCCTAGAGGACTGACCAGACATAATGTCTGAGAATCAAAGCTGAGCTCTAAATTCCGGCCCATAGCCATTGTCCTACACGGCTCAGGTGCTGGCCAGGTGAGAACTGCTGCACAGCGTCCAAAATCTGTTGCTTCTGGTGCCAGGAAAGGTGCTGTTGAGATAGAAAAGAGTGTCGGTATAGTTAATCAATAACGATATTGACTCAGTGAGCCTTTGATGTGGAAGATATTAGATTAAATTTTGTGCCTGAAATCTGTGAACCTTGCACTTCCTTTATACCCATGCAGTGTTAGTACAGCATACAGCCAGTTACCCTCTGTGTGCTGATGCCTTTCAGACCTGCCTGACAGATACGGAGTTAATTTCTGCCCGTGACTCAGTGTCATCTTCCTAATACATGTGAATTTTCCTTTTTAGCCATCACCAGGAGGCGCAGCTCACTGACTCTTGCTGCTGAAACAGCTTCTTCCATGGCGAAGAATTGAGCACTGCAACTTGGTGAACTTCAGCAGTCGTGTCCAGATAACACCAAGTGCTCTTCCACCATTACATGTTCGTCAAGAGCCACAACCGCATTCACCTGACAGGTCGGATTAGAGTATCACCTCCGCCAAGCCATCGCTTTTGCAGTCTTCACTGGGTTCACAGCTTCACTTCAAGGAAGGAGCTCTTCTGTGGCTTCATGCTGGAGCATGAGGGGATGAATTGTTTCTGAGGCCTGTTTGGCTCTATTGGATAAGATAAACTGTTGATAAGAACGCGTTGTCATTATTGGATGAATGCTCATGTCTTTGCTGTCCTTTGGCACAGTGTGGAAATAAAACTTCTCTTGACATACCTAGTTGTAAGAATGGTTTCCAGGTAGGCGTGTTTCCAAAGTGTTTAAGCCAGGTGTCTTTAAACACGCTCCCCTTGAAACCAAAAGGGACTCGGCAGGGATTTTGGCTTATGCATTTGTGGGGCAAAGGGGAATATGTCACCATGACTCTGGCTCCCAGGGACGTTTCCGCGCGTGGGAAACGCAGCTGCAAAAAGCCCCGGCGAGGCGGGCGCTGTCCGTGGTGCTGCCCCGCCGGGCGGGCGGGCGGGGGGTGCCGGCGTGGGTTGTGCGGGGCTGCGTGTGTGCCCTGGTGTGTCTGGGGGTCGGGCATGTGTGTGCTTGTGTGCACGGGTGTTGTGCTTGGTTGGGAGTGAGCGTGAGTGGATGCTTACGTGGGCATGTGAGCGCACTCGGGGGTGTTTCTATGCTCATACATTCAAGAGTGTGTCTATTGGGTGTGCAAGTGCGTGTGCACGCAGAGAGGTCTGTGTGGATGGATCCATGTGCTGAGGTGTGCTTGTCCTTGTTGGGTGTGTGCTTGTAGGCATCCATGGGTAGCTGCATGCAAGTGTGTGCATCGATATGTGTGCATAGAGATGCGTGCATATGCATGCAAGTGTGCAGGTGCATGTAGGTGTGCATACACATGCATGTAGTGCATGTATACAGGACTGTGTGCATGTGTGTTTGTGCGTGTGTGGTTGTATGCATGTCTGTGAGTGTCTGTGTGTGTGACTGTATCTGCATGCGTAGGTGTTTGGGTGGGTCTAAGCATCCGTGTGTGGCGGCAGACCCGTGTGCAGGTGTGCTTGCCTCTGTGAGCATGGACCCACACGTACTCATGATCGTGCATGCTTGCACAGATGGATGGGTAAGTAACAGCTTCTTCCAATTAATAGCCACTTTGATAACATTTAAAGTGCATAATTCCTTGGCAGTGGACTAATGTCTTTGTCATACTCAAAGGCATATATTGCTATGACAAAATAATGAGTAACTAAAATCACCAACAGCACCAAAAATCTCATCATATTTTTTTTTTCATAACAGCAGCCCTCTGAAAAAGCCAAAACACCCAATTCTATCACTCAGTTTTAAATTTTTTATTATTTTTGTATCTTATCATCACAGGCACAAAACGGAACTCTCATTGAAACTTCAGAAGTTCCTTACAGGTCCGCAGTTTTTGAACCTAGCTCAAGGCAGAGAAGCCACTGTGAGCTGGAAGAAACAATGCACTTTGCAATTGCAATTTTGATGTGTCTATTCACCTGGAAGGGAATACTACACAGAACATAAATATTAAAGACTGTTTTAACATCAGTTGAAATATTTCAGAAACCTTTGAGTGACTGTGGTGATAATTTTTTCTCTGCTTGATGCTGGTAGAAAGCAGAGCTTGGCCCATTAGTTGTTTTGGTGTTTTGGTCATATAATAGAAATGCTGCTAGTTATTTAACATCTTCTTGGGGGAAAAAAAATAAATACAACAACAGCAACCTCCACACACATCTTTGTATTATTTGTTGCCAAGTTTTATTCATTCCTGTGATTGCAGGTACAGACATCTGTGTCATCTGCAGCCTCAGTGTGGGGCTGAATATTTCAACTGTTTTTGGGTTTTCAGGGAAACCAGCCAGCAAGGGGAACTTGGCAAAGGTGATCGGCAAAACCCGTCCCATAGCTGATGAGGTGTGTCCCATTGCTGCACTCAATCTCTGGGCAGCATTTCTTCTGTTGTTCACCACTTAGGAATGTGAACTGGACAGAGCTGTGGCCTGCTCACTGCCGTGTGCTGCTGGTGGCAGGCACCTCTTGATGCCTATGGTGCTGCCTGCTTGTGGCCAGATAACCTAGGAATAATAATCTTTAACCCAGGAACCATTTCACTGACCACAGAATATCCTCTTGCCCTGTATGAAAATGCTACTTCAGGTCTGAAATTCCATCACTCCTTGGGGTGATGGGAGGGCTCTCCATGGAGAAGTTGTAGTTCATGACATTCATTTACAAACTGCCCTGTGTCACAGAGTTACCCAAGCACAGTCATGGCCAAGTCACAGTGTGGAGCCGTAAGCCTTCTGCTGTGTTCCCCGTGTGTTCTGATGTTGTCCTGTGGCACACCGAATCCTTTCACAGGATCCCAGTGCAGAGAATGTGACAGAGCTGTTTTGGTGTGTAGGATGCCCACAGCAGCTGCTTCAGCTCTGGAGCACCGCAAAGGCAGCTGCTGATGGATTTTGCACTTTCTGAGGACCTGGGGATGCTGTTCTCCTTGCCTTGTTGTGCTCTTGGTTTGAACCCTTCAGTGTCTGTTTGCTGACCCTTGTGTACTTATCATCCTCTCACCGCAGTGAAAGGGATGAGTGGTTCTTGCCCCTTTGTTTCAGAGAACAGTTCATTATTCAGCCAGTTTTCTAACTCAAAATAAATAAGGAAATCATTTCATCATTATTTGTTAGTTTGGCTTGTGGTTAATAGGGTCTAGGGCAGCTGCACGCAGCTCCCAGATTCCTTAGAAAACCTTGGGCCTTAAATACCGAAGCAATATCTCAGAGAGGGCAGAGAATGAGGATGCACTTTGCTCCCTGTGACGTGTGAGATTGACAAGTGGATGTAAAATGCATTGCCTAATGACAAGCAAATCTGTCGAATGGTCTGTTCTCCTTTAGCTTCAGCACTTGCTAATATGTCATGTTGGATTTGTGACTCCATCACGTGGCACGTATGACCAAGACTTGGGATTTGATCTCGCAGGGAATGGGACCCATGCCTACACCCAGGCTCTCAGGGTGGAGGTGCCTGAGGGGAGGTTTTAGCTCTACTCCCTTCCTCAGCAGATGCATGCTGCTGGACTGGAAATAAATATAGGGTGTGAGGGATATTATACAGCACTAAAAAAAAGTCTGTTCTAATTTACAGGGTTTATTTACTTTTTTAGTTAGAAACCAGAAAAACAAATGCAGGAAAAGTATTAATTTTAGCTACTAATCTGGCGCATTGCCTAGAAGCCTCCCACACTAATATTTTCTTCTCCACCACCCCTAGAATGCAAAACGGGTGATTATCCTTACTTTGCAGATGGAATCTGAAATACAAGGAGATGAACCATAGGGCCAAATGGTGGGCCAAGGCCCAAGCTCCTTGGCTTTTCCAGCTTTCCTGTCACTGTGCCACACCCCGGTGTGTGCAGGCAGGGTGCCCAGCTTCCCTCTCACCCCTTCTAGAAGCAACTTGCATCCAAGGCTGGTGATCAGGATATGGTAAATGGCACTTTCCACAAAAGTTATCTCTGTTGAGATAAATACCGCTCTGTGAACCTGACTGACAGCAGGAAAACAGCTGAAGACACGGTCTGAAGCCTCAGCCCTGCAGGATCGTTAGGAATATTACTGTCCCGACCTAATGAGCTACCACTGATCCTAAACAATGTCTAGGACAAAAGAATGGAGGGGGATTGGCTGCCCTCATCCTGCTGCCAGCAGACTTCTGACAACCCATTAAGGTTGTAGCTATTCAGGCCTGTTCAGACAGCCCTTTTTTGTCTTTTTCTTTTTTTTTTTCTTTCCTCCTAACAGCTCCCGGCTAATGAGCAGACAGCGCAATTTTTATTTTGCACAGGGAATGTACAGATAAGCAGGGATATGTGCAGGCTCTGGAAATGGAGTGAGGCGGCCGTGCAGCCCTCCATGCAGAGACAGGTGAGGATGTTAGGCGCATCATGCTAGCCAGGAGGGACCAGCCTGGCCTTCTGCTTCCCTGGGTTTTCAGAAATGAGCAGGGGAGAGGAGGCCAAGCCAAGACTCAGCTTGGCATGTGCCTCGGGCTGCCGGCCTGCCTTGGCTGCTGCCCTTGCCGTGTGCCTCCCTCCCGTCCCACCGCCACCATCGCAGAAGGCGCCGGTCTGCAGCCCGGTGCCCCCCTCCGCTCGTGCTTTACTAAGTGATTGGAGTTGCCCTCTTCCTTTTGCGCCTTCCCACCTCCTTCAAACTCCCTCTTCAGCAACAAGCAGCATCACTAATTGCTTTTTAGGGTCTCTTTTCTGCTCTCTGTTCAAAATTCACGGGGCATTCCCTGGCCCCATTATGCTCCTTTCTGAACCTTTTCAGCTTCTTTTACAAACTTAGCACTTTCTGTGCTTCTCTTAGCCTTTGCAAAAACAAAAACCACAGAACTTTGGATTTTTTTTTTTTTTTTGGCAAGAAGGCCCTCTCCCACCCTCCATGCCCCCCTCCCTGCCAGAAAAGCACACGCACGGGCCCGCCTCCCATTGAATGGGGGGCTTTGTGCGGGGAATTTCCGGAACACAGCCCAGGGCTGGAGGCGCAGTGTGAGTGGAGGGGCTTTGGGCAAGGAGCCTCCCTTAAGCCCACCCCATTACCACGGTCACTGTTTGCCCTGGGCTCTCTAAAAGGACTATTGTTGCCCGTTGCCAGGTATTCCCTAGCAACACTTAAGCCAAGCTGCCTCCTCTATTTATGGCAGAAACTTTTCAATGGTCTCCAAAACACGTGCTTGTCAACTTGGGAGAATACCTTCAAACAGACACAGAAGGGAAAAAATAATCCCAAGTGCTCGCTTTGGTTGAAATATGTGTGTTGGGGGTGTTTTTCGATTTCTTGTCATTTACCTTGGATCAGAAACCCAAACAATTGCAATTTGAAAAAAAATCCCTCCCCGTCACCCCGTCTCAGACCCTGTCCCCTGCACTACCCACCCTTCCTACTGGCAGGTGGGCCCGGGGGTTGTCATTGGATGGATGAGCTTTCGCTACATTTGGAAACTTTTTGCACAAAAGATGGCTTCACTATTTTGAGACAGATTTTGATTTCTTTGTGTGTACCAAAGCCTTTACAAGCACTACCCTGCTTCTTGTGTTGGCTGCTGGTAAATGGCCTTTTACTAAGGGGGGTGTAGGGTCAAGGATGGGGACAGTTGTGTGCCTTTACAGCACAGGCATAGCACTGCTGAGTTAGATTACCAATCAGTTGAGGTAATCGCTTGTAGTGGATGCGGATTTTGAATACACATGCATGCATTTATTCCAGGAAGGATTTATTTTCATGCCTGCCTTTCTGCAGTCAGTTTGTCAGCTACAGACATTGGTCCTGTCAAGTTCAAAGAAGAAAACAGGCTGCTGCATCTCCAAAGGGCGCATGAATATTTTGATGACTGAGTGTAATGACGTGACTGAAAAGGGCAACTTCAGGGCAACTCTCCCTTGATAGAAATATGCTGTTTGTGCTGGATATCATATGAAGGATTCTAGCGTAAACTGGTGTTGTTGTCTACTAACACTGTATTACTTTCAGACTGTTACATGTTACGGTCGTCGCTACTGGGGAGAATCTTATCAGATAACAGGAAAACTGAAGGTAAGGGTAGGATTCGCAAAGGCAGCAGAAGCAGCATGGTACCCAGCTATCAGTGCATTTCAATGGGCTGTCAACATTCCTGAGCTGCCCACCCATACACCCATGCTGGCAGTGGGTGTAGTTCCACTGCCATGAAGAACAGCGCACTGATCCAGCATTAGCACCATGTCTAGAGTAATAATCTGAAGTTTTCCCATCTGCCTATGTATACTAGTTTTTCTGACATGTCATTTAAAGCTTCAGCACATCAGCCTGACATCCTGGCTTTTACATCAATTGGTTCTAAGTTGCTCTTACCCCATTTTTGATGGAATTCTGCTGCCCGCTATGGCAGATCCCCACACTTCCTTTCCATCTGTTAGGTTCTTTGGCTCATTCCCTGCATCTGTCTTCATCATCATTTCCTCAGTCACTGAGTTTTGTTCTTGTTTCCATCCCATCAATCTCTCTCTTCTCACCTGTTTTATTTTATTTTTTTCCCTCTCTCACTTAACTGATTCTGATATGATCTCATCCCTGAATAATTTGTGATTTGTCCACCTTTGAGAAGGAAAGAAGCATTCTCTATTTCTCCTTTCAAACACTTAGCTTCCTTTTCAACTGTCATTGACTCTCCAGTCCATCAAATTTGCCATTTTGCTGTTATGAGTCTTTTCTATCTCCCATCTGCCTTTTCTACATTCTTTTATCTTTTGAGTTTCATACACCCAAAGCTACCTTTATGACCAGGGGGCTCGAGCCTTGTCTAATGCCTGTCTGCATCTACTTTGCTGTCATATTTTACTATTTTGCGCCACCGTAACATAAGGAATTCACATTTTGTAAGAACGGTATAAGAGCAGGAGTAAACGTGATTTTAGAGGAGAACTGGGGGACTCATTTCTCAGCTATAGACTCTGAGCTGATCTCAAGGGCTGAGCTTCATGGAGCCATGCAGGAGGCCAGGCAGAGGTGTCTGCTCTCCTCATGAGCACCACAGAGCCCTTCAGAGCCAAAGCGAAGCCCCAGGAGTGAAATGGGATGGTGCTTTCAGACAGCCTGACTGACAGGGAAGTACTGTGCTGCCTTTTTGCTGCTCTCTTTCCAGAGGAGATGGCAGAGGTCAGAACTGCCTCTCTTGTTCTGAATGAGAAACTGAAAACATTCCAGAAGGTGTTATTTCTTCCACATGTGATTTTTGGGTTGTGACTCTCTATGGTGTGTCCATTAGGCTTGCAGGAAGTTCAGAGCATATGAAAACATAAGTGATTCTCTTTCACGACCTGTGACTGTGGAAGCTGTTCAGTCAAGGAGAGTGTGATCTTATTCCAAAATGACAAGCACATTTTGTGATGGTGGTGCATCTTTTCCTAGGCATGTGTGTTGGTGTCTCCATGGAAGAAAAATGTAATACACCCATCTGTCTGCAACCAGCCCTGGTGCTTCTGCATCCCTGTCTGACAGAGTAGTCCCTGCTGTCAGCTCAGCCTTCATAAACTCAGTTTTGTTTCTGTTTTATAAGTACTGTAATTAGAAGATGCTACATTTCCTGTGTTAACGTATTACCCTGCAGAGCTTGACATTAGAGTGAATGTAAATGGTTTCATGAAGTGCAAGATTAGGGCTGTTTAAATAATTGTTGTAATTGAAAATATGTGTGTATTATTACGTCTCAAGATGCTTTAGATTAAATTAATGAAGTTCACATCTGGAGGAGCAGATATTAACCCTTTACATGATTCTGATCCCTTAACTAGGTACCAGTTAGAAATCTGAAGCTCAGATTTTCAGTCCAGCTCTCACAGCCCCAATGTTCTTAGCTTTGAAAAAATATTTTGACTTACCCCATGCTTTTTTTTTCTGTTATTGTGCTCAGCTTAAGGTGAATACAGCAAGAACTAGCAGCTCAATATATGGAAAGCTGGCCAAATAGCTCCTGTTAAAGCCAGTAGAGTATACAAGACCTGTTAGAGACCTATCTTGCCCTGCATTTAGTAAGCAAGCAGAATAACAAACATTACAAGAACAAATTTTTAATTTCTGGAACATACGTGGTTACACTTCTACATGATTGCAGGCAGTGTGTAAAAAGGGTGGAAAGTCTCTCCCACATTCTTAGCTATTTCAGTCCCATGATCATATGCACACAAAAAGAGGCATGGAAAAAAGGATTCCCTCTAGAGGAACTGGCTGATTGTTCAGGACTTTCTATTTACAAGGGTTAACTTCTAGCTCTTGTTTTGCAACTGGTTGATATGCATTGTAAAGAGGTTGCTGTAAACTGCACAAAAATGGTTATTTCCAAGTGAAGAGAGAGAGAATTCTGGAGAAGCTGTTCTTCTGTGGACAGGTTTCCTTAGAAATAGCTGTGATCAGTCCTGTTTGTCTCAAACTGAATACTCACGACTCCCAAAATAACCCATGGAAATGCTTTTTGGAACTGTCAACAACAATTTGCCAAGAACCAGCGTAATCGTTACACTCATTTCGAAGAAATGATCTACTAGCTCAGATATTGCCTGTGTGGTAGTTTGGCAAATTGTTGTCTTGCCATTTCAACATGAATATGTGTACTAGTGCTTGAAGTAAGGTGATTCTGGGGCAAATTTTTTATCTTCTGATGAAATTTGTACTTTTCTTACTGCAGTGTGGGAAATTATACATTTGTCCACATTCTTGAAGCTCCAATACTTTTACCTAAACTCACTTGCTCCTTCATCAAAGGACAAGCCTAGCTTAAGTCACTCTCAGATTCCAAAATACATTAGCATGTACTTTGCAGCCATGTTTAAAAGTCTCTGCATTTCCATTGGTTTTGACATGAAATTTGTGAGCATAAGGACAAGAAACATACAGCCTTGCTGACTTGCTTGCTCTGTGAGCAGTGCTAAGGCACACAATGAAAGGTAAGATACCAGATCTTACCAGTTCAGTTCCTGCCACCAAGTTCTTTACAACTGGAGCCCTGGCCTCTGGGAGCACTGACCATCACTCAAGGCCAGCGTCCTTCCTCCTGGGACACATGAACTATAAAAATTAGCCAAGATCAAAGATGGAGCAGTTCTTATTCCTCCTTTGTTCAGGGAGTCATTTTTGGAAGGTAAGCTCTGTCTATCAGTTACATTTAATATGTATGCGAACTGATGGTGACCTCAGAATGACATGTCCCTGTAGACATAGCCTCTGTCTCCTTCATACTACCAAGTCACCCAGTTTCAAAGAGAATGACTTCTTCTGTATGTATTTTCTCTACTTTCTGTCTTTATGGGTGTTTCATGCTGAGCAGTATGCACGCATACACAAGCATCACCTGGGAAGTTACAGTTTATAAAATGCCTTGGGATGAGAATCTGAAGGAAGGAAAGTCTGTCCTGTTCCTCTCAATACTGAATGGTAATAATTGAGTCACACCTCAGCTGATTGTTTTCTGAAGTTTGAAATGGTTTATACAATTTTCCTTCTCTGTCACACGATCCTGCTCCTTTTTCTGAGTTGGAAAGGGAAATGCCAAAACACTTCAAAAGACCTGGTTCTAGCAGGCTTCCAGTCTGCTAAAAAATCTGATGGACAGTTAATTTTCTCATCCATACCATTTCAATTTGTAGACATACATGGTTCTTGTCAAGTGTGAAGCTGACTTGCTCAGATAACTGGAAATATGACTGAATTTGCAAAAGAGCTTTTCAAAGCTGACTCACAATTATGAGCGTTCAGGGTGACATATCTTGAAAGAGCTTGATTCGCTTAAAGTGTTGGAAACATCCTTCAAGAAAATAAAACTCCTGAAATGTTCTCTCTTGCATATTCAGGCACAGAGGTCTTCACACTCACTTGTGACCTCTGGAAATCTCAGCCCAAGTCACCTTTAAGCAACAGTTCAGGCTGAGGTCAATAAACACAAGGAACTGAGAGCTGATGACCAGTGCAAAATAAGGCTGACCTCCTCACGCTGCCTAGCAGGTGGTTGGCTCTCTCAGGAAACACGTCCCACATTTCAAACAGCTGCTTCCAGTAGAAAAGCCAAGGAGTTAATTGTTGTAGAGACTGTGTGTCCCTCCCAGTGCTGAGCTTCTCACAGGGGGTGGTTGAACGCTGGTGTCAGTGGGGATCCTTGTCTTGCTGCCATCCCAGTTAATGTCAGTGTGGCTGGGAAGACGCAGGGCAAGCTTCACTCACACGACAAGCAACTAAGGATGTTTTAAATTAGCATTCATTGCTTGTCGGCTTCCTCATCCTTTCCAGAACCACACGTGACCTCCCAGACGAAATATTTCCTCTAAATTTCATTCTCTGATCCTTTTACTGCTGTGTGGAAAGTGCACACTTTTGCCATGTCCCGACTTTCACAAAGCCGAAGAAGAGGAGTCCTGAGCAGATGTGGGGGTGTGATCCACTTAAGAAGACAGGCACTGGTCTCCAGAGGCACACAGCAAGTCTGGAGGGAGAGGCCATGGCATCCTGGGAATTAAGCCTGAGAGCTTAAGGGCTTCCTGCTGCTGCCCTTGCATCACTCCGTGAGTGGGCAAGAGTGGTTGTTCCGCGGAGGCCAATGGTCCTGCTGATTTGCGTGACAGCGGGTTTTTGCCTCTTTAAGAGGCAGTATCTTTCAGCCACTGATGAGTTCTTGCTGTCCTGCGTAACCTCTGCTTCAGGAATGATAACCACACGCTAGAATAGCACCATTTAAAGGCTGTTGACCCCATCCCTTGCCCTGAAGGCAGTGTCAGCTATACAACCATTCATAGATTAATAGACTTAAGTGAGCAGCAGCACTATCATTGCTGTACAGCAGTGTGCTTGCAGCTGATTTTATCTATTTATGTGTGTATTGGGGAAATGGATTAGTTAAAACCTACAAAAGTAGGACCTTCGTGGTGCGTTGCTCTGGATTGGCTCTTGGTATAACAGTGACAGCCTCTATCTACACAGAGAGGCAAGGGTCAATTCTAAGTTTCTTGAATGTGCTTATACCTGGAGGTTTCTGACTTCCTTCCTTCTCACCAGCAGGAAGCTCTGACAGCTCTGAGGAAGCCAGAGCAAGAGGAGGTGCTGTTGCCTGCAGCGGCATCAGAGAAAGGCTTTCTTCCTGAGCAGCTTGGAGACATCTCGGTCTTAACTCTGGACATAGACTAAAGTGTCCTGTCTTTGCTTCAGCCTGGATACAGAGAAACACCTACACTCGTACTTGAATCTGAAACTATGAAGACATCCCAAAATCGGTGCTGTGGAGCACTGATTATAGGAATAAGAGGTACCTTTCATTATGAGGGTACAGTGTTATTGCCAGTGTCCGGCATTAGCACAGTGGAGCTCCTGCCTTGATTAAAGCTTCCAGGCACTTCCATAATAACTGTAACGATGATGTTATCAGTAACACCAATAATATGATGTACAGGATGGATCTGCTCTGTGCCTTTCTATTTCCCCTCTCCTCAAGCCAGACAAAAAGGAAACTAAAACTGAATGAATCATTAAACGCGGTCACGATGAACTAATACCAGAACTCTTTTGGTTGATGGATTTATACAGGCTGCATCTCATAAATAATCATGGAAGAAGGAGCATATAAAGATGATCCTGACAGTTTTTTCGTGAGGTAACCAAAGTCCTTCTGAAAGCCGGACTCCATATGTAGCTCTGTTCTCACTTTCCCTTCCCCGTCCATGTTTTTTTTTTTTATTGAAAACAGCTTCACAAAGAGGAAGCATGGATTTTCTGAGAGGACTCTCATCTGGACCCACGTTTTGAATGAAAAAAGTTTGTAAAATGGCTGTTCTATAGATAGTTTTTAACTGGATGCAGATCCAATTGAAATCTATAGAGAAATCCTCATAACCTATTCCTACATGGAAACTGGAACGAAGACAAAGCTTTTGCTTCAAAATCTGCTTAGATTTTCAGATTTCATTTATGCCGTGGGTTTCCAAAGATTAACTTCTCTCTTTCAAACTACATTAATAGCATTAGGCCACAATTAATCAGATTCAAAATTTGGAAACAAAGGAAGTATTTTGTCTGTATAATCACTGAGAGGCCATATAGTGAGATCTTTTCTTACCGGCCTTTTTAATGATTATTTCAGTCCAGAATTTTTTTTTTAAAGGAACCGCTGAAATCTAGGCTTTGAATTTTGTAAATGAGCCCGCTGCCCAACGCACTTCTCAGCAAGATAAGGGCAGAATGGCATTTGCAGAAATGCTTAGCTATCTCTCTAACAATCCTGCTTGGTTGTGGGCCCCTTGGTAACAGCTTGGCAAATCTGCAAAAGGAATGCGACTATATAGTTTGTGTGTGGATTGTTGAGTCATTATAGCCTCCAAATTGCACAGCAGATCATTAATCATAGGCCAAGATAGGCAATCACTGCAGAAACCTGATGAAAAGGCTCCAGAATAATGCCTGCTAAATCATGTTTAACATGCAGACCTTGCCTGTGCAGATATAGAAAGGGGGAGGTAAGGAAAAAAATCATTCCCCTTTTAGGAAAGAAAACTTCTACTTATCTTTGATTTGCATTCAGCCCTCCCTCAATAGTCCTTAAGCCTGTTATTTAATTCATTTTGGTGCCAGGTCCCATCACAAAGCGAAAACCCTAACCAGGACCTATGCAGTCTATGACCTCCAAACCCCCTGTCTTTTCTTGTCAGTTCTATGTCATTTGTGCAGTTGAACTCCACCAATTTGAAATGCTGACCTCTTCCATAGACAACCTTATTCTCCTTGAGTGAAAGAAAGGGCCAAGGCCTACAAACCACTCAAGCGAGAGATGGCAAGAAAAGAGAAAAGTAGTTGACTCGTAAATCAATTTCCACAGCCCACCCAAAACCCACATGGACAATAACAATGGTATTTTTTAAAAGTTGTGTTGTTGTGGTTTCCTTAATTGAGCTCATTCTCTTTAAAGAAAGTTTTGGGCTAAGTAAAATTATTTGTTCGAGGTGGAAAATGAGACCAGATCCCACTCACGACCCACTTCAAATCAGGGTACATTTATATCAGACCTCCATTCCCACCTGTCATCCCAGCAGAAGAGGAGCGCAGCCTCACAAACAGATCCTTGTCCACACTGGGAGAGGAGGCAATATCTAAGGAAAGAGAAATATCAAGAAACATCAGTGGCATAAATGCCTGCTCAGACCATATGGTGAACCATGGTATGAAGGGAGAGCAATGGTACCTGACTTTTTGCTGCACAATCTGCCCGTATGGATGTAGCTATGCATCTCTGTCTTTGGCTCTCTGCAGTCCCACCAGTGTGTCTGCAGCCTGTGTCAGGTCCCTAGAGCGTAGTAAGCAGGAAAGGAACATCACATGCGTGGGCTTCACCGAGCCAAGCACACACATCATGCTGCAGAGATACGCAAGCAAGCATCCAGGTGCACAAACCAGCTAGAAATGTGCCACCACACCATGAGGTTAATTTTGAAGACTCGTATTTCACAACCTGGGGATCTCCTTCTTCCCATGTTACTTGCTCAGGAAGGTTTCCTGCTCCTCAGGTGGTCTCACTGGATTGAAAGGTTGCGTCCTTACTGCTGTTAAAGAGCAGCTGCAGAAACAGCCTGGAGCACATCATGCCCACAGGCCCCCATCCCTGCTAGCAGCTTTGAATTTTTCAGGTCGTAGATCTGTCCATGCTGTTTCTCACTGGACTGTCACATCTCTGGGTTTAGGACTGGTACATCCTGAAATGACATTACCAACATTCCTGATGAGAAACAGCACTCCTCCCTGACTGGGCTTTTGTCTCCATCCTGCTCTTCCAGGATCACAATCCTCCAGAGCACAGGATGACCAGTTAGTCTCTACTAGTGATGGCATGTCAAACCCTTAGGTTGAATATAACAAATGGATCTTTTAAGATTTCCCATTGATCAGGCGTAGTTTTAAGTTCATCCACAGCTTAATGCTGCATACAACATTTTTACAGAGGACCATGGAAGAAGAAAATCTTCTGGGAGCTATTAAATACAATGGCACTGCCTTTGGCTGGCATGATCTTGAAAGACTACCTGAAAAGACTACCTTGAAAGACTCCATATGCTCTTTCTCTTCTTTTTTTCCCCTCAACCCCTGGCATTGGCTCTTTCTGGACTACTCATAACCTTCTCCCAGTTCTCTTTCTCGAAGCACAATGATGCCACAATGTGATCTAAAAATTCTTGATATCTTACAAATGAAATAGAGTGTGATGTGTTGTTGAGGAGCTTGTAAAGTTGCTCCACCAGAAGAGAAGTAACTACAATGGCAGATTAACTCCTCCAGGGAACCTGGTCTATTGCACTGTATTTGCTCTAAATTGCAAATGCTGATGGGATGCAGTTGAGGGGAGGGTCTCCTCATCTGGGAGAGCAGATGCTTTGAAGGAATTATCCTGTAGAGCCTGCCCCACTGATGTGCCCCCATTGGTCTGTGCCTGCTTGCCCTGGGGCTTACCAGCTCCAATCCCTCTGGCAGAAGAAAGATTTGGAGCTGTTTATACCACTTGACCCTCCATCCAGATGACTTTCCATCATCTGGGGCCAGCTGATGCTAAGCAGTAAATTACATTCAGAGGCATGCTGTCTCACTTCTCAATGGCATTTTAGCGTGAGAGCCAGAGTCCGTAGAACGGGGCTCATTACACGCTGCAGCAGCAGCTGGAGCTAAGGGGAGTGTCAAGCTCATTGCTTTTGATAATATGCCCACCAATGGAGCTAGGTGTGCTGGAGATGGATTTATCGGTGGCCAGCACTTTTGTCTGGGGGTGAAGCACTGTGTTAATCTGCCAGACAAGACTCCACGTTATGCAAAAGGAAGAATTCAACAGGAAACAGATGCGTGCGGATAAAAATAATCAATGCTTTCACAACCTGCACCTCAGCGCAGCAGCATCTGGAGCAGCTGAACGGACAGTTCTTCTCCTTCCCAATCCCTTTTCGTCAGGGAACCAAGGCTTATAGCAATTTGTGAAATTTCACTCCATGTCAGTGACAATCCTTGTGTGTTACTAAAATACTCTGTAATAATTTTGTTGGCTTCCTTGGTCATTTCAGTGCACATCATTGCTTACCCCAATAAATCAGAGCTGATTTTATCCCAGAATGTATGAAATAATGCACCAAAACCTGTACTTGACTATGCCTATTAGCATTCCAGCAAATACTTCCATGCAAATCTCACCTTGCAGCATCATTTTATTTGGTGTGCAGTCAATGTATTTCAGCAGTCAATGTGCAATACTCGAGAAAAAAGGTCATATGCCTGTAAGATGAAATGACAAAATTAGGGAAGGAAACATGCTCTGTCCAGGCTTTCAGGCTAGATAATGTATTTCTTGAATCTTGTCCTTTAATAGCTAGGTCTTTTGGCAAAACATCCTCAAATGCATAATGATGAAATCAGAACAGGGTCTGCAGAGAGTCTCTTGCTGACTGCTGTCCAAGCCAACAATGGACAGGAGAAATGGCCAAGTCAAGAATAACCCACTTGCCATTGAAGATGACCTTCCTAGGAGCTCTGTTGCTTAGGATCCTGGAGGATGTCTGAGGGACGTGGTTTAGCGGACAAGGCAGTGATGGGTTGACAGCTGGACCAGATGATCTTAGTGGTCTTTTCCAACCTTAATGATTCGATGCCTCTACGATAAGAGGCTGGTTCTGAACTTCTGATCTTGTCAGTATTTATTGGCTGTGGCCACCAGGTTGCCAATGGTGTGCAGTGTGCTAGAGGATGAAGAGTTTGCCGAGCAGGGAGGAGGAGAACTTAAGGGAATGCACTGGCAGTGTAAACCTTGTACTTCCTGTGTCCCTTGATTCACATTTCACACCTTGCTGCTAGAAGAAGAGGTGGAAACCTCACACAGGCACATCACTGAGGAAGCCAATTTTAATTTCCTGTTTTCTCAGATGGTGAGGTCACAAGGATAGGTGTGGATTGTCTCAATTACAGCAGCAGCAGCTAGAAGGCATGTACTTAACAGTGGTGCTAATAAGGCACATGCTCCCAGTCGTGTCTCACAGAAGTAGCTGTGCAGTCATGCAGCCCTTGCTTCTTTTCATGCTGTGGTGGCATCTGGCACAGCTAGATCCTTGTTTGAGTTATTTAATTGCTTCTTTGCCTGCCTTATGCAAACTACGTTTGTAGCTGGATCTGATGTGGGCTTTTGGGCAGTCAGACCCACGACTGCGGCACATTTAGTAAGCACTCTGCTCAGTCCTGTAGGCAGCATTTCACATAGTCACCCAGTGACTTTATTCAGTTCACTGGTCCCCCGTGTTATTGTCACCCTGCATCATTTACCAATACAATTTCCACAAACAAAATTAGTCATTGCAATGTAGGTGTATGGAAGCTGTCCCAGTCTGGAAGGATTCATTAAAATTCCCATAATAGTCTCCTTGTCAGGACTCTTGCCTGCTGTCTGGGAAGTATTTCAACAAGTCTGTCCTACTGTTGTGTTAATTAAACATTGTTCTACTTATAAATGCTCTATTGGTCAGTAGCACTTCCACACACAGAGAGCGAGAAGGAGCAGTGGTAACTAAAAGTGATGTGCCAAGAAGACAGAATTTGGCCACACGGAGAGCCAAGGGACAAGTTCAACAGAGCAGAGTGCCCCTCGCAGACCTGTCGTTGTCCTCATCACCTGCCCCCGCAGCCACAGGGTCTTCCTTCCGACCACAAACTGTGGAGAGGAGGGGGAGGGAAGGAGGTCTGCTTGCTGCTTCTGCCAGCAGCTGTTTTATTTCTTTTGGTTCCTACATCATAATCCCTTCATGGCAATTAGCATGGGGTGCTGTACATGGTGAAAACATATCTGGGTTAGGAAAGGGACCAGGTAGGTGAACGGAGGATAAAGCCGTAAGTGGATGTTGAAGATGGGCAAGTGCAGCCTTTAGCCCTGTGCTGGGCTGTGGAAGTTGGCACTGCCAGGGTCTTGGAGGTGTCTGCCTACCGATGCCAATTCTCTGCTCCTGATCTACTCCTCAGAAACTCTGCTCTGTGCTCTGCCCAGCAATGAGTGGCACGGCTGTTTGGTGGGGAGCCTCCCTCCCTTTCCCAGTAGCTGTGACTCTGCTCCTGCATCCTGTGGTACTGCAGGTGAGCTCCTTCCCCCTTTCCCCAGTGCTGGGAGCAATTGCTGGCATTTTTAACAACCTCCTACAGGTTCGCTGACCTCAGAGGCAGAAGCTGGCCACCATCCTCACCAATATACCCCGAAAACGCAGCCCCCAACTCTTCAGTGAAGCCCAGGGAAATTTGGGCTTCAGGTGGGTAGGGCTTGAAAAGAGACGTTTTCAAAAGTCAGGACTGTGCCTTTGCCTTGGCTTGCAGTTCTCCTGCCTCATGCTTGTTCTCAACACACCGTGCTGGTGAGGGCTGTGAGGGGGCCTGGAGGAAGACTGGGCACTTAATCTGGAAGCTGGTTCATGGAGTGACTCTAGAGCTGCCATGGCCTCAGACACAACAGAGGCCAGAGAGATGGAGGAGAACAGAAAAAAAATCAACAGAAGAAAGCGTAAAGTTCTGCTAGGCTCATCCATGGGCATACATCTGTCTGCAACCTTACCTGCATGCTCAGCTCCAACTTCAAATCGTCGAGCATGCAAAATCTGTGAGGACCACATGAAACTTTCGAGTTCATCTGAGCAGCACCACTGCCAGTGAGAGGCACGATAGAGGCAGCAAGGCTTTTGTTTTGGCAGTGCTGCCAGCTTGACAAGATAGCAAACACTCTAAGCGTCCTTGCTACATTAGGGCCCTCAGCTGGGCATAATGGTGTGACGTGCATTGCAGTAACCTAAAACCAAACGTGTCCCACTGCCTATTCTTGAGCCTCTCGGGTCAGCAGCTCAACGCAGTTTGTGTGGCATGGAGGAACGTGCAGAGAAATTGCTTAGAAATTTCAAGTCTCAGTCCTTTGAAGAACACTCTTTCTCTCAAAGGCTGAAGGGGTTATTTGTAACAAGCACCTTTTGCTTGTAGACCAACAGTATGAAATTATCCCCTATGTTGTCTGGAAGCTGTTGCCACCCGATGGCTGCACAGTAGCGGAGATGGCAAGGACTATGGGTTCTGTGGCAGCCCTTGGGTGGGACACCCGTGGAGACGCAGAGCTCTCCATACAGCGAGCTGCTGAGGGACACACTCAGGCCTTGCTCCACAGCTCCATGCAGGCCCTTAGCACAGCAGGGCGGGAGCCTCGCCACGCTGGCCTGGCTATGACACAGGACAGAGGACTTTGCTCCCCCGTGCTGTCACCTGGGCACCTTTCAGGAGCACCGCACTCGCTTTGCAGGGTGCACACGTGAATTATTGTTTACTCAGTAACAAATCAAACAAATTCCATCTCCTATTCAAAGCAAACCGCAGTGATGAAAGAGAGCTGATTTCCAGTGTTATTAGCACTGATGAATGTCTTCCCTTCGCTTGACTGTATTTCACATACAGGTGGCTTTTCTTCTTCTTCTTTTTTTTTTTTTTTTTTGCCATTTAGAAATGTCATCGCCACTTAATTAGCAATGCACTGTTACCTGAAAGTAAAGCAAGCCTATCTCAGGCCATATGGCAGGGTTTTAATCTGCACTGTCAAGGCATAATCCTGTGGAGACCCTTTTCACTCAAAACTGCATTTCACACTTTACTAATATAGGGCTTTTCCATTCCTGTCCTAGAGTACTACAGCCCTGTCTGTGCAGCAAACGCAAATTGACACAGCCCACAGCTCTGACTGAGAGCAGGAGGGCTGTGGGGAAGGCAGGATGATCCCATCCCAGAAGGGGAACGTGGCCTTTTGTGAAATTGGACCAAATGAGCTCAGGCTCTGCTTCAGGAGGCAGGCACCATCGCTGTCGCTACGGCCTGGCCTGTACAAATGGGGCTGGCTATAGAACCAGAGAATGGCTTAGGTTGGACGGGACCCTAAAGCCCACCCAGTCCCAGCCCCCTGCCATGGGAAGGGCTGCCCCCCACCAGCTCAGGCTGCCCAGGGCCCATCCAACCTGGCCTTGAGCACCTCCAGGGATGGGGCACCCACAGCTCTCTGGGCAGCTGAGCCAGTGCACCACCCTCTGAGTAAATAATTTCCTCCAGCATCTAATCTAAATCTCCCCTCTTTCAGTTTATAGACATTCCTCCTTGTCCTATCACTATCTGCCTGTGTAAAAAGTTGGCCCCCCACTGGTTGTAAGCTCTTTTCAAGTATTGGTAGGTCACAATGAGGTCTTCCTGGAAAATAGGGCTCTTTGCAATTTTTATCTTTCCTTCCCCAGTGCCATTGGGAATCCCACATCAAGAGATAATAAAAGCAGAAAGGGAGAAAGAACTTGTTGCTGCAAAGTGAGCGACCAGCAGAAATCCTGGGCAACTCGACCACTGCAATCCCTTGCAGGGCCCAAGGCAGGGTTGAAGCTCGTGGCCTGGCAGGTCACATTTTCAAAGGAATTTTGCTCCCAAGCACCTTCCAGATAATACACAGGACAACATATAGATGTTTGCCTTGATGTTTCAGGGGAAGTGAAGCTCTTCTCGGGGAAAAAAAAAAAAAAAACCAAGAAGCTAATGTGATTGTCCCTTTCTTGGTGTTAGGTGAAGACCACGAACAGGACTGAAGAATGTTCACAAAGGATCAAAAGGAAACGTGGATTGTCTGCCCAGGGATTGTATTGCTGGGCCATTGACACGTGCTGCTCTTCCCATAGCACCTTCCAGGAGGGCAGAGTCTGGTCTCAGTGACCCCTCTCCCCTGTCAGCTTTTGCATGCTCTCCCAAAGCTGCAGTCAGCAGGGACCTGTGAGGGACTGCTCACCGCCCCTCTCTTGCACCTGTAGTTCCAGGCTAAAATAGAATGAGCAAGGACCAAGTTGTATCCAGCCATAGATAGCTTCAACCCATATCTTGTCACAAAAAGCACTTTCCCTTTGTTAGTCCCCTCCTTCCTGGCATTTTCCCCCAGCCTCTCCCTCTGCAATTAACATAGGTGCCAGGTAGCGGGGCAGAGAGAGAAGGGGACCTCAGGACATGTCTCCCTGTCCCACTGGCTGCTTGTGTTGGGTAACCAGGGCAAAAAACGGATTCAAGTCATGCTCTGGGACTCTGCTTACAGTAAGAGAAGGTGCAGAGTTCTGTTGCGATGTAGATGCTTGGGAAAATCCGTGCTTTGGCCAGGAAAGTCCAAGCCTGGATGCTCACTTACAAACAGCGGTGGCTTTAAGTAGCTTGGTGCCCTTGCAGGAATTGCACTAGGGGAAAAGAATTGGGCATGTGGGTACATTGTAAATATGTTTTTTTAAAAAAAAATCTGAAGAGCAAGATACCTCTGATGCTGGGCTCAGCCCCTGTGACACGAGCTGCTGAAGGTCAGCTGAGGACCAGCTGCACCGGTATCCGCATGGCTGCAGCACAGGAACTTGGCCACGGGACTTTGGATGGACTTTTTTCCTTGTAGCCCAGAAAGCCAACCGTATCCTGCGCTGCACCACAAGCAGCATGGCCAGCAGGGCAAGGGAGGTGACTCTGCCCTTCTGCTCTGTGCTGGTGAGACTTCACCCGGAGCACTGTGTCCAGATGTGGAGTCCTCAGCACAGGAGAGACATGGACCTGTTGGAGCGTGTCCAGAGCAGGGCCACAAAAATGACCAGGGGATGGAACATCTCCCCTACAAGGCCAGACTGAGAGAGCTGGGGCTGTGCAGCCTGGAGAAGAGAAGGTTCCAGGGAGAGCTGACAGCGGCCTTTCAGTATCTAAAGGGGGGCTGCAAGAAGAGAAGAGGTGGAAGCCCCGTCCCTGGAGACACTCAAGGTCAGGCTGGATGGAGCTCTGAGCAACTTGATCGAGCTGTGGGTGCCCCTGTACATTGCAGGGGAGTTGGACCAGATGGCCTTCAAAGGTCCCCTCCAACTCTGAGGACTCTATGGTTCCATGACAGCAGGAGATGTCAGAGCGGAGCTGTGCGGCTGTTTCCCCAGCACCTCACTTGTGCAGGGCAGGAGAGCGCAGGGAAGGGCTGAAGGTACCCAGAGACAGCGTGAGTGCACACTGTGGTCCTGGGAAAAAACATCATTCTGCTGCCTGAAACAGAGGGAGGAATGCCTACAGGGAGCACCCATCCAGCTGCAGGTTCTGTTCCCTTCTCTTCCCAGCTTTGGGACGGCCCGCAGAGCCGAGGGGCCCGCACACAGCCCAGCCGCTTGTCCCCGCGCTGCCCCCTCCCTCCTCCCGCAGCTCCGGAGGGTGGAGGTGCGATTCGCTATGCCGGTTTTTTATTTCCAGCACGCTTGACAGGCCGGGCGAGGAAGGCGTTAATGTTTTCTGACAGGCCCCCTCTAATTGTTGGAGCTTTTCTTCTCGGCCTTTTCTGTGAAATTCTGACTTAGGCGAGCAGCATAACAAAATGCTCTGGCATTGAAATGTGCGCTCGCACTACACTGGGCCGGGGAAACGGCATTATTCATGAAGATTTTCAGCTGTTTTTGTCTTTTAACTAACCTTTGAGTTTGATCAGAGCCTAGCCGAGCTCCCTTTCTCAAAAGGCGGTCTTGGCAACCCGACAATGGAGCCAAACTGTTTTCCCTGTTCAAGAGATAACTGCGCCGTGGAGTTGGTACATGGGGAAATTAATCTTCGGGCGCACACAAACGATGGCTTTACCTCGGTCCGCAACCGCCTGCATGGGATTATTAATAGGACGGGGGTAAGGAGCAGGAAAAATTCAGGCTGGGGGCAGGCAACTCGGGGGAAAAAAAAAAAAATCCCAACCCCATCGTCCCTTTTGATGGCATAAAGCCGGCGATTGATTCCTCACCACTTGCCTTTTGCAGCGGGAATTAGCCCCGCATTGTGCGGGCTGACACGCCAGAAGCGAGTCCGCTCGGCAGCGAGAAGCCGCGCTCTCTGCGACGGACCGGGGGCGAAGGGGGGAGGGATGGCTCCGAGGCGACCTAATCCCTGCGTGCCTCTCGAGCCCGGGCGGTGCAGGCGGGCAGGTGCCCGCGCTCGCCGTG
>WBMW01004938.1:150279-198957 GCA_013396635.1 Penelope pileata
GGCCGCTCCTGGGGTCCCCCCGGCCGCTGCCGCCCCGGCCCCGCCGGTGGCCCCATTGTGCGGCCACGCGTCCCGCGTCCATCACGGCCGGGGATAAATCACCCCCCCGCCCCCGCCTCCCCGCCTGGCCGGTTTTTGGATAGCGACATTTCGGAGGGAGGAAAAGGGTGGAGGTGTTTCCCTGGGCCACCCGTCCGAGGCGGCGGGAGGGCAGGAGGGGGTTCGGCCGCGCCCGCTGCAGCCTGCGAGGGGGAGGCAGCCAAGGGGCCCCAGCCCAGTTCGTCCCCGCCCGCGGGGCCGCTGCCGCGGGGACACAGCGCCACCTGCCGGCCAGGCGCGGGAGGGGACGGAGGCGCGGCGCGGGGCGCTCAGGGCGCGCAGCGGGGCGGGGGTGATCCCGGCTCTGCTCTGCGGGGATGGGCGATTGCGCACTAAACCACGCCCCTCAGTGCCACATCCAGACTGTTCTTGAGCACCTCCAGGGACGGCGACTTCACCACCTCCCTGGGCAGCCTGTGCCAGTGCTCTTTCTGCTCTTTCTGAGAAGTTTTTCCTAATATCCAACCTGAACCTCCTCTGGCACAACTTGAGGCCATTCCCTCTCATCCTATCGCTGTTACCCGGGAGAAGAGGCTGACCTCCACCTCACCACAACCTCCTTTCAGGCAGCTATAGAGAGCGATAAGGTCTCCCTTGAGCCTCCTCTTCTCCAGACTGAGCAACCCCAGCTTGCTCAGCCGCTCCCCACAGGACTGTGCTCCAGACCCCTCACATCTTCACTGCCCTCCTCTGGACACACTCCGGGGCCCAATGTCCTTCTTGTAGCGAGGGGCTCTCACTGAAGGACACCCCCTGCCTCAGTGACATGCATCCTCATTGAATCCTCATTTGGGATTTGTTCAGGAGCTCCTTGGAGAGCCACTCTCCATTGGCTACCACTTCCTTAGGCCAACCAGGACACTTGGACCAGGCAGCCGCAGGCCATGGGGATCCGAGTGTCCTCCCACGGGATGGGACATCCCTGCCCAAACCTCCAAACACACAGCTCGGGGAGCGAGGTCGCTGCTCTCCAAACACTGGCTGAAGGCAGAGAGGGAAAAGAGCACTTTGAAAAGCAGCCAAAGTCCGCGGCCCTTTGAACTTGTGTTGCGCTGGCCAGAGGAAGCTGCCAACTCTCAGAGCAAAGAGCCCTTTTGGCTGCGGCTGAGCAACACAGCTGGGAACAGGGGGTGTGGGGTGTTTGTGCCAGGAGCAGGGGTGTTTCCAAGGGATAGACGGGGTGTTTAACGGAGGCAATAAGGTAGGAAATCCTGGTTAGCGATGTTACTGCAGTGCAAGGACCTGTGCTTGTCCACTGAGCTGGGCCTTCAAGGACAGCTCAGGTAATTTGGATTCTGAAACTGTCCAAGGCAACCAGCACTGATGCAATCTTGTGTTCGTACTGCAGTGACATTGGCATGGCATGTGGAACAAATGCTGGCCTGCACGCACGCACACACACACAGGAACACACACACACCCCTTTGCTCCAGAACAAGAGAATTGGGGAATTCCTCCTGGCAAGAGGCTTTGCTTCTCCCAGCCAGCACCTTGTGACACCAGGTAACTTCTGAGGGCCAGGCTGATGAAACACAGCACTGATGGCAACACACTGGTGATGTCATTATGATGATGTAGGAGGAAGAATACGATATTAACATGCACTATAAATAGAAGAAGCAGAGTGGGAGGAGTCAAAACCTGCAAATTACAAGGGTTTGGCGTGTGTAGTACCTCTCATATTCAGTATTTCACTTTGCCCTGTCATTACTGTCAAGGTGGAGTGAGCAGAAGGTGTAAAACATAAGGAGAGGGAAGGGATGGAGGAAAGGAAGAAGACTAAATGCATGTGAAATCATACAGAAGGGGAAAAGGGAGATCAAAAGCTAGTGAAGAGAGAAAGACTTAAAGAAAGGAAAAGGAAGGCAAAAACAAATGACAGAAAAAGTGGTTTATGACTCTGGATGGCATGGCTGTTTTGGCCAGCCTTAGGCCACACATTTAAGTTTTTAAAATCCATTTGAAGAATATACCACATACAGAGGCACAACGTGGGGAAAGCAAGCAGCAAAGAGCAGTTGCTGGAAGCTGTTTCATCCTACACGGGGAATGCTATGATCACTGTTGTTGCCATCCTAATCTCACTGCTTTTTTGCAAGTTGGCCTTCAATGCTCCTATCACGGACAGGACCGTGCCAGGTGTTGCACAAACACAGGACACAAAATGCTGCCTCCAGTAGTGAACTTATTGGCAGAACAGTTCAAAAATAGTAATTTTGATGCTGCTGGCACTTAGCGAGGTTAACCTCCCTTTCCACTCCGGGGCCGTCTCTCCCTGTCCCACTGCTGCCTCCGTGTCAGCAATGCCCGGTGTGTTGTGTATATCCCGTTTGGCCGCCTACCTGGCTCTGCCAGCCTATACCACAGGTATGCTGCTCACCTCAGAAAGTCACTTTCTACCCGTGCATAGAGCCACAGGGTGCAGAGATAAGCAAGTCCTCTGAAAAATGCACATATTCAAGCCCAAAGCACTGAGTTACGGCAGGTGCACATTATACAGCAGATCATTTCAGTGGGCTGGATTCTGACCTGATGGTCACAGGGTTCAACATGGGCTTGGAATAAGATTCCTGCGAGTGGATCACTACTGTGATGCTGATCAGATTTGGCAGGTGTTGGATTTCGTCACTACAAATAATTCACAGTCAGTCTTTGCTAAAAATCGCCAGTCTGAACTTGTTCTGGTGCATGCAGTGAACTTCTCTCAAGGCTAAAACAAATGTGAAGAGCTGTTCCATGGAACAGAGAAACAGAACTCCGTTCTGTGTTCATCACAAAAATGTAGCAAGATTGCTTGCCTTGACTTAGCCTGCCTTGGAGTCCATCTTTCCAAATAACAAAATAGACCTTGACCACTCAGTTTTTCTTACTTTATCTATTTATTTATCTATTTATTTATTTATTCCAGTGGCTTGTGTCAGGCTATCACTTTCCATCATTCTCTTTTCCCCTTGGTGACTCTTTCCAGACCAAATCTGAGCTGGTCTATACCAACCCTTTGTCGACCGTTTCTGAATTCCCTCTTCCCCTCATGGCTCTCCATCACTGATGCTGCATACAAGGACACATAGGCCTGCAGTTTTTCTGCATCCTCCCTGCTCCTTTTCCTTCCTCTATCTTCTTTTCCATGCCCAGACACATATCCCAGTGTGACGTTCACGCAGCTGACTCCTGTATCATGCTTTCTTTGCGTTCAGCCTCTGTTATCTCTTTGCCCGGCACATGGAGTTGTGCCTCCTGCTCTCTGACCTCTTGGATGCAGCCCAAAAGGCCCTGCTAGAAGGCAAACACCCTGGCTGCTGTACCGTGCCCTGTGTCTGGCACACGATGAGCAGCTCCTGGAGAACATCTGATCTCCTGTCACGTGGAGCAAGCTCCGATGGGCCCACCTGATGTGAACCACACACAGCTGCGGGAGGGCTGGGCTGGAGAGGCAGCACTGACCTGCAGGAGGGAAAGCAGCGGCTGGTGTTGATCAGGAGCAGGAGGGCTGCTAATTCAAAGCATGCCACTTGTCCACATCGGGCACAGATAGAAACAATATGCTGGAGTGCTGCGGTGGGGACCTGGAGGGGCTGGCTTGTCCGTGTGCCGGGAGTGGGGGGGTGGGTGGGTGGGGGGCGGGGAGCGAGAACGCCCCTCTGGCACAGCGTCTGGGGGAGGGAGCTGGAGAAGGGGATGGCTTTGCTTCTCCTACTCCACTTTAAATACCTTTGCACAGAGCTCTGGCCCCTGTGGTAAGGTCAGAAGGCTTCACCTGCAACCTCACTGCGTGAACATCGTCCCCTCCGTGCCATGGATGCGCAGCACAGCAAGATGAATGGTGACTCTTTCCAGGTGAGCAGCGGGGCATGACTGCCTGCTCTTCACAGGGGGAAGGTGGCTGCCCCCCTCCTTGTCCCCATGCTTACAAATCTTGTTGGCTGCTATCTGAGATGCCCACAATGGGGGGAAATAAAGTGCCTGTCTCATGCTTTGCAGTGCTTGGTTGCCACTGTTGTCCCTTTTTGCAGTTGATGTACTGATGTGCGGTGTTAAATGTGCTCACAGATGTGCAGTGGGGATGAAAATGAAAACATCACAACAGGAGAAAGGAAGGAGAGGTGACAGAGGAAAAGCATCTCTGCATATGTAGCAAATAGAAGCAGCAGCAGAAAAGACCAGCAGCTAATTGGAGGTCTCTAAAACCTGTGTAATGAAGGCAAGTTGTCTTCCTCTATTAAAGGAGAGCAGCTGGAGTTATGTGCTCTTTTGGCAGAGCTATTTGTAAACTTTTGGCACTCTGACTTCCCTTTTTTTGATATTTTCTGACTTATATTGAACTCTGTGTTTTGGAAAATACAGGAAAGTAGTGAAATCCATGACTTTTACTGTAGCAGCAGGTGACATAACCTGAGGTCAGCATGGTTAATTATTAGGACAAACTTTTTTCTTGTGCATTGCCCCTGAAGCCAGGGAAAAGCTGCAGAAGATGTGAGAAAAGGGCTTCATTTTCTGGAAGTGTTGTTAGGAGCAGAGCAGCCAAGAAAGCCTAATTTCCTATTGCTTCACGTGCTGGGGCTGAACTCCCCCAATAATTTGCCAGCATTTCACCTTGTTGCTTCTCCAAGTTGTTTAATTGCTTGGTGCTGGTGACACCTAGCTGAGCATCTTAATGCTGTAAGAAAAGTGACTCTAAGTGGCTTGGAAACTGGTTCGATTTTCAGAAGTTACTTAGGATTCTTATTTTCTTTGAAAGACTTCTTCCATTTTTTTCTCCTCTACTATTCTATACATCTACTAAGTCTGGAACCTAAGACAGTCAGAGAGGTGAAAGTTTACTCTCTGAAACTGCAGGCAGATTTTCCTTCAGCTTCAACAGTGCTGGAATTCACTCTGAAGGGCTTTTTTTTTTTAACCAGCTCAAAAATGGATGAGGAGGCTGGCAGGTGTGTATTATTGACTTCCAATACTGCCATGTGTATCAGTAGGGAAATATCAGTCTCTTCGTGAAGTAGTTAATTAGAAATGTAGAGTTTGTGTTGTACTCAGATAAATTGTCCTTGCCTCTACACATCGCTGATGTAAGAGATCATGCTAGGTCCAGAAATGGATGTTCATATTTGTCAACTGGTTCTTATTTGACTGCTTGGAGGGGGGAGGAGAAAAAAAAAAAAAAAAAAAGGGAGTAGAAAGAGGCTTAGAGCTTATTTTTTTCCGCACATTTATAGATTGCGTATGCATGTCATACAGGCAGTATTTCAATGACAATGAAACAATTTGCTCAACTCTTAATCACAGTTGTAAAAGGGTAGAACTGTCACAAAGCTGCAATTCATCTCTGTATGAGGCTGAAAGAAGTTAGAACTGAGAATGGATAAACTGATCAACAGTGAAAAATATGCATATGTACTATGAAAAGATCAGCAATAGATTTGGGTGCCTGTGTTGGTTCCAGTGTATGTCGCCCCCATAGATATAGATAAAATTTGGGTACCAGCCAGGAAAACCATAATTTTAGTCTTCTTTCATCTTGCACTGAAAACCTCTACCTCTGTGGACAGACTCAAGAATGCAGCAACTTTTGAATAGAGTCCTCCCAGTGAAATACATTCATATGCAGATGTACAAAAAGTTAAGTAAGTATCATCATGTTTGCAGAATTAGTGCCTACTCCCTTCTGCAATGCGTCTTACTTCTAGGCAGCAACATAAATCAATTTACAAGAGTGGGAAAATGAGTGAAAACATCCTAAAAGCAGATGTTCTCAGCAAATCAAGGATAATGACCAGTGTGAATTTATCTGCATTGGAAAGAAATCTTTTAAGGCATTGTGGGTGACCTCATGGCATAAAGATATCAATTAATATCAAATTTACCTTGTAGGACTTAAACCTTGCATTATATCCTCTGCCAGTGTCCAAACCACAAATTCTTTCCTTGTCACACACAAACAAGTCAATCTGCCATAGAAGTTGGTCTGTGAGGCTTGCCTTGGTGAGAGTATTTTAAAAATGTAGCCGCGTGGCTTTTAAAGCATTTCCAGTGCAGACCATGAAAACCAAATTCTTGGTTCATTGGGCAGACACTGGTGTAATTCAGTTCTGTCCTTAAGGTCAGTTTTGAGTGTAGAGATGGGGAAAACAGAACAGCAATGCCACGCAGCACCACAATTTCAAATAATAATAACAATTTTGGCTACACTACATAAAATTTCAAGACAACTGACACCTGACTTACTTTTTTGACTATGTCAAGTCATTGTTTTCATTTGTGGTTGTTTCAGCTATAAATGGCTTTCGTTAGCCATCTGTCACACCACTCCTGGCTGCTTTCCCTCTTGGTCCCCACCAGCTAAGAGCTGGGCCACCTCCCTGGCTGGGTGAGAAACCAGAGGATGGAGAGGGACGCTATGAGAGGTGGCACAGATGAGCAGCTGACAATCTTCTCTCTTGTCCACAACCCCACAATTTCCACTACAGCTTCTACTAGAGATTCCCCATAAGGATGGAAATCACTTGGGTAACCTTTAACCACGGGAAATGAATTCAGGTAGAAAAACCTGTTGTCACACTCTGTCAATGAATGCTCACATCAGCAGCAGCTTAAAAGACAGCCTGAAGAATCAGTGATTATTTTACAAAAGAAGGCAATTCATTATAGCGTTGCCTCAGAAAATGTAGCCCCACCAAGAGCTTAATAGCTTCTGGGCAGCTGGATTTCATTATCAATCTGTCTGCTACAAACACTGCCTTTGCTATTCCTGTGGACACTATTAGGGAACTGAAACTCTTTATACTCTGATTTTTATGTTAAATTTAGCAATTGCTGTAACAAAGATAGACACTGACTGAAAATGTAGATCTTAATAAAGAAAAATTGAAAGGGTAGTTACCTTGAGTCAAGTCTTTGCCTGGGACTTGTTACATCAGCACCTGTGTGTGTTACAAATATCCAGTGTGATCTTTGAAACAACATCAGGGGTGATTTGTCCAAGGCCCGTAGAAGTTAAAAAAAAAACACAGATAAGATCTTACTGTGAGCCCCAAAAATTTGTGGTGGTTGTACTTCAAATTTACACTGATATTGGAAATCTCAGCAGGCCCTTACCTGCCATGTCAAGTACCCAGGTAAGTAAGAAAATCTGCCCCAACTCCAACAATGAGCTTCCTGTTTCTAAAGTGGTGAAACAGCTCATTCCCACGTAACCAGGGTTATGTGGAAAGAAGCACATGTTCTGAGATATACAAAGACATTATGGTAATAAGAACCCAAAAATAATTAAAATAAACATTCCTCTTGCTTAGGGGTACTGGGAATTTTCTTTTGAAATTTGCAGAGCAGAAAATCAGTAAGAGTCAGGAACAAACACAAATGAAACCATGCCTTGCTCTAAACGAGTCTTTAATCACTGCAGGACTTACAGAAGTTTTAACGTTTATTGCAATATTTTGCATTAAATGTTAATCAACAGGGTGGATGGCTGGGCTGAGGCCAATGGGATGAGGCTCAACAAGAGCAAGTACCAGATCCAGCACTTTGGTCACAATAACCCCATGCAACGCTACAGGCTTGGGGTAGAGTGGCTGGAAGAGTGTCAGGAAAAGGACCTGGGGGTGTTGGTTGATGCTTGGCTGAACATGAGCAGACAGTGTGCCCAGGTGGCCAAGAAGGCCAATGGCATCCTGGCCTGCATTAGAAATAGTGCAGCCAGCAGGAGCAGGGAGGTGATCATCCCCCTGTACTCAGCTCTGGTGCGGCCACACCTTGAGTGCTGTGCTCAGTTTTGAGCTCCTCACTACAAGAAAGACATCGAGGCCCTGGAGTACGTCCAGAGGAGGGCAATGAAACTGGTGAGGGGTCTGGAGTTTTCCCTGAGCTTGATCCATATGCAGCACGGCAGAATAGGAGTTAGGCCATTTTTGTTTTTGACTACCTTCCTCACATGTGAGACTTAATTTAAGATAATGGATTTTATGTCTCTGCCATCATAAAAAGGAGCAGACCCAGGACTGTTTTCTTTCCTCTGGAAGCAACAGTTGCCTTGAATACTATTTAAAACATCTTTATGTTCTCTCTACATAGCTGATGTAGTGCAAAAGAGCAGTGAATAAATGCAAAACTGGCTCCTGGGGTGAATTGAAAGATTTTCCTTCTCTTCTGTTTCAGGAATCTATGTACATTGAAGAGTCCTCCAACAAAAATGGTGTGATTTCTTTGATTTTCTCTTTGAAAGAAGAAGTTGGGGCATTGGCTAAAGTTCTGCGCACGTTTGAGGTAAATATTACTTCTTCATGAGACCCAACCATGTCTTTATTTTTTCCCAGTTGCAGCAACATTTGCTCTGAACACTTGTCATCGTGTTATCAATTCTATTTCTTTTTTTATTTTCTGTAGTTAAAAACACTTCTAGTTCTGGAGAAGAAGTTGCCTTTTTAAGTTAAAAGTTTGGCTTCAAGCTTTTCATTTGAAACCTCCACCTTTAACTGACATGAAGGTGGAAAAAATACGTTTTTCTATGTTTAGGAAGTATTCCACTGTAGCTGCTAAAGTTAAGAGGTAGAAGTGAATTGGGCAATTACTTCAGATTGATATTTGACAAGGTATATGCATAGTATAGAAAGGCGAATAATAAAACCTAAACATGAGCCATGTGGCATGAAGCATTTCTACTTAGGGGAGTAACTGTCCTCTTAGCTCTTGTCCACCTCAGTAAACCTCATATAAATGAACCCACCATTTCCCACTATCGGTACTTCTACAGAAAGGGTAGAGGGTATCTCCAAAACAGTGTTGAGAAGGCAGTATTTTGCAGTTTGTTCGCTCCCAAGGAACTTAGGATCTTGTAGTGGCTTATTTGGAAAGCTTCAGGGGAAAAAAAGGGACCATTTACCTTCCAGGACATTGTGTGCCTATTTATTCTTGAAGAAATTTTTCCCAGATGTCATGGATGCTGTTTAACAAGCACAAAATCCTTGCAATTCAGGATGGTTGTGTTGCAACACATATAGCTGTGTACTCTGTGCTCCCAAGCAAATAAAGTCTGTTATATTGGTTTTGCAATTTTTTTTTTTTTTATATTTAAAACCAAAACATTATGTGTCAGTTGTGCCTGAAAGCAGTTCTTTCTGTAGAAGGCTCTAATAAGTTGCGGCATACATACTTTCCATTCATAAACTGAATTGACAAGGAAATGAAAGATCTGCATACTATTAGCACGAATGAAAAATAATTGAGTTATAGGCCACATTTGATTCATTAAGATGAAGTAGGATTCATACTAATAACAACAGAGCTTGTCTAAATCTGTGAATTGATTGCTGCAGCACAGTCCTGCAAAGTGTCCGTATGTTGGCAGCATGTGTATCCGTTAATGAAATACGGAGGCCTGTTGATGTTCTTTGGTTAAATACATTACCATCTTCTAAGCAAAATTATTATCAGCTTTAAAGGAAAACTGTAGGGGTTCTGGAATGGGAGAGAGATAAGTAGCTGCCTCAAGGATGTGACTCTTCTTGCCCCAAACCAGGTACCTAAATTAGGCCAGCTAAATTGTGATTTTCACCCATGACTCTGGCATCTGAGCGGACAGGAACTCAGGTAAAGATGTCTGTGCTGCTATGTGGGTGGATTCCCACTCCAATGAGGCCAATTCTTTCTCCGCAAACTTGCAGCCTCCTCCAGCACCAAGATTTACAAGAGACCTGGCATAGGTGCTCTTATGCAAGCTTTGCATTCTGTTGACAACCCAATAGAGAAATGGATGGATGTTGCCATGTGTAAAAGTGATGGGCCTACATGGCTGAAACAACTTATTGTATCCCATTCTTGCTTTATAAAATCAGCTGTAAGACCCAAGTTAGCGACAGACATTGGTCCAGACCCATTGTTGGTGGGCTCCTCTGCAGTGGGAGGCCCCCCACCTTGTCCCAAGTGTTACTGTCACTGGGATGGCTCTGGCCTGAGGAAACACATTGAGTAGGTCTGAGAGGAGTGGTACAGGGAGGAGATGTGGGGGTAGCTCTTCTGGCTATTGCTGTCTTGCGCAGCCACATGAAGTAGGAAAAAAGAACACATAAAAGCCATAAAATATGATCAGACTGTTCCCCAGAGCAGGAGCAGCGTTGCAGCTGTCAGTCCCTGCAGAGAGCCACACCTCTGCAGGCACTTGCATCGAGGTTGGCTGCACATGGTGAATTCAAAGCCTCTGGTCCTTACCAAGGCTGGGGCTGCCCAGGCTGTCAGGGTTTCTCTGGGCACTTGGGCGTGGGAATGCTGGCAGAGAGCAGGGCTCTGACCTCTCCTCCTCCCAGCTGTCACTTGGGAATACAGAAGGGGCTGTGCCTCCGGCTCTGGCTTTGAGGATTTTGCCTCTTCTCTAGCCAACATATAAATCTACACTGGGCCAGGAAGGGAGGAGAGGGAGGTTTAAGACAGCTGTAAATATGAGGGTATTGAAAAGAAATCCTCTCTCAAGAGAGTGAGGAAAGCACAGAAGCAAGGTCTGGATTGAGAAAGGGGGGCTTGAGAGGATACCCAAAGAAAAGAGAGACCTAGCAGCGCTGGCAGCAGCCAGGCTGCCTTTCTGTAAAATAGGTCTCCAGCAGGACAAGGGGAGGTTCATTCTCTCCTTAGTTTAAGAACTGGAGCAAACATTTCTGTTATGTTTTGAGGGCTGTTATGTCACTTTTGTGTTCCTGCCCAGGATGCAGGAGCACCTCATCACAGCCAGGCTCACACCCTGCGTGTACTCCACTTTCATGTTGGGCTGACTCTTGGCCGGGCACCAGCTCCTATTCCATCCTCCCTCCACTGGAGCAGGAGAGCTGCTCTGTGCTCCAGCCTGGCCTCGCACCTGGGTGATAGGAGCCCCAGGACCAAAGGCACATCAAGCACCATGGCTGCTCCCCAGTCTAGACCTGGAGGCAAAATTCCAAGAGAAAGAAGTGATGTCCAAACACAGCCCAGATGAACTGGGTAAGCCCCAGCTGTGGGCCAGAATGGACTGAAGGTAGGGAAGCCTCCTATGCAAGCAGGTGAAGGCAAAAGGCTAGTTGCTACAGAGAACGTGCTTGTGGCATGGATTTCCATCCTGTAACCGTGACACCAAATTTAGGGGATTTTTAGTGTGTCTTGCAGAATCATCTATGAATATTCATCCTACTCAAACATCATTCAAAGTTGCTCATGCAGCTGACAGTGCCACTTGCTCTCACATCTACTTTTTGCTCAGAGACCCAAGCTCTTGTTTTCTTTGAGGTGTCAGTTGCACACGACTGTGGCTACACTGACGACTATTGCTTTTCATATGTAGCTTAAGACTTTTTCTAAGGAATCTCTATGTGCTTAGCTCCTTATGTCTGCTGGCTTTATGTTCAAAACCTTCCCTATTATACCCACTTGATGTTTGCTGGATTCATATTCTCTCTAGTATGTTTCAGCATTGGTCCAACACACATCCTCCAAAAAGAACAAGCAGATGTAATAGCACCTCAATCATGTCCAGCAATAAACAAATCATTAATCCACTTTCCTTCCATGCTTGCTGCTCTGTGTGTATATTGGCACGTGGTAAAGATTTGCTTTTTGGTTAAATAATCAAATGCAATTATTTTCACTTGAAAAGCCCCTTTGTACATAATCTTTATCCATCCCAGTGTGGATGAAGCTTCCCTATGGATTCTGCTTGAAAAATCTTCTGTCATCGTTGTGGGTTTGAGGGTGGCTGTACACACAGCATAAACCCATCAGCAGTCTTTACAACCAATTTTAATAGGACCCACTGTACATTGAGGCACTACTTTGTGCAGCCATATACTGTTTGTCTGGCTCATGATATTATAGAATATGATGGCTAGGAAGCCAAAATTGGTATAAACATCTCAGACTGAAACAGAACATCATGCATAAGCAAAATATGCTTAAAATCAGAAAAACTGAACAGTCATTGTGGAGTTATGTTTTTTTATTTCACTGGACAAGTCAAAGAGTGTAAGTCCAGGTCAGAAAAAGGCAGAAACTGTAAAGATTTCTTATCAGTATTGGAAAAGCAAAGCAGAGAATATGGAGTTAAACCCAATGTTACACTTGAGGGGAATGTTAATTTTCTTCATAGTGGCAAAAGCCTATTGAAATTGAGATCACTTTTTTAAACAACAACCAAGTCCATTCTGAAAGAAAAAAAAAATTAGCATTTCCAGAGTTGAATTTAGTAATTAAAAATATCAGAATGAAACATTTAAATATAAAAAAAAAAAAGGAGGATTGTTCTTAGTTTTAATTGTCCTCCCCCCCCTCTATGAATTTATAAATACATTTATTTCCTCTGAGGTCCTTTTGTTGATGGAATAACAAGTAGTAGCAGACATTTCAGCTGTAAAACGTGTCAAAGGTTGTATTGGAAAATATTACAAACTTGCTCAACCCATCCTCAGACAGGAAACTTCCATCTTCTCTTCACTGACATGACCTTCCCTGAACCCAAGTAGGACTTCGGTGCAGGGTCCAGCCTTCAGCAGTGTTAGTTCCAGTGGGTAGGGCTCTATGTCACAACCCGTTGATCTGCACCAAGTAACACTCTTGCTTTCAGAGTAAATTACTACTCATGGGAGGACAGGCTCCACTCAATGAGACACTGAGCTCTCAGAGCCAGCAAAGATGACTGTGCTCTTTTTCTGTTTTGTAGCTTACTTTATTCAACAGAAAGTCCAAAGTGACTGTTATCTCTTCATCCCTTGGGTAGGCATTGGCTCTGCGGTGTTTTGTTTCCAAACCAGGAGAGGCGGGCAGTCACTTTGGCCAGGGGGTGTGTTGGAGTTCCCTGCACTGATAGGTGAACACACCAGGCCCGCCTCTCCGCCACAGCACACATATGCATAGATACTACTCTCTTTTCCACGCCTGAACTCAGTGCTCCAATTCCATGTTCTCAAGCTGACTCCACCTCTTTCCAGGGCCAGGTGAGCAGGGCATCTCAATCCAGTGAAACAACCTGATTTTAAATAGAGGAATGCCCTTTTGCTAGGTGTGTGCGCAGTGCCACGTGCTCTCATGCCTGCTTTTTTGTTTGTCCCACTGTGTGTGTCTTATGGCTATACTGTACTGAGTGCTTCATGACAAATTTCAGTGCTGGAGAAGTGCTGAGTGATGTACACCAATGGCTGCCTGCTGGTGAGGTCCCCTCTGTGTCTCTTTGTCCCCTAAAGCTTGTTCATGCAGTGAAGGCCACAGCTGATGTGAGGGAGAAGATGGACAAGTTCTGTCTTCAGCTGAGAATCTGAGCCTTGGACAGTAAAGCTGACACGAGTGTCTTGGTCTTTACATTAGGAAACGTGGCTGAAAACATCTCTAACTTCCTTGATCCATGAAAATTAGGCAATGAATTTCTGATAGCGCTTCTGAAAGTCTTTTTCCTTCAAGAAGCCCTGAACCAGCATGTGGTCAGGGTTAAAAGAACACATCACTGTTGCTGTTCTTGTTGTTCTTGTATTAGGAAATGCAAGTTAATCCTTATTCTGGAAGATTTCTCTCAAGTTCTTACTGAACGTTCATTAACAGTGCTGTAGGGTTATTGCCGGTCTTCGTCTAGTAACAGTATGGGATCTCCTGATGAAGCCAAATTTGCTTAAGGACAATACTCATGCAAGTGAGCTGGAGGTAATAGATTTCACAGCTCTATTTAGTCTTAGCAACCATGTGCAGGACCACTTAGCAATGCAGAAAGGAAAGAACAGAATCAAATGCTACAGGAAGTAGTAGGCCATGACATTTCCAGAAAGTACCCATCCCCACTCAAAGCTTCTCACCGTAGTTTCAACTTGGTTTCTGAACTCTGGGAACATGTCTTGAGATTTTTTTCTCTAAGGAGGAGTGATAAAGATCAAATTAGTTTGAATATTCTATTAATGAAAACTGAGATCTGTTACCCCCAGGATAGGAGGTTTTAAGTTATAAAATAAGAAATTTAGAGTGACTTCTGGTACTTTCAAGGGGTCTGGCAGCACCATGCCCTTCTGTGTCACCGGATATGATGAAAGACTCAACCTTTACCCTGGCCATAAACCTGAGAAGTACGGAAGCACAAACATGCTGCAAGTTATTCACAGTTGTAATGGAAATAACAGGTCAAATTCGGCAAAGAAATGTCTAATCTCAAGCTTTGGGCCCAGGTGATTTCTACGAGCTCTAAAATAGTAAGGGCAGAAGAGACAGGTGTTAACAATTTGCATGTTAATCCAACCTCAAACATGTGAAAGGCCAGATCTTCCAAAACCTGGAGTCATGTTCCAGCAGCAAAAATTAACTCAGAAATCATGAACCTTCGTCAAATAAATAGGTCTAGAATTTTTATTAACTGTCTTTTGAGGACATATATTGTAAAGATTTCAAGCTCTACTAAAGGCAGAGACAGATTTTAAATTGCTCAAAATAAATTAAAAAATAATCCTCCCTCCACGTTTCTTAGGTAGCCATTTGGCTTCAGAAGTTAGAGCATTAAACAAAACATTGACTGCTGTGAGAAACCTGATGTGATTGCAAGCTTCGGCAATACTGAGTATACGGACGTTTTGAATAATGTGAAACCATGAAGATTAAACACTAGATGGAGTAGTTGGACTAGAATGAAGTTGAGATTTTTCAAAGCAACACTAGTAACAGAGACACTAAGTATTTTCAAATTGGAGGCTTATTAGCAATGCAAAGTGTATGACAGCATGTTTCTATGAGAGCAACAATTTAGGGATGTATGCTGCTGTATTCCTGCCTTGAAAACAGCCACCAGAAGGGTTCTCCCTTCAGCTGCTCTGCCACTAGGTTCTGAAGCCTCAACAGGAGGAAATAATGGATTGGTTTTGCATGTCACTGAGCTGCAGGCACCACTTGAATTACCAGCTGAAATGGCTTCACACCCTGCAGGACAGCTGTTGTGCTTGTACTAGGCGTAAGGAAAGAGCTGACTCTCTCCATAAGCTCCTTCCACCGTGTTTTTTTAGTCGTTGTTGTTTGTTCTATTTTTCTTTTTCCCATTCTATTCTTTCGCTATGATACTTTGGGATTTACAGATACTTCTGCAGCCTTAAGCATGCCTTCTGCCCACCCCGTGGCTTGTCTCTTGGTTCCCAGTCCCTGCACAGTTCCCTCCGTTTTGCAGGCACTGCTGGTTGTGCAGCTGCTTGCTGAGCCAGGCTGGAGAACTGATACAGCTGACAAACCACTGGCCAGAAATAAAAGGATATGGTCGAGGTAACCTGTGAGATATCTCAAACAGCTGTACTACCCTTGGGAGAGGGATGCTGAGATGGGGATAAAGATCTGTGGGTGGGGAAAGGAAGCAGGTGGTAATGGCCAATGAAGAGAGGCCTATGTTATCACAACCTCTGCAACAAGTAGGACCCAGTTCCCCTGTGATACTATGCAGAGACAGGATATAATGCCCTGATGCATCAGTGAAAGGTGAGTGTAAAGCAGCACCTCAATGCATCTGGCCCACCCTTTTCACAGGGACGTGTTTTACATTTGCTCTCCACCCTCGTGAGTGGCTATGCCAAAGAGGTGCCAGCCCCGCGTTGCTGCACTGATCTCCATGGCATGGTTGTGGTGAAGGGGCTGGGAGCTCCCTGTGTCTGCTTTTTGTCAAAAGCTTTCCATCTTGGAGTCATTTGAACTTCCAGCTCCCGGCTGCTCCAGCGCCCAGTGCCTCATCATGCGGAGGGGACAATGTGCAGTCTGTTTGTGAAATGGGGCTTTGGAGGCCTAAAACAAATTGTCCTCAGGGCCCAGCACAGTGACAGCCATTCTCTGCCCGCAGACAGCCCCATGAGGACAGTATCTCTCAAGAGCAGCAGTTGGTGGTGAATGCGCTTTTGACCTTTTCAACTTATTGTATTGGTATCTAGCCAAACAATTTAAGTTCATCTGTAGCGTGTGACACTCAGAAAACAGAGGAATGACATGCATGCTGTTTCCTACAAAGTAATAAACTGCCTTTTGTGGTGAAGTGAATGAGGCCTTTGCTGCTGATGGCCAGATGCCCCCCTGTGCTGTGCAAGCACTGAGAACAGCAAAGAAAACCTTGAAGTGCTTGAGACGCTCAAGCTAGAGGGAGGTAGAAGAAAAAAATTTCCTCTTTCTTCCCTGTAGGTCACAAATAGATCCTTGCAGCGTTTCTTCATGGTTGAAATCCTGACCCCGCTGCAGGGGTTTGATATTGACACCAGTGGGGCCATCATTTCACTCCATGTAGTCTGAGGTCTACTCAAGCCTGAAAGCAGCAAAACAGTGATTTCACCGTGGCTGCTGAGCACCGTGCATCAGCTCCTCTGACTCCTCTGAGCTTACTCTTCAGGCCAAGATTTTCTCACAGAGTTAACTCTGCTCCTTGCAATGAACAGAAGCACTGACCCAGCCGTGATTGTGGCTGTGGTGGGAGTGTGAAGGAAAGTCAGCACTGACTAAAATCTATTTAAAAGGTTTTTAAAAAGATTTTTCTTAAAAATATGATATTATCTGCCTGTTGCTTTACTTACACTGTCATGGTGGCAACTGAGGCTGGATGCAAACTGGTCGTAGTTGTCACAGCTATGGTTGCAAACAGTCCCTTCCTTCAGAGCTATGAGGTGATGCTGTTTTTTTGTTGTTGTGAGAGTGATCACACCCTGGAACAGGTTGCCCAGAGGGGCTGTAAAGTCTCTATCTGTGGAGATTCTCGAAACCTAACTGAACACAGTCCTGAGCAACCAGCTTTTGTGGAGTCTACTTGAGCAGGTGTTTGGACTAGATGATTTCCATAGGTCCCACCCACCCTCATCGACTGCAGTCCTGTGATTTTGTGATTCTATGATCCTACAACACCCATGTGTTTATTTACACAACCCTGGGCTACCTTTCTGCTGCAGATCTATGTTTCCTATTGGATCTATGCCTGAAACCTGCTAACATCCCTGGAAGTTGTGCAGGTGGCTTTGCAGATGACTGCACTGGCTTTGCAGAAGCTTAGCTCACAGAGTGGCCCACTCCTTGTTTTTCTGTCCTCCTTTCAGGATGTTCATTAATACAGCATTCACCTCCTGTTAAGAAGGAGAAACTCTTATTTCCCATGTTGATCCTGGGGAAGTGTTGTCCATACAGATGAGCTCCCAGTATGTACTTGCAGTACTGGAGTCACAATTTACAATACAAAGCCTATTTGCCACTTGTATCCTGCTGTCACTTTTTTCAAGGGTTCATGTAGTAATAGTTCTTATATTGATTCACAAGGGTGAATCCCACGTCCTTCTCAGTTTCCCTTTTCATTTCTCTTCCTGTTCTGAAAGCCTTCAGTCCGATGGCCATCAGAGGCAAGTCTCTGATTTTGAATTATTTGTACCGTACGGTACAGGTAGTTGACTGACGTGAATTTTAGCCAGTCTTTATGTCGTATTTCTTCTTTCAAACCCTGTGTGACCAAAATCTCTCTTTCTCGTAGGAAAAAGGCATAAACCTGACCCACATTGAGTCTCGACCTTCCCGTCTTAACAAAGATGAGTATGAATTCTTTATCAACTTGGAAGGCAAGAATGTCCCAGCATTGGACAAGATCATTAAGTCCTTGAGAAATGACATTGGAGTAACAGTGCATGAGCTTTCACGAACAAAGAAGAAGGACACTGGTAAGGATACACTGGTAAAGTTAATGTTGACCAGGAATATTTGTGCCACAAATTACTTCCTTTTCCTCTAGCAAAGGAGTTAACTTTTAACTGTTGTTGTTTCCCTCCCTCTGTCTACTTTTTACTGTAAGCTTTTTCATACAGATTTTTTCAATACAGGTTTCCATGCTCCATTTTTGGCCACATTTTTGTCTGGATCTCCTGGGAACTGGTGTTACAGTATTTTGTTGTCGTCTGTTTGGTTGGTTGACACTGTGTATGGTCTCTTAATAATGGCATTATTGCAGTAGCTTGATACACTGGTTGTTGCTCATTTGCTGATTCTTTATGAACTGTTTATTCAATGGATGCTTCCTACAAGGTCCAGCAGCCTTCCCAATACGTATTCTTTGTTCAGGAAAGATCTGCTGGTAAATGGCAGCATAACAAAACAAGAAGTAACAGCAAAGTGTAGAGTTCCACATTGCCTTTCCCCTTTCTGAATGTCTCTGGGACCTCACAAATCACCCTGGCACAAATCTTTTGGCGTAGTGGAGGTGACAAGAGCCCAGCTCCATGCAAGGCCTGGCATGAAGTAGTAGCATCCTCATGGACTGGGGAGAGGACTTACCTTCCTGTGCCCTCTGGGGCTGGTACAACCCTTTAAACACCAGGATTTGCTTTCCAATTTCAGTCTCATGAGCTCTGTCTGCTGGCCTCTGAAGCCCCTTCCTTTTGGGGCCCTTGAACCTCTGGGCTGAGACAAGAGGAGAAAAGTTCCCAACAGTGGCTGTCCCCATCTTCCCCTGTTTTCTTTCACAAAGGTACATGCATGTGCAACTCTGTCTGCCTCTCTACTACTTGTGCTTGGAGATCCCCCTTGCTCCTGCTATTGAAATTAGTGAGGCTCGGCTACTCACATCAGCGGGAACAGGAATAACTCTTCATTACTGGAAGAAATCTTGACAACGTCAGAAATAAATATGCCTTTGGAGAGAAATAAGGAAAGATTTTCTGACTTGTCACACTCCTAATTTTTGCTGGAGTTGAGACTGCTTGGTACAGTGGTGGCTGTCCAGCATCCAGTCTGAGACATACTTAAATACCTCTTCAGATAGCAGATGTGATTTTAATAGGATTTCAGACTTTAAATACTTTAGGTCTGGATCTTCCCCTTCCTTCCTAGGAACAACATGAAAGGACATTAATACCTTCCTGAGATCAGTGCTGGTAATCCCTTTACCATCTCCTTTGTGTCCTCCCCATGACATTACATTTGAAGATGAAAAAGAAGTAGGCAAATACTCTTTGGAGTCAGTTCTCTCCATTCATAAGATAGAGGGACAAAGGGTTGATTAGGTGATTTATGATCATGTCAAATCAAATAGATGTTTTCTCTTTAGGGCTTTTTTTTATTTCCAAGGGAAAGCTACAGGGCCTAGCAGGTTTGCCATTGCTTTCGTGGTTTTTTTTTGTTTTTTTTTGTTTTTCCCCTAATGAGTATTACAAAGGTGTTAAAATTACATATAAACATAGGCCAGAGTCTGATCGAGATGCAGCTCAAAATATCAGCCAGGAAGGTTTTGTGACTGAAATTCTGACCTCACAGAAGTCAAAACTCCCATGGTCTGCTGTAGGATTAGGTTTCTCTGTATGTTAATGTGTTGATCAAAGCATTTTTTTGAGCTAGATTATCCTGTCAGTGCTGCAGAAAGAGGCTTGATCCCTTTCCATCTGAGAGGATGACGTTTGTTAGTTCCAATAACTCAGAAATAGTATAAAGTGGGAGCAACTTATTGTCAAGGAAAGAGGGGAGACTGATATTTCTTCTTGCCCTTTCTCTTTTTCTTTTCTTCTTTCAATTTCAACTTCTCTCATGAGCAGTAAGGCTCCAGTCAAACTGAAATCCCCAAAGAGCCACATTCAAAAGGTCAAAGAAGCACTGCTTAGGGGTTGAACTGTGGGTGGCACATTCTCTACTAAGGCAGCTACAAGGGCAGACTGAAATGAGAGCACACTGAGCAGTAGGATGAGTGGTAAAATGTTGTCCTTTATCTGTGATGGCATTGACAGTTAATAGGCCTTGTGGTGCCTTTTAGTTCAGCCTGCCTTTCAAATGTACATATCCTCCTGGCAAATCTGGTCACAACCTACAGATGTTCTTTTGTGAAATTTTATTCCCAAAGCACAAAATGAGAGCGATACACCACCAGGGAGCAAAATCTCAGGCATATGGTTCATGGGGATATTGTCATACTCCTCTCAGTTGACAGGTAAAGCTGGGAATGTTTTCTCCTGGAGCCAGTCCACAGTCTCATGAGCCTGATTCTTTCACCACTGCCTAAAGGTACTCTCAGCCCTTCCTTGTCAAGGGTTCACTATGCTCATGCTCATGATTTGAGCAGAAAACCCCTCTTTTACTCAGCTTCCCATAGGAAGCACACAGTGCAACTCTTGGGTCTGTGCTGTGCAGAAAGACAGAAGAAATTACTGTCCTTTCCCCTTCTCAATAGCTGAGCATTAAACATGTGCTTTATTGGCCAAAGCATAAATTAAATATTTAGTGTTTTTGTTTTATTCTGTAATTATTAGTATTATTTTTTAAATCTGGATACTCTAACTTTTTAGGGTCTTTACTCTCTTGAGAGCAAAATGTGATTTTGGTTTCCCTTTAACACACAGAAGGAGTTACAAATAGCAGGTTTGGATCAACAGACCTGTGTTATTTTAGCTGAGAGCATACTAGCAAAATGCCATAGATCTAAAGATAATTTTTAAGCTCCAGATGAGATGGGCTAGCAGTCACTGGGCCAAAATACATTTGTAGAGATGGAAAGATTTGTTGTGAAAACAGTGCATCTCTTCATGGCTTTTTGGAAACAAGCTGTGTATCTGCAGACCTCTTGGAGCCCATGAATAAAAAGAATTAAATATTATTCTGCTGCTGCATTAGGGAAATGCAGACAATTTATTGCATTTCTGAGACAGACAGGACGCTGATATTCTGTAGGGGCCTTGTTTGCTAAACCCTGAGGCCGGCCAAAGTATTTGGGACTGTTTAAAACAGGGCTAAACCTGGGCCTCGAACTGCTATAAATTGCATAGACCTGTCTTTGACCCTCCTCACAATGATCCAAATGGAGGCGTTCTGCAGAAGTCCTCACTGCCCCTGCTTAGCTGCCCCTCATATAAATGGCTTATTAGCATTCTGCTAAGCGTTTGACCCCATGGTAATTTGGTCACCACTTGGGTGTCCGGCACGATCCCATAAATGCTGCTGTTTCACTTACAGACAAATCAATATTTATTACTGATCAGCCCACATTTGCTCCTCAGACCTTCACAGAGGCCCAGTGTTGCAACAGCTCGCTCTGGCAATTCATTAATGGTCGTGCAGACAGACAGTGAGTCTGGTGAATGGGGCTGGAGGAGGCTGGTGCAAACGAAATACGGGAGAGATTCAGCCAGGGGATAATTTGATTTGATCTTTTAAATAGTTGCTGGGAGGGGGCTGGGGACAGCATCCAGCACACCACAGCTACACAGAGGATTCAGGATCCATGCTTTCACCCACAGCAGCTCTCCGAGCTCAGAGCAGCTCTCCTTGAGCCACTGCCAGTGTCTGGGGGGCTTGAGAGGAGGATGGAGATCCACTGAAAATAGGTCTGGTACCTATAGTGTCTGTGCACCTGAAAGATAAGATGTGCCTGTGTAGGAGAAAGGTAAGGCACCCATCTCCATGCCCGGGATTGACATTGCATCAGTCCTGGGCATCAGTCTGCCCCAGAGTTTATCACAATCTCTGCACCAAGTACTTTGGGAAACTTGAGATTGAAATGTGCTTAATGAAAGCAAGTCATCATTATACACCTGTTTTATCACTTCTTCAAGTTGGAACGATTCAAATCCTGCCCACCTCAACCTTTCTGACTCAGGGCAGCAAATCCTTACAGATTTCCACTCAGCCCCCATGGGTCTGTCCCCACAGTCTGGACCCTTCAGTTCATGGTGTGTCCCTGACAACAGCAATTTCTTGTTCAAACGCTGACAAATCCTTTACTATACGACTGTCATAGAGATTTTTTTCCCAGTGCCTGCTACCAAAGCATTTATCAGGATGCCTCATCTGTGATGGCGGGGTGCCAGCCCCCCTAATAGTGGGGAGTCTGAAGCAAAAAACAGTGCAGCGGTTCCCCCACCACCACATAAAGGTGAGTGGCAGAGCTGGGAGATAAATGCTGTGCCAGCTGCATGTACAAAACATAGGGGCAGGATGGCTGGGTGGGCTCACCCAGTGCATGTCAGTACTGACTCCTCTCCAGGACTCAAATAAAACTTTTTCTAATCATGGCCCTTGACTGCTTTAGCTTAAGGGGCACCAAAGAACAAGGTGAGAGAGCATTTCTGGGGAAACTAGCGAGCTAGCTGCAAACCCAGTGCATAAAGTCACTTGGGGAAGATCCTCTGGGACTGCTGCTGCCATCTAGTGACTTGTTCAGATCTGTTTGTTACGACAAAGCAGAAGGGTGTGCAGCTTGAAGGAAGGGACCAAGGCAGGAAACAAGTGATAGGGCTCACAGCAGAAATGCTGGATGGATTCAGGCTGGACGGAGCCAGGCTGGTCATGGGGCACAAGGCTGGAGGAAGTGAGCGATCTGCGTGGGGCCGAGCCATGGCCTCCCAAAAAGCGCCTTGTGTCACTCTGGCCCCTCAGTGCAGGTGCCTCGCAGAAACCCAGCACCACAAGTACGCTCTACGCTGTGAAGTGCAGCAGAAAGATCAAGGCTAAAGAGTCCTGGAGGCAGAGTGATCCTCTTATCCTGTAGGTGGTCCACTGGGGGCCGGGATGAGCCCTGTCAGCAAGGCACTGTGAGAGCTATATAGCAGCTGCCAACAGAATTTGCAGAGGCTCTGTCCTCAGAGGAGGGCTTTTCCTGTGATCGGGTTAATTTGGCACAAAACCCAGAATCAAATGGGGAGGTGTGGCTGAGTGGCAGTGCTCCCAGCTGAGCAGAGCCACGCAGAGCACTGATCTCCAGGCTCTGGCTGAGCAAGTGACCCTGTTCGTGCAAGAAGGTCACTAAATGAACTGTCAACATTTTACTGAGAGAGACTGCTGAGAGCCCTTGGGCTTGGAGCAGCAGACCTTTGGGTGATATTAGCCTCAGTGTCTGTGGATCTGACTTGCATGTGGTGTATGTGGGACATGATTCCAGAGCCGGAGCATGAGGTACATCATTAAATGGAGACATGTTGTCCCGGTCCCTCAGAAAAAGCACAGTAGAACTGGGGAGTGCAGAAAAGTGATGAGAGGCTCAGGGACAGTCCACAATTTCTGTGCTAGAAATACACAGGCAAGGTGGCAGCCAGAATGAGGGATGGTGGATGGAGGATCTGTCAGGGAGCTGTAAAATCCTGGGTGGCCTGGAGAAGGTGAATAAGTACAAATGATGTTTGCGTGCAGGAAATAATTAACGTCAAATGAAATAAGTTTAAAGCAAAAGGGAGTAATTCTTCATATCACATATAGTGGAATGATAGAGATCACTGCTTTGATGTCTTGGAGACAAATTTGTATGTGGGTTGAAAGAACTACTACTTGTATTTGTGAGAAAAAGTTCCTCTGATGCTGTTAAATTCAGGTATGGCTGTAGTCTGACTCAGGAAGGCCCTCAGCTGCCAGTTCCTGAGTTTGGTGAGTTGCTGGGAAAGTGTCACAGTATGTTACCTTGGCCCTGGCACTGCTCCCCTGAGCTGTGCTTCGTGACTTTGCTTCCGTGAGAATGGCAGGGGTGGGAGGGCTAATGAGGGATACCAGGGGAAAACCGTGTAATTGCAGCGGAAAAGTGGAGGGAAGGGATGAGAAAAATAAGAGACAGACAGCTAGGATCAAAGTTCCAAAAACATAAGAACAGTGCAGCAGAAGGGGACACCAAGCAAGGGTCGGCTGCAGCTACCACTTGGTAGTGGTACCTAGTGGTGTTGCGTAGTGATGCTCTGCCCAGTGCACTGATGGGACTAGGAAAGCGAACAGGCCCACAGTCCCTGCACTCCCTTCATTGAACTTTCCTATCTCAGCATTGCAGAGGGGTGGCCAGGCCCAGCAGTGGCTGACAAGGGTGTCCACGTCTTGGTGTGCAGCCAAATCCTCCTCGAAGAGGTGGAAGAGGGGTCTCAGCCTAGCACAGCCAATGTGCATATGTGCCAGGCCTCTTGCTGCTGAGGAGTGTGCCTAGACTGCAAGGTAAACACGGCCATGGCTCCAAAAGCCTGGTCTGCTCTGTGTGCCATCCAGTGGGTCCCTCCTCACAGCGCAATTGCTGTGAAGGCGTTTGCTTTCCACTTTCCCCTGTCTATGCATACCACATCTGGAAAGCCCAATTGTTCTTCCTTGCCCTCCACCTTATGATCTCCTGTAAAGGAAGGGAAGACCACAAGAGCATTGCATGCTATGTAGTCAGTGTGGTCCCATTTCATATCCTGGCTGTGCTGCAGGAAGTGTGTATAGAATGTGAGTTACAAGGCAATGAAGAACCGGGGCCCAGAATGTTAGTTAAATGAATGCATTATTATATAATGAGTGCAGTAATACAATGCTAGTCTGAAGTATCAGAGTGCCATTTATCGTTTTATTTTGACATCCTAGCCCAAGTGAGGCCACCAAGGAAGTCTTAGAAAGAGATTTTCAGAGGGTGTTCCTTTGAAACTGTTGATTCTAGCTACTGTGAAAGCAAGGATAGTCTGGAAAAATTCCTGTGTTTTGGTAAGCCAAGAAACCAGAATAATAAACAGAAAATCATAAACATTACGAGCCAGCTCAGTGCCAAGGGCTAGACATTCCTGATGCGCTGTATTTTTCCCACAGTACAAAACTGACACAAATTCAACGCAGTTTGCAGGGTTTGCTCTTGCCTCCTCCTACAGGGAAAAGCTGTCTGAAGGTGTTAGACCCTTATATACATTTCTTCACATTTATGATTAACAAATGGATAGACGAGAAGGAGGCCCCAAACCAAATAACAAAGAAGTGTAACAGTCTCTTTTTCTTTTCTGTTTTGCAGTGCCATGGTTCCCAAGAAGTATCCAGGAGCTGGACAGATTTGCCAATCAGATCCTAAGCTATGGAGCAGAGCTGGATGCTGACCATCCTGTAAGAAACAGAGCTTTTTTTTTTTTTTCTTTTTTTTTTCTTTTTTTTTTTCTTCTTCTTCTTCCAGATGTTTCTAGTTATTGGGATAGAAGTTTCTCTCATTTGCATTTGCTCTGCTTTGAGACAAATATAGTAGGCTAAGTCTCAAGGTTTAGGACAATAAGAGTACCACATTTCTAGAGTTAGAATCAGTCCAATCTCTGCTATGAAGTAGAGAAACCCAGAAGTTACTTTAAGCAAATACTAGCAGACCTGAAGAATCACAGACATCATCAGAGCACAAGACCACCACAGGGACACCTCTGGTTTTCCCCTATGTCTCTGATTTGATGACTTCAGACTCAGTTCATGAATCAGTAGCAACAAAATCTTCAGAAGCTGCTCATCATAGCCTGGAGATAGGAAGAGTGCTTTTTCACCCTTGATCACACACACACGATTGAGCTTAGAGAATTGTGATGCTAAATCTGTCATGATTCTTGTACGGTGAGACACAAAAAAAGAAGTCTCTATTTCAAAACGTCTGTGGTTTAAATGGTAGGGCCAAATAGTTTTGTTCACTGGCTTAGCTGAATGTTTTTCCAGCTCTCCCAAATATAAGAATACTTTGCTGCTTCTACTCCTCCAAGCAAACAACAACTTATTTTTATTTGTCAAAACACACTGAGCTCCATGCAGTGCAAAAGAAATTGCTGCTATTAGTTTAATTGAGATAGGATGATTATAAATAAATTGCACGCAGCGCAACAAAAATTGCTGCTATTAGTTTAATTGAGATGAGGTGATTAGTCATTCACTACCTTTTGCTTAATGTGAGATGTGTTATGTATGATATACAATGATTCATGATATTCAGTGCAGTCACATGAAAGGCAGAATGAAAGGAGATGCACTGAGTCAATGGCCCCCTCATGTGTCATGTGGGAATAGACCAAGACTGTATTCAAAGAAAGAAACAAAAACGTAGATATTGAAAGGAATGAAGCAGCTCTGCTTCAGTCCCTAGAATTATTTAGTGAGCAGTTTTATCCGAGTTGCCCTAAGAAAGAAGACAAGTGCTGGAGTAAATAGGCATGACAGCACACAGTGTAGAAAGAGAGAAATTAAAAGAGGCTGTGTTTTTAGTAATTAAGTACGAGATTTAACCATGAATACCTCTATGCCAGATTAATCTGGGACAGTGCATTTTTTAGGCCATTGATGGTTTTTATTTGACTAGCACTCTTTGGTCTGCACTCTACTTCAGCTGTCTACTTGGTTGTATTTCACGGCCCCTAAGTCCTGTTGTGCCATGCACCTCTAAAGGATGCATTCATGAGCTGCAGCAGTGCCCATGGAGTTATTGCTATTTGCCTTGCAGAATTTTCCTCTATCTGGGAAGGTCTTTAGGTGGTGAAGGCACTCCTACCCTGAGGAACTTACAACCTAAATAAATGGCACATAGGGATAGGAGTATGGTTATTGCATCAGAGGATTTAGAGCCTACATTTCTTAACTCTGGTCAGATAGGTAATTAGCTGCAAAGGTCAAACTGCTAACCACAAAGTCTATTACACATTTTCTATGGTAATTAAATCCCTTCAGATGGCTGATTTTGTAGTGCAAATGGGGCTTTTTGGCCAGCTAGGTGTTTTACCATTCTTCTGTGTGAAAATGAGCACCTTGAAACATGGTTCATGCTGAAAAAATGTCTAAAAGCTCTAACTGAGCTAATGAGCATGTTTCCAACATGGTTTAATTCTGCTGCTGGGAACTGCAGCAAGTTTCACAACAAACTAGAAAGGCATCATTCTCTGAGGGCTGTTAATGCAGTGTGTTGCTCTTGCAGGAGCTCCCTGCCTGTGCAGTAAAGGAGGACGTTTCCCTTGTTTGTAGCAAGGGGAAAAGATAAAACAAAAGAGCTTGGGGCAAGAGAGAGTGGGATGCTGCAGCTGCATGGCTGTCCCTGTGGCCTTGCAGACAGCAGAGGAGCGAGCAGGGTGTAATGGAGCTAGGCAGGACACAGGCAGCTTCCTGCTCACCTTCCTGTACTTCTAGGGCTCCCTGGCCAGCTCACTGCTCCTTGGACCAGCTGTGCCCATGGGAGCTTGGCCAGAGAAAGGCTGTTCACTCGCCTGCATTTATGCAGGGACCCATTGTCACTGTTTCTCTTTAGGGGTTCAAAGATCCTGTGTACCGGGCCCGGAGGAAGGAGTTTGCGGACATCGCCTACAACTACAGACAGTGAGTGCTCAGTCTGTGGGCAGAAAACAAGCCCACATCTCCTGCCTTCTCTGGGGCTCTCACCCTGCTGGCAGTCCTTGCTTTTCCACAACAGCCCTCCTGCTGCTGCCCTTTCTCTGGCATGGGTTTATGTCTTCTTGTTCATGCATTTATACCCAAATCACAGTAAAACAAAAGTTAATTGTTGCAAGCACACGTTCAGATGAGAACATTGCTTCCCCTTTTTTCCCCACAACACCCCTTTTCTCTGGCTTTGTTGTCTAATTGAACAGCAGGCTCAGTCGCTACTACAAAGACCTGAGCATTGAATAAAGCTTTTTCTGGTATTTTCCTCATTAAATCAGGTCTGGGGGAGGAGTGCCTATCATTTACATTAAAGCAGGAGCTGCACACAGTATTAAAATAATGAATAACTTATGGTTCTGATGCTAATCCAGTGCCTGATACTCTACTTTTATCATGTCTGACCCAGCTGCAATCAGCAGTTTGGGCTCTAATTTCCCAAGAAAAATAAATGGAGATGATAAATTCAGTTAGATCAGGCTTGCTTGATTGCTTTCAGTGATCAGATCTGGAGAAGATAAAGTTCTGTTCCCAGAGCCACTCACACATTTACATCAGTACTACTGGGTCTGATTCTTGCTGAGACTGGTAAAAATTGTGATTGCAAGGGATAAGGTAACATACGTTGTACATTTAGAGCTCCACTTTACATAGGACTGTGATGAAAAGATAGCTCCTGAGCCAAAAAGCTCATAATGCAATCATAAAATGAGAGAAGTAATTGGTCTAATTGATGTAAAGTGGGGGGGGGGGAAAAAAAAACAGGTGAAAAATGACACGAGTCCAGTTTATGGCTAGAAGAATTGAATAAGACTTTGTGGCCAAGTTTAGATGGATCCAGTTTCCATTTATACATATTCCATAGAAGATTTACCTTTCCTGGTTAACAGGTAGCAAATTCTGGTCTCTAGTTTGTAGTCTTTCATCACATCCTACAGAGAAATATCATAAAAATGAATTAATATCTCATCCCCCACCCTCCCTCCTATGTTGAACCTGAAACCAGCTTAGGAAGATGAAAGCCATATATTCCAAGATGTAATTATTATTTAGTCTGTTATCCAGATTCTCAGACACATTGAAGCCGATGCAGACTAGGACTTCTGTCCAAAAAGCACCTTTTATGTGAAGTTCTTGGACTTTTCAATAAGATCTTTCAGACACAGAACAATGAGCAGTGTCTGAAAACCCCCATTTGGGATTCTGGAGCTTCTGGAAAGAAAATGTGTTTTTTGTGGCTTTGGATGCGGATTCAGAAAGGCCCAAATGGGTAATTTCCTTGCCCTGGGTTCTACACCTGGCAGATGCCTTTCAGGGTCTTCAGCAGAGGCCAAGGGGATGTCCCCTGCATGGAGGGACAGGGGCACAGAGAACGAGGCGGGAGGAGAGGGATAACCAAAGCTATGAGACATTATAGGAAGTATCTGAAAAGGTAAACATGCTTAGCTTATGAAGTCAGCTACATAGGTGATGTGCATTTCTGGACAGTTTTTTCATACTCTTATTCCCCTTGTTAATTTAATCTTCTTCTGTGTTCTCTCTTCTGCAATTATTTTGTCCTCTTCTGTCCTGCTGTTTTCTTTTCTTTGCCGCCTTTGTTGCTCTCTTCCTGTGCTGTTTTGCCTTCTTTCTTGACAGTTTTAGCATTCATTTTCATTGGATGCCTCCTTTCCCTGACTTGTCTCTTCTTTTCTTTTAGCCTGCCTTCTTCCCTCTGCCTTCGCTTCTGGCCCTGTTGATCCCTGCAATTTTTAAACTGAAATGTGAAAGGTTTTTGAGTCATATCTTCCCCCTGTTGCCCTGGAAGGTGGCTGAGGATTACTTAGGAGTTCTATAGGAACAAAAATCCCCCAGCAAGCTTCATAATTCAACCTGATGTTTAAAGCTCCACAGATCAAGGAGAGCTGATACAGAGATGCAGAAAATGACGGTGCTGCAGAGGAGCTGTCTTGAGGCTCAAGGAAGAAATGAGGGGGTGGGAAATGGTGGGGTGTCTTCAAGAGTTTAACAATGGGTCTCTGGGGCTTGGAAAGCTCCAGCATTACTCCAGCAGTGATGTTAACCCTATTAAGTTACTTAAAACCCTTTGATTTTTCAAAGCTGCTGGATTCACCTATGGCCCTATCATTATTGCTAAGGAATTGACTATTCACAGGAGGCCAAAACACACTGCTTGTGATTGTCTAATATCTGCTAGCTTCGACATAAGCTAAGTACACAGAGGCCTGAGGCTGGGATTTGACCCAAAGTTACTCATTACAATAAAAAAACTCCAACTGGTTGGAGTCTGCACCTGTTGTAGCATAAAGCACATCCCAGAATTTCTCTGACCCCAACAAAGCAGAGTTTTCTGGAGCTGATGGTTTCCTTGTTTTAACAAAGACAATTAATGTAGTGCGCATTAGGGCAAGCAATACAACAGCTGTTCCATGCTTGGAAATTGAAAGAAATTGAATCCATCAGCCAGTGAATATTTTTAAAAGAACATTTCGATAAGACAAATAACCACTAATTTATTTGCATCGAAGTATCTCACCTGAGGTCTTCCCAGTGAGTGCCTATGGACAAGTGAGGCTCATTTTGCACCTGTGTGTCAGAGCCAAAACATCTCCCTTCCTGCACCAGCAGCTCCTGGCCAGCCCTTGTGAAGCTCCTGGGTAGGATGCTGGTGGCACAGGGCACTTTGTCACTACTATGGAGTGTATCTATTTTCTTTTCAGTGGTCAACCTATTCCTCAAGTCACCTACACAGAAGAAGAAAAGAAAACATGGGGCACTGTCTTCAGAGAGCTGAAGAGTCTCTATCCGACTCATGCTTGTTATGAACACAACCATGTATTCCCACTGCTGGAGGAGTACTGTGGCTACCGGGAGGATAACATTCCTCAGCTTGAAGATGTTTCAAAATTCTTGCAGAGTAAGTTTGAAGCACAAAAAACCAATCAACCAACAAACCAACCAAAAAAAACAAACCAACCCACCAGCAACAAAGAAAACAAACAAACCAAAACAAAACAAAACAAAGAACTCCAAAAACCCGAATGTCTGTGGAGGTGGTGCTTTTACAGATGGATGAGCAGTCTCTGCTTAATCGCAGATTTTCTGTGAGCACTTGGTGACATCATTTAGACTGTGTCTTGTGTCTCTCTCTAAAACTTTCAGGAGTACAGCAGTACAGGTGCTCAGACGCTATGATGGTGGTGCACATGGGTAGAAAATTCTCTGCTCTTTTGCAACTAAATTCTGTTTAATAAAAGGAGAGCACAGAAAACAATTACAAATTTTCTTTTAGTGTGAGGAGTCCAGGTAAGGATAAATCAAGCACCCTAGGTGTTTTTAACTTGCCATGTTTTTGTCCCTTCAGCCTGCACTGGATTTCGTCTGCGTCCTGTTGCTGGCTTGCTCTCCTCTCGGGATTTTTTGGCTGGGCTGGCATTCCGAGTATTTCACTCTACACAGTATATCCGCCATGCTTCCAAACCTATGTACACACCAGAGCCGTAAGTATTATGGCACAGAAAGTATGTAAAAAGTTGTAGCAGACTAGCAGCAGGGTCAGGTCAATTGGTAATAACCACGTGGGACTCCAGAGCACTCCTGGGAACACAGCTAGTGGAGAGCAGCTAAGTGATGGCTCTCTTCTGAAAACATTTTTGGGAGATTTCTCATCTTTTTAGTGAGCTGCATCCTCTTCTGCAAGTTCTCTGGAATTGATCTGACAGTTTTTCTAGCTGAAATACATTTGTTTCTTGCCTGGTGGCTGGGAGGCGAGAGAGCAGCGTACAAAGCCATTTAGCTTAGCTATTAACACCCAAAGCAGTGGTGCGAAATCTAGGACAGAAATGGCTCAGTATGTTGCAAACAAGCTTCTGGTAGCAAGATAGAGGAAGCCCAGATCAGTGACCCCTTTTCTTTTTACGTTGTAATGTTCTTCTCTGTCCCTGTCCATTGTCCTTTTCCACTTGCTGTTTCCAAAAGAGTTCTCTTCTTCCTTTGCTTTATATCATTGTAATTCTTCTTCCCCTCCCCTACTGTTTTTTTTGCTCCCTACTTTTTCCCGTATCCTCCTTTTCCCCTCCATTTTTCCATTCCTTATTCTTCTAGTTTTTCTCCCTGCTTCTCCTCACCATATTCCAACCCTGAACAAAGCTGTACTGAGACCTGTTTTGCTTTCATCTCCACACAAAATGCCCAGGCAAATTGTGGCCAATGGCACAGCTGAAAGCCTTACTGCAGTGCCTGCAAGTCTTATGTTCTGTCTCCAGGAGGGTGTGGTGAATTACATATTTTCACGGCTTGGTTTGTACCTTTTCCTCTGAGTCCCTAGCCTCTCACATCACCAGTTCAAATCTTGTTGGGCTGGGCTGATGGAGCCCTGCTTTCCTGGGCACGTATCTCCTTAAACCCCTGCTTTTGAAGTGCCTGCCCTGTAAACATCTTGCACAGACCTTGGACTCCCGGGAGCATCTCATCCATTTCCCCTTTCTGCCTCACCAAACTGCTTCTCTGCCTTTGAAATATCTAGCAGTGTCTAGGTGAGTTCTTCCCCAAACATGCCTGTCCAGCTGCCAACTTCAACTTGCAATGAAGACAGTTCCACCTGAGGAAGAGAGAGCTCCCATCTTTCCGCAGGAGGCTCTAGGCCTGAGCAGTGGCTGCAGCTGGGTTCCTGAATTGTCTCAGTAGCTTGAGCTTCATCTGTTTCCTACCCTTGAGACTGAAAAGTACACGTTTCCTTTGGTGCGGTGATTTCTTCCTTGGCTTTCCTGAGCAGGGGAAGTGGATAGTTGGAAGAATAGTTTTCTTCCATGAGGAAAAACAAATAACGCATCATCTGAGGGATGTATGATAAAAACACCAAAAAGTCATGAGAGCACGAACCTTCCCATCACAGGAATCATTCTACAGTAAAAATTTGTCCAAGAGTCCTGAGCATTATTTGCTGATAGTAGTGCATGCACTGCACTCCTGACTATGCATAGACTCTAGGAGATTCATCCACCATTGCTGGACATTTCCTAAATTAAATTTACTCATATGTCATGTTTTCTGCAGTGATATTTGTCATGAGCTGCTAGGACATGTGCCTCTTTTTGCCGATCCCAGTTTTGCTCAATTTTCTCAGGTAAGTTACTCACCAGCTATACTGTTGTTACAACTGAACACTCCAGAGACTAGGTAATTTAGAGGACAAACCAAGAGGTTTGACGAATGGGATGGGATGGCGTGGGGAGAAATTCACCTTTACGGTTATTGTTTAGGTGTGGATGAGGTCAGCTTTCCTCATCTCCCTTTCCAAATAACAAATGATATTATTTACTTTCCTTTCCTTTTGGTCATTGGACCTTGAGGATCTATTTTGTAATGGATAAGGTATTGAAATGATGAATGTTCACATTTCATAGCTTCAAAAGAGTTGTGAATAATCATACCAGAACACAGGAGAGAGCATTGCTGCGTTCCTGACTACAACTGTGTCAAAGTACAGCTGATGCCATGTAGGCTGCGAATTGTAATTTATTTATTGCTTGAAATCTAGACACAAGTTACATAGGTGAACTTACGTACCTACACGCCACATGTCTGTCTTGTGTGGGTTGCTTTTTACAGGCAAACCCTTTGTGAAGACTTCATCTAAAACCTTCTTTGTAGATGTTGATCTTTCCGGGAAAAGTTAAACGGCTCATGAATCAGATGGGTTATCGATCCATACTGCAGTCCAAATGCTAGTGAAAGTGAAAATTGTTTTTCTATTGAAGCAACAGAGGAGGCTATCACAGAGGATGTCAAGGGAGGAATTGTCCCATTTGCAATTGTGGAAGAAGGCTGGAGAACAGTTTTCTCTTTGGTAGTTTTAACATGTCTGGAAAAGAAGCCAAACCTCAGGGAAGGAGTAAACTTTTGGCTGCATCTTACCAGAAAACACAAAAAGACAGAAAGGCAGACAGACAGAATGATAGAAAGAATGCTAGAAAGAAAGAATGAGAGAGAGAGAAAGAGAGAGAGAGAGAGGAAGAAAGGCAGAAAGAAGGATGGAAGGTCAGAAGGGCAGAAAAATTGAAGGAAGGAAGGGAAAACAGCCTTGACGTAACATCCTGCTCACAAGACAGAAGATGACTTGAGGTAGTCAAGAGCATTTTGTTTTAATCTCAGGCTCAGCCCTTCCACTGGCTTTCTTTCAAGATAAGCCTTATTGCACCCTGGCTCATTAGGATTTGCCATGGCAATAGCTGCTCCAATGCTTTTGATTTAGGGAGGGATGGGAGTTCTAATTTTACACTGTGCAATCCTCACTGGAGTAAACTGAGAAAGATACCTGGTTATTATATAGTCTTGTGTGGCTGTCTTCTGAATTCAGCTATTGCATGCCTCCCGGGAAACTTTTCATTAGCTCCCAAGGTATGAGCATGCTTTTTCAAATCATGCCCTAACATTCAGAAAAAAAATAAAAACCCTTCCTCTTTCAAGGCTGCAAGAAAACTCCTGCAATAAGGACACATCAAAGCAGAGATAAATATTTAAGGTGTATGGAAGTGATTGATTTATCTCCATTTGACTATCATTCTCTTGGGTGTGCTTTGTAGTCTTGAAAATGTTGTCAAAGTGAGGAGAAAATTTTGTTTGACCTCAAAGGGTTTTGTACCAGGCACAAAGACTCATGCGTTGTAAATGACATTTAGACAGGACCCTTTTGTTAATTTCTGGAGAGATTTCTGGCTTAAAATTGATGCTGTATGATAGGAAAAAGTCCTGTAAACATTTGTGTGTGGTAGTATGAGATGGTAACATTTAAAATGTGAGAAATTACATAAGACAAGACAGGAAGAATGCTTGCAGTAAATGGCTTGAAGAATAATAGTTTATTGTTGCAGGAAATTGGACTGGCATCTCTGGGAGCTCCGGATGATTTCATCGAGAAACTTGCTACGGTAATTTAATAAATGAGAGCTCAGTTCTCGGAGGCACCCTGTGTTGTTTTAATTCTGCTGCCACTGAGGTCACTGACAGAACTCCCATAGAGTTAAATGGGAATGGAGTGAAGTCCGTGATTGGAAAACCCCACCCTGAAACAGTTGCATTAAAGGAAAATAGTTTTGGCACCTCTTACTCAAAGTGACAGTTGTGATTAGACACAGAGGCCTGGACAAGACTTCCTCCAGCACAAACATATTGGGCAAGAAAAGATTATGTGTTACTACATGCCCCCAGGAAATTTTGGGAGGCAGCTTCAGTAGCTCTTCTACCTGCTAGCTTCCCTTTTCTGCTACCCTGCCAGGCAGATAATGTCCTCTGCAGTCAACACTCACCCGAATCCTGCTCTGAGAGAAAGGGGACTTCAAATCAGGATACACGTATGAGATTAGTATCACTGGTGCTAACTCACCTGGGTGGAGTACTGCACATCTCTGCTGTTTCTAATAGATAAAAAAGTTTTTCTAAGTCAGAGCGAGTGTCCCTTCAAACTTACAATGTCAGACCAAAAGGTTGAGCTAGGTCACACACTAGGGTCTTCTGTTGCTACAACAGTTCATTTCTTCTGTGCTGCTGCAGCCAGACACTCTCTGAGTAAAACAGGAAACATACTTCTACCATCAAAGGTTCAAACTTCATCTGGGTTGGCCAGCCAAAATGAAATTTTATTGCTATGTTCTCATTGTCTCTGCCCTGCTGACAAATGTGTTTGTCAGGGAACTGAATTTGCAGACACACTGAGTCTATCATGGCCCTCCTAGGAGAAGGATTTCCATCTGTGAGGATATTTGCTGTATTTATACATTTGTTATTTGACATGCAACAACATTTTAAATAGAAATGCAAATTCTAAATGCCTTGAAATCAACGATGTGTACCTGCTCTTTTCAATCAAGGAATCATATGTTTCTGTATGATTTCTTGCTAGGTTTATTGGTTTACTGTGGAGTTTGGACTATGTAAGGAAGGAGATTCACTAAAAGCTTATGGTGCAGGGCTGCTGTCTTCATTTGGGGAGCTGCAGGTATGTTCTATAAAGCAATATTTCAAAGATGTTGTGCAGTTCATACGTGGGTTTTTATAATTACTCAGATTTATCTTCTAGATGTCTTCAGATCCTTATTTTGCTTCATAATTTGTGGCATACAATACCATATTTTGTTGAAGTACTCTAATAAATGCGTCAGTGTATTTATACACCAATGGAGCATAGCTGCTTCTTTCTTAGCAATTTACCATATAATTGCTATTCCACAGCAGCAGGTCTTTCCTCTGTGAAACTGGATCACAACAAATTAAAGCACTTTTTAACTGAAATAAATTTCTTACCCTTTTGCTCATAGTACTGCTTATCAAGTAAGCCTGAGATTCAGCCTCTTGTCCTGGAGAAGACTTCTGTGCAGAAGTACTGTGTTACTGAGTTCCAGCCTGTCTACTTTGTTGCTGAAAGTTTTAAAGATGCAAAAGATAAGCTAAGGTAATCCAGTCATTCCATATATGACCCAATTTCTTATCCACTGCAAATACAGTGGATCTCATTATTGTAACAAGTATTGGCTTGACAGCAATGTTTTGAGAAGCATTGGAAAAAGTTGTGCAATGCTCAGAGTCTAAACAGTTGTTTACACTCAAAATCTTGTTATGGGCAATAAGAACAACGTACCTTATATATGTAGCTAAGAACTTATGGTTACTCTAATTAAGAGTTTCCTCTGTACAACCAAAATATATTATTAATAATAACAATAAAACTTATTAATCCCCTTGCAATGATACTAATGCTTGGGGCCAAAGCTAGCTAGTTAATGCAAAACAATTTTCTTTAACAATGCTATAGTTAGATGTTATTAAAAAAATATCCTAGCATATTCTCCTCTTTTCTCTGAACTTATGCTCACCCTTACACTTTTGTTTGTGTCTAAAAGTCAGCAATTTCAGTCTGGTGGTGGGGAGTGGAGTTGTCAAGAAATCAACATCTCTTGAGGTCTTCAGAGCAGGGCTGTGATGCTAATAAATGGAGATTTTTCCTCTCTTTTGAGAGGAGGAAAAAGATGTTAATGTTTCTTTTCTTCCTCCTTAGCCCAAGGTCTGTTCAGGGTCATTTTTATGTTTTCTAACATGCTTTAGTTTTTTTTTTTGGTCCCTTTTTTTCCCCTCTAAAATTGTATCTGTGGGTTTGTTTTTGTTTGTTTGTTTTCCCTCAGCTCCTCAGTTATAATGAATCAGTGAGGGTTGCTGATAGCCCAGGGACCACAGCATCATCCCATCCCATCGCCTCTAAGGCCCCTGTTATCAGCCCTTTAGCAGTCCTTTATATTACATCATTTCTTTAGGGTCAGACTTAGTTCACCCTGTACAATATAACTACTGGGTATTCCAGCCCATATAAAAATTATTAAAAATTATTAAACAATAGGCATTATAGCATACCGTTATTCAGAACCAAGCCAAACTATAACAAATTAGGTAACAGCTACATGGTCATTAGACAATTGATATTACGGTTAAACAAAACTGCAAGCAATCTTAATAACCCCAATACTGAGGCCACTGTTGTTAGCCTCCAACTTGTTACCAGCAGTGTGTTTACAAGCCTACAGGGCTGCTCAGTAAATCTTTCAGTTATCTGTGACTCAAATGCAAATTCACTTGCAGTAAAACAAGACTTTGAAGCAACACTCCAGTTTCAGTTCAGGTTCTTGAAACAGGACTGGCTCATACTGCATTTGGAGTTCAGCTTGGGTTCCACCTCACAGAAATATTTCTATTTTTCTTTAAAAACAACATCAACAACAACATTCCTTCTGGATGTTAGCCAAGCATCTGGGGATTGGTCTTGTTCACACTCAATAAATCTTTCACAGTAGATGCCATACAGGAACTTGTCCCGCGTCTGCCATCTCTTCTTTCTTTCTTTCTCTCTCCATCTCTCCTCCATTCACAGATAAACATGTACCAAGACACAAGACATTCACCTGCCCCAGGTTCACCAGATGTTAAAGTCTTCCTACCTGCCTCCCTGTAAGGGAAACACTAGGTCATGGCCTGAATCAGTGATTGAGCACCTGGTGAAGGGCGGTGGCTGCCCTGGGGAGCACAGGCAAATTGTTTGCACCTGTGCCCCCCCACGTGCCTGGAAGGGGTGAACCCAGGGTGGAGCTGCCCTGGGCTCATTTAAGAGTCAGCCACTGAGGGGGTCCCATCTCTTGTGAGAACTGGCTGCTCCTTGGGGAGGTGTTGTCTTGGTGGGAGAATCATGTGAGTCCGAAACTTCTGTTACTCCTGTTTATAACTATTAAACTCTCAAATTTCTTTACCCGGGATAGCTAAAAATTTATCTGAGGCAACCTCACTGCTTTTTTTGCATGACACTCCCCTACTGTTTCCTCTGTCATCGTAAACCTGCAGCCTCTATTCCTTCCATTTTCTCTGGGGCAGCACTTGAAAAAGATGATTTTATCTTCTGGATAATGCTAGTTATCATGCATACAGTTTCTATCTTTACCGTGTACTTCTCTAACTGAGGAGAAAGCTGAAGATGTTGCCTTACTCTATAAACAAGATCTTGAAGCTTCTTTTACTTGTTTCGAAGATGGAATTAGAAAACTGGTTAATAGAAAATAGAGGTGAAGGTGTTGGTAGGTCACGTGTGTCTGTATGCATGCATACAAGTAGTAGAACACCTCCCTGAAAAATTCTTCTGAAGCTGATCTGAAATTTTTCATCTAGTTGTATTCATCTTCTAACAAGAATCTTACTTTCAGCTGAGACTTAAGAAGACTGTCTTCCACGATGGATCTCTTGCCTTAGAAAAACCAAACTGACAATACTAAACTCTTTCATCATATGCCAACATAATTGTTTTCTATTGTCACACCTTGTGGACTGCTCACACTGAACTGTCTGAAACAATGGTCTTAGCTGATAATAAGTAGGGCTTAAACTGAAGGGGCTGTGCGGAGGTGGCATCCAGAATATTCTACTGCTCTGGGCATATGGGATTAACCACGCTGAGTCACAGTCTGTGTAGTGAGGTTCCATAATCAACCCTTGTGTGCTTTCCTTCCTCTTTCAGCAATAACTTCAGTAATCTGAAGCAGATATATAAACCAGTATCCTGCTGGGGTCTGCAAGGAGCCTTGAACAATAGCTCTGACCATCTCTTCCCACTCAGAGTTCTCCTTTCTACGGTTCTGTGGTTATGTAAATTAGTGTTTTCCCAAGATACTTAAATCTTAATGTTTTTGCCACAGAATTAACTATTTTGCAGCAGGGAAGGTTGAGAATAAGCATGGCAAAACTGCAGCTTCACTATTTCTTATTTTCCAGTGACCTGGAAACCTCAACAATCACACTACAAACAGCAACAGTTTGCTTATTCTATGATATGCCAGAATGGCATAGAGACTTGATTTAGCTTTCCCAGGAGTGTAGACATGGATCAGGATTCCTATATTTTGCATTACTAAAAGGAAAATGAAATTTTATAGTTTGAAATTTCCTGATAGCTACGTGTTGGCCTGTGTCTGGAGAAGTGTTGACGTGCCAGTAGCATAATTAGGCCTGCTTGGAAAAACTAAAGGTGGTAAGGACAAATGAAGATCTAAGCATGTTGCAGAACACTATGTCTCAGCTCACTAAGCAGGAATTTCAGTTATTTCCTTTCATAGATGTTGTTATTCCCCTCATCAACAAATGCGCATACCAGCTGAGAAGAGAGTTGCTGAAAAAAAGGAACTTCTCATGTTTGCATGTGTTTTTGTGTTTTGCCTCAGGAAATTTGCTCAAACAATTCCTCGTCCATTCTCTGTTCGGTACAATCCCTATACCCAGAGGATCGAAGTCTTGGACAATGCAAAGCAGCTGAAGAACTTAGCTGACACTATCAACAGTAAGGAACTACAGCTCTGTTAGCTTGAATTCCTCAAAACTCGAATCAGAAGTAGTAACCACATTGCAGATTTTGTCTGATTGCTTTTTGTGCTCTGAGGCTGGCCAAGATCAAGCATCAGGCATCTCCTTTATGGTGCAAAAATTCCTTTCTAATTCTAGCCAAGGTTCAAAATAGCGTCTCCACTTCACTATAGTTTGTTACTTCTGAAAGATTCAGTTTAACTGAAGTGCTAGGAAAAGTCAGAGGCCTGTAATGATTTCTGATCTGTGGCTCAGCTGTTTTTAGAAAGGAAAAAAAGGCAAAATTTAGTTCATTTTCTTTTGTTGTTCAAGCCTTTTTTCATGTTATATTTTTCCCCTAACATTGGCCTGTTAAGAATCAGCATTCCTCATCTTGCAAACCAAACTTGTATGACTTATGAAGGTGAAGGGCTAACTCTGGAACCCTTACTCCAGTGTGACCCCCATAAATGTGTCCAGTCCAGCACTTTTTTGCTCAACTTCCCCCCCTCCAACCCCCGGGAACCAGGGAATGAACACAAATTTGAATATAAATATATACAGAAGTGTAGGAGTGTTAGAAATGGGCTAATTGTAGGATTAATTACTCTGGTCACTTTCTTTGCAGGTGAGATGGGGATCCTTTGCAATGCCCTCCAGAAGATCAAATGAAGATTCTCTATAACTCTTGCTAATCACTGACTACAAAGAAGAAGCTGTCATGTGCAAAATGCCAGTCTTCATGTAGTTTCAGTCTATTATCTTCCTGTGTATTGCATGAATGCTTATGTCATATCTTAATTATCATAGATTAGCAGAGAGGGACACTTGCAGGTGACCCTTGACTCTTTTGGTCTTCAGACACTAATCCATTTTTCTCATTAAAGCATAAAAATCATCTTAGTTCTGGGAATCTAGGGAAACCCTCCATATCTCTTGTGCCAAAGGTTATCGGGAGAGGGAGATGATTACCATGCAGAGCTACAGGATCTCAGCCATGGAGTTGCATTACCACACTAGGCCCAGTGATAGGACAGTGACAACTAATGCAGACTAATGCACTTTTTTTCCTCTCACTGTCATTCTCCCATCAGTTCCTCACATTTGTGCATGTTTCCTATGAAATCCTAAGCTCTACGTGCTTCAGAAGGTGTATGGATGCTGCTTGCCCCTGTAGACCATGACTTTGCTTGGCAAAACTGTACCTCTGCTTTTACACATGAGCACCTATATCCTGAAATAACATTTTTCTTCCTCAAAATGTCATGTTGCCATTAAGAGCACAAATGGTAGTGGAAAGACAGCAATTATGCTGCAGCCTCATTAACACAAATTTATCACCATGTAAGAATATCTTGTGTTCGCACAAGCACTGATCCTGAAATTGTTTATTCAGGTCAAGAGTACAGTGTGGTGTGTTGTGCCGTTGGTTTGCAGAGCGAAGTCTGTAAGCAAGGCACTGAGACTGCCTATCCAGAGCATGGAGTCCATGCCTCAGTACAGTATGCACAAAAAAGCCTTTTCAGAGAAGAGTTACCTAAAGGCATGTCTGTGAGGCTTTTTGCGATTGGATGTGAGGTCACTTTGCCAATACTGTAGACAAATAAAAAACGTAAATGTTTTAGCAGGGCATCAGTTAACTCAGTCTCAGAGCTGTGATGGCTCTATTGTAATATTGGGTCACATCATAGATTCAGAGTTGATTCAGGAAGTTTGCAGAAAGGGGATAGCTCTCTCAATAGGCTTACTCAGCTACTTGCTGTGGAAGGCTGAGGTATGAAGTCTACCTTGTGTAGTATGTGTCCTCTGAGGGTGAGTGCTTTATTCAGCACTGCTGAAAGGTTTCTCTTGACTTCTTGGACTTGTAAGCCGGGTGGATATCAATACCCTTCCTGGCAACTAATATCCTCCTCCATTAGGAGTAGAATGAGTTCTTACAATACAGCTGAAACTATCAGAGCCTTCCAACTCCTAACTCCCTGTATCTGTGGCTAGTGTCCCCACCAAAACTGTGGGAGACATGGGTTTATTTCTGTCCCACTCTGAGTGCATTTAAACTCATGCATGCCGTCCTTCAAGACACCTCTTAAATCATCATGATTTTGAGAGTCTCCATTCTTCCCTCACTTAAGCTTTAATCTCACTCTTTTGTTAAAGCACTTTTTTTCCGACTAGAGTTTAGATTGGCTGAGGGAGCAAATGGAAGTGAGGGTGTTTCCAGCTTGACATAATGGCTGAGTCATGGAGGGAGAAGAGCTTTGCTGTTCAGAAGGCTATTTCTGTATGTTATCCAGTAACTTTCACTCAAAGCAGCTAAATGCCGTCTTGGACCAATCCACATTGTATAATGTTTTCCTGTAGCTCCCCAACTGAAGGAAGGAGATCAACACTTGCATATTGGAACAACGCTTGTATATTGGAATGGAACGCAGAACAGTATTTCCAGCTTGAAACAATATTGCATTATAGTACTAACTTGATTCAAGGGTCATATTTCAGTTAGAAGATCCAAATGTGGAGGGGAATATGAAAGTCCTTAAGTTCCATGCCTACTATTGTTCTACTCTTGTTTATAGTTTGAAAATCAATGGAGTTTCAATGTAAGCATCATCATCTAGGAAGATAGAAGGTATAGCTGTTTCCATTATATTTACAGTGGGTAATAACATTAATCTAAGGATACCAGCTGGAACCTTTTCTGTAGAAGTATACTTATGCAAAATGGTATCATTTTCGTGCTTTGAAGTAAGCTTTTTTTATCTGTGTATCTTTTTTCTTCCTTTTTTTTCTTTCTTTTTTTTTTTTTTTTTTTCTCTCATGACAATGTCTGTTTAGTTCTTTCAGTCCTGTTTGGCATGTATTCTCACTGTCAAAGTAACCCATATTTTTCTCTCTTAATAAAATAGGATTCCTAATGTAACTCTGTACCACAAAAAGACAATTTCATCAGAAAGGTGAACTTATTCAAACTAATCCTCAGACAGCTTTCCAAGCTTTTCTGCTTCTGACTTCTGTTGCTTGTGTAAATCTATAGTGACGTTGAGAATCCAGGAGTCACAGTTGTCATTTACGTGCAGGTGAAATAGTTAAAGAACACCAATGCCACAAATCTGATTCTGTGTCATTTGATGCAGATGTAAATCAACAATAACTTCAGCCAAAGCTGTTCAGCAAGACTCAGAGATGAGAAAATGTTGAATGCTCAGTATTTTAAAAGTAGTGGAAGTATACTAAAAATAGATTTTCTTGCAGAAAAATACCAGCTTTAATGTGATTTAAATAGTCCTAAGTAAATTGCATTTAAAAGAGTACTTCTTAACGGGCCACTTCTTATTTCCATGCTAAAGAAAATTAAAAATGTGTAGCAAAATCCTTTTTACTTTATTTGGCAATTACAACTCCTCCACACAAGTTGATCAGAATTAAATACACAGGTAAGGAGGAAAGACCACTTGAGGTGGACACCAATAAAGAAAAGGCTAACTTGTGGTGGCTGCGTGTCTCTCATCCTGACAAGATCATGGAGCTCTAAAGGGAAACTGAGATTTTAAAATAAGTCTCTTATGTGTGTAATTACCTAGAAATATACAGCAATGCATTGATTACTTCACCTTTACATACTCTGTACATCTTTGTATGCTGCTCTGACTAACCTATCCCTAGCTCATCTTGTAAGCAACTGGGCACTTGCTTCTGTCCCGCCATGCCCATCTCTAAGCTTTGTTTCAGGTGATGAAAGAAACCCTCTCATGAGGCCCTCTTCCTTTTCAGCAACTTTAACTAAGGTCAGTGATGGCAGAAGGAGGAGTCATCAACACAAGTTACGTGGGAATGCAATATCCTCTGGGCATCTTAAGATGCCTAGACCTGACAGCAGCCTTTCAGTGGGATGCTTTATTCCTCAAAGGATGCAGAAATTCTTGAAAGAAAGGTTAAGCACAGGAAGCATGCACAGGAATGCATTCTTCTAATGCCTGTCTCTTTGCTCCTTCAGACCATGCTGGCAACTGGCCAAGAACACTTTTAATGTTAAAATGTAACCATTTATATTAACCTAAATAAAATAAATATTTATGCTGCATCCCTCTCGTGTGGACAGCACTGTCTTCACACATGGTGGAGAAATCCACAATGGGAATATAAGAAAAATAGGCAGGTTCTCTGTGGTGATCAATCACGACCTCCCCCCCCCAAGATCTGTACAAGAAAGTGTTACTCTATTTCTTGGGTAGGAGAGACTGACTTGCTGTAAGGAGAAGCTACCTGTTCCTATGGGAAAGGTAACACACTGTCCTTGCATAGCCTTTTAAACTGTATCATCCAACCTAAAACCTCTTCTCCTGTACTCCTAGAGGTCACCCAAAGTGCTGAAAGCAACACTCTGGGAATGGAATGTCATATCAAAGCTGACTTGCATCATGGTGTGATGTGTGGGGCCTTTCTGGGCTGGCCCTGAGCATGAATTCAATGTGGCACTAGAGTGGCTGGGAAAGGACATGTTACTAATTGGAGAGCTATGGCATTCTGTGCTGGATCTGCAGTGAGTTGCAAAGCTGCGCTGCAAGCTTTGTTTGTAATGCTTTAACAATCATGGGTCGCTCATGACTCCCGTCTGCTTCTATTTAGAAACCTCAATCCATATGCAAGATCATTCCGCTTTGTGTTGTACGAGAACATAGAGATGGGAAACTATCTGACACCAGAATGTAGAGACAGTCATAAGAGTCTGCTGCTTGTGCTCTTCTGGTACTTATGACCAGTGCCTTCAACATGCGTCTCAAGCCCTAGGGTTTTCATCTACAGTGCAAGGACTCAGGTGGAGAGAGGCTGGAGTAGAAAATTTCACACTATTTATTGTTTGTGCCATGTCCTTTTGGCCTGGATGTGGGAATATTTACACCCACTCTACCTGGAGAAGGCCCAGTCTGGATTTAGTCAGATTTGTCTTGGCTCGTTTTCTTGCCATCACTGCTATGGGAACATGGGAGTGGGAAGAACATTCTTCCCCCTCAAAGCCCACTTCCTTCCCTCACCTTCCCTGCTCCATTCAGTTTACAGATGCAGTTAAACCTGGCGCTTCTTTGGGCTTTACAAAGACTCCTTATGTCCTCTGGGATGTGACACAGGCCAGGGATGGAGTGTCCGGTGTGGGGCCCCCGGGCAAACCACAGAGAGGAGAGTGCTGGAGCCCTGAGCCTGGCCGGGTTCAGCACCGCGGACAGCGTCTCGCCTGGCCCTGCCCGCAGGCTGGGCACTGCCGCGGGGACAGCGCTTCCCAGTCTGGCACTCATCCACTCTGCAGAGCCCAAGATGACCTACATCAGGATGGACCGGTGTTCCTCAGGACGCTGAGATTTAACTTCTGGGCATGGTGATCCAAACTTCCCCTCTGGGTTTGTACAACTCGAGCAGGCAGTAGCTGAGGAAGCTGATAACTTCCCACTGTGCCGTCTGGGACCAAAGAGAAATGCAGCATGGTCATGGTCTCTGAGGATCAAAATATAGTTGCAGCATGTTTAACTTCCCTGACCAGGGAAGAGCCAAGAGCAATTCATCTCTGGGGTGTGAGACCCAGCCAGGATCAGCTAAGGGACATATCAGAAATGGCTCCATCTGCAAAGGAAGGACAGAACAGTGGCCTTCCTTCTGGGCCTCCAAGATGACTTTTACAGGAGTTCTAGTGTGTTGTAATTTTGGATAGGATGACTAAGGTGCTCAGAATCAGAAGCATGTTTACATATGTCAAGAGATGTCATGCTATGTAGGAGCAGAACTGAATCCCCCTTGTGCTTGTCCTACCAGCTGAGAGAAGGAAGTTATCCCAGGATTTTTAAGAGTTTATGTCACTGAAATCAAAATCATAATGGAAATAAGTTGCAACATAGGAACTTAACCTGGAGGCAGCACTCAGTCCTTGTGGGGCTAGAGCAGGACGGGCGGGAGAATGTAGGCAGGAAAAGGTCAGAAGCAGGCAATGAACTTTGACCGGCTTAGATCTCCCTGGCACTCTCACAATTGTGTCAGTGCAGAGGGGACATCACTTGGATTTGGCTAGGAAGTGGAAGAAGAGCCTATTGATTCCATGGGGAAATGGCAGTCCAGACTGGGAGATGTAAATGGTGCTCAGGCTAATTGCCTCTCCACAAAGGATCCCATCTCTGAGGTGAATGGCTTGCAGACGCCTTCAAAAAGAGTGTGTGGGCCCCACTTTGAAGTTACCCAGAGGAGGGGGGTTATCTTGGGCTCTTGCGTATATCCTACGCAGGTGGTGTCCCTTGATGTGTCTGGCATGGCCAACATAAGTGGCCCTACATCTAACACAGGAGGAACCAGCTTGCCTGACTGCTATCTGGCAGCTCTGGACCCACCATCCATGTAGACCCACTACATCTCCAGTCCTGTCACAATCCCTGACCATTACTCTGGGAGAAGCACTCATATCCTCAGGCAGTTTCCATTGGACATCTCACAGTTGCAGTCTAGTCCCCTGGCTCCCAATGAAGACTTACCCTGGGGTGACCTCAGGACAAATGGAAGAGGCCAGCAATGAGATGTGTGGAATAGAGTCTTTGAACAGGCAAGGTAGCCTTGACTCCAGCAAGGAGGATGGCAGAGCCACTCTCATTCTAAACTTCAATCTCTGCAACGTGAAGAAGACTGAGATCTCTAAGGCAGCCAGAGTCTTTGAGGTACGGACCCCACCTCTTGCCTGTCATTCCCTTCCTCCACTGACCCATCTCTGCTGTCTTTATTGTCTTCAGCTCTCTTCTTCATTCTGCAACTCCCCCTCTCTCACCATTCTCCTTCTCTCTGTCTGTGCTCCTGACCTGTTCCTCCAACTGCCTTATTCCTTCCTTCTTGTCCCTGTTGTGCTACAACTGCACAGAGAGCTTGGCTGGCCTCTGTAAGTGGAGAAGGAAAATGTTTTGGATGGAGGAAGCAGCTAGACATAGTCATTTAGAAGAAACATTTTAAGCAAGGGCAGATACTGGTCTGTTGTTTCTTTCTAGCAATTGTGGTGACCAGCCATGACTGAAAAACAGGGCAGCATTTCAAGCACTTAGATTGTGGGGATGTTAGGAGTCAATGATTTTCTTTTCTGCATATCTGGCAGGAGATAGAGAATACAAGAGCTGTAAACCATAGAGGCATTATATATTCTGGGAATATGAAGTATCCCTACTAAGTGCTCACTCTCATCTGTGAAAATGAATAATTCAAAAGAAAAGCATTGTATTTGCTACTTATTTTTAATTGTTTGCAATTATTTAATGATTATGGTGCTATTATACATCAATAGACCTGGTTTCGTTCTGTGAGGCTCTCAAGAATTACATTCATTTGTTATTTCTGCACAGATGAAATGCTGCAGTCAACAATATCTCATCTTTCATCTCCGTCTCTCTCTCTACCTAATTCTATGGTGTTCACTCTTTAGCTCTGTCTGTATCTTAGTTCCTTTTAAACTGGGCATTTCTAGGCTTCGTAGTACTTCTTCATGTACTTCTTGTTAAGATCTCTTTTCGTCACCTTTTAAAGATATTGTAGAATTGTCTCTAGCTTTTTCAGTTTTTGAAGAAGTTTTGTCATATTAACATCTAGCTCTTGCAGACATTTGAAGCTCAGATCCACCACTTTGAAACCAGGAAAATCAAAAAGCCCAAGAACTCTGCTGATGATCTTGACATTTTTGTTGAATGTGAAGTTCATAGCACTGATGTTAGTAGCCTTACCACCTCCTTAAAGAGAGTAGCAGAGGATGTGAAAACTGACAAAGACGACAAAGGTAAGGCACATATGTATATGTTAGTGCAGTTTTGATTCTTTCTTGAGTAGGTTATTGTTGTTGTTGTTTACCTTTAGCTCAGTAATAGTAATTTAACCAGTCTGGAAAGCAGATGAGCGTGCATTCTCTTCTTTTCAGTGTGTGACTATTTTCCCTGGGACCATTCCCGTTGATGTGAAAAGGGAGGCATTTTGACATGGCTAGTGGAACTGAGGTGAAAAAAGTGTTCTAGTATGAGGGAGACGAGGAAGAAAGAGCAGCAAAACAAGAAGCTCAGGAGAAACTGGAAACTCCTCAATGACAGGAAGACTGTGGGCTGAGAGCCGAGAGCTGTGCAGAGAACTAACTGCTATGATGCTCTGCAGAGTGAACACATACACTTGATGGGATTGCAATGATACAGCAGAAAGTTTCATTTGTTTGTAGTGTATAGAATTGGTTTTGTTAAAACAGGCTGTAGCCTGTAGCTTTAGGATTTATCTGGGAGTTGAGAGGTTTGTGCTCAGAAGAAGTTGTTAGTTTCAGATGTGTTGAAACTAGGATCTACAACAAAAACATGGTCTGTTAAAGAAATGCATTTTTATAGTTAGAGCAGAGGAATATTAGGAAGATGATATTTTTCTTCAAAATTTCCTTTATCATATGGTTTGGAGGATAAAGCAGAAAAGTAAACAGGATTTTTATCAGGTGCAGGTTTTGAGGAGACACGGTCCTAGATGGAATGGCATCTTGCATGTAGAACCTAAGACTTGGCAAAAAAAAAAAAAAAAAGAATGATGTAAGATATCTTACATCATCATTAATGCATCATTATCCTTATTGCAGCATTGGCTATAATTGCATGAAAGAAATGGGATTTCCCAACATTGGTGTGCATTTTTAGCCTTGTATTTTAGGGCACTTAGAGTGCTTGGATGTATTTTAGGAAGGCTAAATCTAGATTTGTCATTCAGTAAATAGATGCCTGGTCTCCTCTTGTCAAGTATCAGATTCAGGTGACCCCTAAAGGATTTTTTCTCAGTTGTAACAACAGTCTGACCTCAGTATCAGTCTGATCTCAGAAAGCAGCATTAACTTTGTTTTTCTTCTGCAGTTTCTAAATAATTAATATAAATGCTGGGACTTAAAATGAGCATTGTACAAATATTTTTTTAGTCACCAGAGAAGTTTCCCACTTCAGGGGAAGGAAACTGTTGGAAATTCCGCTAATGTTTGATTCATCTTACTGGAAAAAAAAAAAAAAAGAGAGACAGAATGAGAAAAGAATGAAGTCAAGATACCTCTTGGCTTATTTTGTTTCTAGAATGTTCACGTTTTCCTTTTAAATAGCTGTTTTTCACTTTTGAACATATGAAAATTTAAGACTACTTTTTGGAGAGAATAAAATATTTTTTGAAACCCAACATGTAGAAAGAAATTTGTTGCACTGTTTCAAACAGAACATCTCATTCCGTCTAAGGTAAAATGTTTTTGCCTTTAAAGATCATTTCTGTTAGTTAAAACTGATAGTTTATCATTACAAGTCAGTTTCAGACCATTTTCCATCCAGTCTGCCTGCTTGCTCAGCAAACTGGAACCAACTAATGACATACAGTGATGCATAGATATCAATATTTATATATTCACTGATGAAAATAAAATCTGTAGTCATCATCATAGCTTCTGTTTTCTATATGTCTTCTTAATTATTTGATCTCATCTGTTTAATTTTTACTATTTTTCTACAGTGCTCTGGTTCCCAAGAAAAATCCAAGATCTAGACAAGTGTCACAATCTGATCACCACATATGATCCCAGTTTTGACCGCAGTCACCCTGTAAGTTTGAGGTCACTGTTGGTTTGTTTTTCTAAAATAAACTCTCTTTATGGATTTCTTTTTTTTTTTT